>JAKWJA010002495.1:60692748-61257474 GCA_027704765.1 Solanum habrochaites | reverse complement strand
GGGCAACTGAAAAGCGTCGTAGCTAGGAGAGGGAGGGGCGAAGGACGAGGAAGAGGCAAACACAAAAAAGGAAAAACCAGCACTGGAAGGGGAATGGAGAATGAGTCAAGAAGCGGGGGCGCGGTGGGAAAAAAAGGGGCCCCCATCACGGAGTGGTGGGGGAAAGAGGGATGGAGGCGGAAGTTAAGAAGAAGGGGGGCCGCATCTTTAACAGATAATTAATTTCAAAATCATGAATAAACTTATGTATCAATTATCCAGGATTTTAATGTTTTTAGATGACATCAGGATAATGGAAGATTCTGATTATAAATTATTTCTGAATTGCCGAATATTGATTAATTATCTTTCAATTTCTATATAACGGGAACTTGTATATAATAGCAAACTAGTAACCAAATAAATGAGTATGCTAGGTTTTGATTAATTGCTGTCCCCATACAACATGTAAGCCAAAAGTTGCCATGTACGACTCCTCTCTCTCCCAACACTCTCGCTCCATCGCCCACTCTCCATTCTAGCTCTCCACTTCTCTGCTCGCCTCCTCGATTTTATACACAGAATGTATATCTATTCTGTTTTTGTATACAGCGAGAGAAAATTGTATATACACCATGCAAACACATACTCTTCGTGTTATACACCTTAATTATACAATTTTACAACATTTTATTTCAATTCAATTGTAGACAAATGCAAATTTTATACAAATAGTGCAGAGAACAAGCCAACGAATATACAATTGTGACTTATAAAATTGCATGAAATACAATTTTCTCTAACTTTAGACATAAAGTGTTATATTGTGTTTCTGGTTTTTGGATAAGCGAGAGACACCGATATCTCTTGCTATACACTTATACATTAGTGTATTATACATACAATTGTGCATTATACAATTGCAACGTGAATAACGATAAATTATACAATTGCAACAAAGCGACAATAGGACAGTCAAATTATACAATTTAGGCCGAATTATACAATTTGTATATGTATAGCGAATTATACCGTTTTTATGTGTGCTATGGGCGCAATTGAGGCAAACTAGGGGCTAAACATAACAAATATGACTTTTCTTGTTTGCCTATATGTTGAAAGTTTGCCAATTGATTAAATCAATAACTTAGGTGATGTCATTAATTTTTTTAATATTTAAAAATACTCACTATGGTTGTACTGACGCATTAAAATTATCAAATAAGATTCTTTCTACATCCCTTTCTACAACAATTGTATATTCAGTTATGTTGATATCTATCTCAAGTGAAGACAACCAAAATAAATTTTAGAGTTACATAAATCCTCTATGAATACAAAGTTATGTCCTAGTTTTTATAATGTCATGCATTAAGAATAAGCATATTTCATTTTCAACATCTAGCTTCTTGTTTCACTTTTTTTTTTTTCCCTTTTTTGTGATCATTATGGTGTAACGACCTTTTTAGGTCCACCCGTTAAGCTTGAGACAAGATTTATTTCTGGAAAAAGGGCTAGGACGCCGGATGTAACACGACCGCATAGTGTCACGAACGGCCGTCGAGAGGTGTCCGTTCCCATACACTTAGAATTTTGAAATTGGGGTACTGAAAATCGACAGCTCCTGTAATTTGCGGACCTGCAGGACGTGCCGTCACATCCACCGACGAACACCGTCGGGAGTTTTTCGTGTGCAAAACACTACACTTCAACTTTGGAAATTTTGGTACAAGAAACTAGTTTCTTCTGACCTGTCATTACGGAGGAACAGGACGTGACCGTCACCCACCGCCTGTGACGGGGCCGTCACAACAAGGCTACGTAGTTGAGGGAGCTGCGACGACCTGTGTTAACGTACTCGTCGCAGCACACGGCCCTCACAACGTTGCGCAGTCCCCACCAGCCCAATAAAGGATTCCTCTATTACGCGTTTTAAGGACGTTTTTGCTATTTCCCTCCTGCTTTAAATTATAAAGTTATAGGTTTATATTAATAGGTTCTAATTTACTTTTGGGGTTAAAAGAGGTAACCTTAAGATTTAATTAGTGTCGTTATTATTGCCTCTTTATGCTTACTTATACTATTAATTTAGGGTAAACGAAAGAGGGTTTTGAATAAGAAAATAGAAAGCACAAATACAGAAAGAAAAAGAGAGGAGATACGGTCGAGAAAGTGTGTAGAGAGACAAGAAGATAGCAAGATTTGAGAAGATGCTTTTGATGGGCGGGTAATCGGTTCGGTGGAGTGGTTATGTTTTATGTTACGATTTCGTAGTGCAAACTCTTAATGTGAATATTCTTGTTGATAGATTGTAAACCCTGCTAATGTCTTAAGGTTGGTATGCTTGCAAATGATTATAATTATGAATTGTGATGAATTACAAGCATGATAAACTATTAAATCCCAAATCTTGAAAGAACCCGTAATTCACTTGATATATTATATAATAGAGAATGCATGATGCCTTAGAATGAAAAGAATGGTGTCGGGGTGGGGAAGGCTTTAAGAATGAGGGGATTCGGGTGCCCGTTCCTGTACCTAGAGATAGATATGAGGATCTGAGGTCACGTCGACGCCATGATGATTCAATGGATCGGTTTCCACGTTCCGGTACCGAAGGACTAGCATATGAGGATCCGGAGTGTCACGTTTCCGAACCAGGATAGTAATTATGGATGCGGGTTCCAACGTTCCGGTACGCCATTGATAAATAGAGGATCTGAGTGTCACGTTCCACCCCGATAGAATTATGGTGGGTCCACGTGTGCCGTACCAGGAGTATAATATGAGGCGTTCATTGTCAACGTTCCGACATCCGCAGGATAAAATTATGATCGGTGCCCCAACGTTCCGTACCAGGATAGAATATGAGGATCGGAGGTCACGTTCCGACCCCAGGGAGAAAGATGGATCCGGTTGCCCACGTCCTCGGTACCCGGGGGGAAGGATAGAATATGAGGCGCCTATCGGGATGTGGCCTACGTTCCTGCACCGCTATCTCAGATATGAGAATATATTATCTTATTGTCACTTACCTAGACACAAGATTAATGAAAATCAATGAATCTTGAAAGCGTCCTTACCTCATCCTCACTCTACTGAACGATATTAACCAAAAATAAGTATGGTTTGGGCTTGAGTAATAATGTGTGAAAATCGTTGTTAGTTATTGAGAATTCATGGTTGTTATTGCTACATTTGAGTTTGTAGTTGATTACATTTTTATTGATATATGACTGTTTCCTATTTTGAGTTGGGCCATGTAACCTACTCCGTAGTGTGGTTTTTACTGACCCCCTACTTTCACATGTTTTTTTTTTCCTCTTTGTTATTTGTGATGCACCAAACGTTCCGTCAACTTCACTCAACAGTAGACCTAGCCAGTCTTCCACTTCAGCGGAAATTCAGGGGGATGCTGAATTCGCGTCCTAGCTTTGACTTGGTCTCTTTCTTCAAGTCTTGAATGCCGTTGAACTTCCGGCATAGGACTAGCTTTAGCTTTGTTCGTTATTTTGTTATTAACATTCTTAGTTAAGTAATTTGAGATAGATGTTCTGTGATGTGACTTTTCCAGATTTTGGGATAAAATCAATAAGTAATTTGATTTTTGTTTTTATTAATGTAGTTTAATCTTCCGCATTATTTCTTGTTGATAATCTTGAAAGTTAATGTTTAAACATGAGATGGTTGGTTTTCGCTCACATAGGGGAGGTGGTTGAAATGTGGGTGCCATCCGCAGTCCTGATTTGGTGTTCGTGACAACGTTGGTATCTACGAGCATTAGGTCGCTTGGTCCTCATCACCCAAAGAACAGGTACTAGTAGAGTCTTAAGGAACGGTAGGCGGGAACGCCTTTACTTTTCTTTGAGAGGCTAATAATACTTTAGGAAAATTCCATTCTTCTTTTCTTTCCTTCGTGCTATTATTGGATCCAATTGGTTATCTAGGTGCTACAAAATTCGGTATCTGACATCTTCACTCTTTTTCGCAGATGTTTAGAACAGAGCAACGACACGCACACAGCACAACATCAGTCAAGACAGATGCCTCTTAGCCGAGATGCCACTGGGTACTTCACTTGCCCTGGAAGAATCAAACGGCAAGATGCCGTGTTAGAGTTTCGTGGGAGGACTTCCTCTAGAGGAAGAGGACGAACAACCTTCCCATCTATGCCTAAGTGCGTTTGACGCCTCCACTGACTGTAGGAATTAGTAATAGAAGGGGAGGGATGGAGAGAATGAACAGGGCAGAATGAGTGGAAATGCCACCTCAACCTACCCCAAGAACAGATCAACCAAGTACTTGCTTTATCGGTGGGTTAGCCTCAGGGGTTGTCAAGGCACCATCCAGTGTTTTCTACAAACCAACAATCTCCGGTTTCAGAGGTACGACTGCGCTAATCTATGGCCACCCGCTTGATGGCAGCCTGGTAAGAGGCATCTCATTTCCACGTCTGACTTCACTGGGCCTATCATTGCACAAAATTGTCATCTGGGATTAAAGCTTTTCAGTAAATGTTTCTTGAAATTGAAACCTCCATTCTTTCAAGGGCGTAGAATCAGAGGATGCCTCCGATTTTAGGGTTGATTGTCATGACCTACTACACAAGATGGGATAGTAAGAACGGTTTGGCGTTGAGGTTCGTGAGCTATAATCAGTGTTCAAGGGAACGCCAAAGGACAGTGGCTTGGTCCAAAACTGTTTGAGTGTTCCAACCAACAGAGGTCATCCACCTATGACTCATGTGAATCCCTTCTCTACTCTGGTTTAATGGAGAAGTCTCCGCAAGGACTTTGGAGATAGAAAACAGGGAAGGCAGTTCTTGATTCTAGCAAGGGAGGATGACAGTTAACGCCGTTATTTTGAGGACATAAATTTCGGCACTATCCAGACACACATACACGCCCAACTTTGTGTCATCTCACAAGATCGGTATTTCAGCCGTGTGTGAAGGTGTGGTTTGAGGTCGAGGTTGGCGGAGTTTCTACCCTCGATAGCGGCTACGGCCAGACATCCTCCAAGAAGGTGGTAGACTTTGTGATAGAGGCTGGAAGGAGGGAAGCCAGACAACTTCACCACATAGAATCGACATCGAAAAGTTTTTTTCGAAGGGGATGCGTGCAGTTTGGAATGGTTCTCCACATAAACTAGAGGACAGGCTCTCTCGGAGTACAGTCAAGGCGACCAAGTCAGTCCTTCACTACAGCCGATATTGGGGGGTCCACCTCAGAACGTCACACTACTCGAGAGACCTATGCAATGAACCCCGAAGAGTGTTATGGATGTGGGGATTTTTGAACACTCAAGAGGTTTTGTTCCAAAAACCCAGAGTTACCAGAACCCTCCTATCTAGAGGTGATTGTGGATCATGGTAGAGGCCTCAGCTTTTCTGGATGACGTGGGGTCGAGGTAATGGTAGTCTCACAATATCAACATTGAAGCGAGAGGTGATGGCAAATTGAGCCACTACTACCGGCGCAACAGTGGTAGGGGCAATGGACAGACCAAACAGAGGGCCCAGTTGTTACGCTTTCCCTGGTAGATCGGGAAGCGGAGGCGTCTGATTCGGTTATCAAAAGTAATCTTTCGTTGGTGATTGCTGCATCTGTATTATTTGACCCGTGCTTCCACGATTTTCATCATTGTTCTACATCATTTGCTAATGGTCTAAATGCATTGATAGAATGACGTGACAATGCCCTCTCGGTAGTTTCTACAACACCGGTGGGTTGGTCTGTGGGGAGTTGAAAAGGTGTACTAGGGTCCTTGTTTGGTTACACGTTCTGGGGAGCAAACACTTAGGTACCAATTGGGTTATTGAGAAAGGGTGACCGTTTTTTGTTGGATGTAATTCTGCATGGTATAGCCCCTTGGCTTTCTCTCCAAATTTTGCGATCTTCATTGGTAATACAAAAAGACGGTGACATGCGGCCCAAGCCTGGGACGACATCCTTAGTTGTGGGATGGGTGGCGGCGCACTTCCCATCCGTGCGTATCATCTCATTTCTTCGTGCTACAACAGAAATGGTAGTAAGGGTGTTTTTTAGCTTTTCTCTGGCCCATCTCAAGGATGACAACTACCCAAGGACAGTTACGATTGAGTCGTTTCGGTGGTCCGTGAGTTTCTTTGAGTTATTCCCTGCAATCTTCAAGGGTAAATGCACCCGATAGGGATATTGGACTTTGTACATCGATCTTTGATCAGGCGGGCCCAGCCCCATTTATATAACCGCCCTATAGAATGGCTCCCTCGGATTAAGAGAGTTAAAAGCTCAACTTCAAGCGTTTGTTGAGAGGGCTTCATTAACCAATGCAGTCTCCTGGGGTGCTTCCGGTTTTGTTTGTAAAGAAGAAAGTGGAGTTTTCCGGGATGTGCTCACTACCGCCAGTTGAACAAGGTAACTAGAGTACGAACAAGTATCCTCGTTCCTCGCATTGATGACTTCTTTCGATCAATTAACAAGTGCTTGTGTCTGCTCTAAAATTGACTTGAGATCCGTTATCATCAATGCTGCAAAAATCCGAGCAACGATGTGCCAAAGCCGCTTTTAGAACGCAGGTATTGGGGTCACGCGAATTTTGTAACGTTGATGTCTTTTTGGCCTTACGAATGCGCCCTGCTGTGCGTTCATTGAGCTTGATGAACCGGGAATAGTTATTAAGCGTATTTTGTACCTCTTTGTAATCTGAATAATTTATAGATGATATACTGGTATATCTCCAAGAGTAAGAATAGAACATGGATGAGCATTGAGAATGGTTTGGAAACGTTGAGAGGAGAAAGAAGCTTGTACACACCAGTTCTCTAAGTGGCTGAGTTTGGGCTAGAGTGCAAGTGTCCTTGCTTGGGCATGTGGTTTCGAAGGCGGGGTGATTGTGGAGTCCCGCTCTAAGATCGAGTAGTGAAAAATTGGGGACAAGAAGGAAGTATACGACCTACTAATGTTGTCAGAAATAGCGGAAAGCTTTGTTGGGTGCTACTACTTACCCTACCGCCGACTTTGTCCAGGATTCTCTTCTATTGTCTGTTCCCAATTGACTGAACTTGACTAAGCAGAATGGTTCCATTTGTATGGTCGATGAAGGTGATGAACGCTTTCAATTCAGAAGCTTAAGACTTTTGTTGACTACCCCGCCCTATCCCACCTTGCCGGTAGAAGGTAAGAACTTCATTGTTATTGTGCGATGGCATCCTATTTGCGGAGGTTTGGGTGCAGTTCTAATGCACGAGAAGAACGTGATTGCGTATGCCCAACTTTCAAGACAATTAAAAGTGCAATGAACCCGTACTATCCAACTAGACGTTGGAATTGGGCCGGGAGTGTTTTGCATTTGAAGCAATGGAGACACTATTTATATGGGGTTAAGTGGTGAGGTCTATACTGATCATCGTAGCCTACATTATGTCCTTCACTCATAGAGATTTGAATCTGATGACAGAGGAGATGGGGGAACTACTGAAGGACTAAGACTCACTATTTTGTATCAAATCCTGGGGAAAAAAAAGCTCGAATGTTGTGGTCAGATGCCTTGAGTAAAAGTCGCGGTGAAGCATGGGAAGTCCTAGCTCATTCTGCAAGCCTCTCAGAAACGCCCATGGGCCCTGAAGAGGTTTCGACCTGGCTAACGACTTGATGAGGCTGGAAATAATGAGACGGTAGGATTGTTAGTAGTGTTGATCACATCTTCTTTTCGCTTGATAATGATTTACAGCGGAAAACAGTTTGATGATGTGATAAAAACTAAAGGCGAATCCGAAGATAAAGTTGTTGCGAGTGAGAGGCTAGTAAGCCCAAACCTGACGAGAAGGTGGTGTTTGGGATTCAGGACAGTGGTATGTGTTAACCACCTCCGCTTGATGATTGAACTCCAACACTATTCTCTGGCATACAAGCTCAATTAGTTCAAGGTTTCTATCCAATCCGGTGCAACCAAGATGTATTCGGCGACAAAACAACACTTTTGGTTGGAGTTAGAGATGAACGCAATAGTGTTGACATTTATTGCCAAGTGTACTCAACTGGTCAACAGTGCATATAACCAATAATCCACAAGGCCCCCGGAGGAACACTTTCCAAAGAATGCCCCATTCCGGAGTGGAAGTGAGGAAGAATTGGCAATTGACTTATGTGGTGGTCCTTCCAAAGCACATTGGGTCACAAGGTTGCGACTCCATTTGTGTGATTGTGGACAGATTAACTAAGTCTGCTCATTTCATTCCGGACCTATGGTGGACTTACAAATGGCATATAAGTTAGCCAAAAATCATACATCCGCAGAAAGTGGTTCGAGAACTTCACCATGGAGGTTCCACTGTCCATCCATATTCAGACATCCAGAGGTACGCCGTTTACTTCTAGTTTTGGAAAACTATCCATGCAGATCAGTATGGGTACTTAGGAATTGGACCTTAGTACCGTATAGGTAAGAGTGCGTTCCAATCCCATGACCAGCTGGTCAGTGAATCCGAGCTAACGATTTCAAGTGTTGGAGGATATGGCTTTGGGCATGTGTGGGATATACAATTTGGGGGCCATGGTCGTGAATGCTTCTTACCTATTTGGCAGATTTTTTCGTACACACAAATAGCTATCACTACGTTCTCCAGTACATGGATATGGCTATCCATTTAAGGTCAGTGTATGGGTGGGGACTGTGGAGCACCTCTCTCCATTGGTTGGATTTGATCAATTCGAGGTTAGACCTTGGGAGTACCGATCTCTTGTAGGGATTCGTTAAAAAGGTGAAAGGTCATTTGCAAGAAAGCTCTGCGCGCAAAGTAGACAAAAGAGTATCATACCGAAGTTAGAGACTTGGATTTCCTGGACTGTGAACAAGTCTTGTTGAAGGTTTCACCCATGAAAGGGTTATTCGGTTTGGCAAAAGAGGTAAGCTAAGTCCAGTATATTTGACCATTGAGGTAACTAAAGGCGATACACACAGGAGGGTGGCTTATATGAATTACTTGCCCCCAGGCCTTCCGGAAGTGCACTCCGGTAATTTCATGTGGTCCATGTTAATAAAGAGACATGGAGAATGGAAACGACATTATCCGTGGGAGGCTCACACTTCCGCAGTGTTGTTGGATGAGAACTTGACTTATGAAGAGCGTTGCTATAATTAGATGATACAGAAGGTTCGCTAGTTGAGAGTCGAGAGAGTTTGCAATCCATCAAGTTAACAATGGAGATCGACCGGGTTTTGAAGCACGGCTACTTTGGCAGAGAAGAGGCCGTATATACATCTGTAAAAATACCCAACACATTGGTCCTGTTAATACAGATCGGTACTCCTTTCGCCATTGTTTTCCTTCTTTTGATCGTGTCGGGACGAACGAGGTGGTAGATTGGTATCTATTGTACACTGAACCTTTTTTAGCGGACGATCGTTTTGACAACAAGTTATTGCGGGTAAACGGGCTAGGACCGAACGGATTTTAAACGACGTGATCCGTTAGTCCCACGGTACAGGCCGTCGAGAGCTCCAGTCCATGACACAGAATTTTTGAAATTGGGTACTGAAAATAACCTCGGCGGTATAATTTGCGTGACGGACCTGCAGACGTGCCCGTCACATCCACGGACGAACCGTCGCTGATTTTCGCGTTGCAACAACTTACACTATCAACTTTTTGAGAATTTGGTTACACAGAAAACGAGTTTCTGCCCCGTCATGAACGGAGGAACAGGACGACCGTCAACCGCTTCTGACGGGTTCACAGTAGCCTCAAAACAGGCTACTTTTGATTTTGTAGGTAGTCTGCGAGCGAACCTCGTTGATCTTCCTGACCCTTCTTCGGACTCATCACTGCTGCCCTTCTAACAGGTTTCTCTTGCCCCATTCCCACATAACTGAGCTTGTCTCCTCTATACATACGCTTTTAAGGGACTTTTTGACTATTCCCTGCTTAAGGTTATAGAGAGTTTAAACAGGTTATTAAAGGTCGTATATTACCTATGGGGGTTACACGAGGTACTGTAATTAATTAGTGGGTTAGAATTGCGCCTAGCTTTGACATTCTTAAGTATATTAATTAATAAAGGGGAAAAGAAAGAATGAATAAGAGAAAACAGAGAAAGAACACAAGCAGAAGAAAAGAAGGATAAGAGGTGAGAGAGGAGAGAGAGGGGGACGGGTAAGAGAGGGGAACACACGTAGTTTGGTAAGATAGCTCTGATCACGAATCTTCGTGGACGGGTAGGTATAGGGTATTTACGATTTCGGAGTGACGCTAAGATGATATTGGGTTGAGAGGAGGGTAAAACCAACCCGCGACTGTCTTGAAGGGCTATGCGGGCAGGAATGAGGAGGAGAATGGTGGATAATTAACACAGCTGAGGAAGCGAGTGGAATCCACCCAAGCGGAAAGAACCCAAGTCACGGGATAGATGGATTGAGAATGGCAAGACGCCTTAGATGAAAGTAAGGCTGGATGAATTAGGGATCCGGTGCCACGTTGCCGTGTACCGCGCTAAGATAATAGAGGATCCGGGGAGGTGTCACGTTTCCGTGACAGTCCCGGAGGAACACATACACATATCGACGGAGGGGCCACCATACGTTTCCGTACCTTAGACAATAGAATAGAAGGATCGGATAGGTCGACGGTCTGCCGACACCACTGTCTACGAATGAGGACGCGGTGTGCCACGGTCCGTCCACCAGGAGAGCCAATAACAGAGGGATCAGGAGTGGCACGTTGATCCGAAGCACTACCTGATAGGCCATAGAAGTATGTACAATCGGGGGGCCACTCGGTCCCGGTACCTATATATAGTCTCGTCCGCCTCGACTATTTAGATCGCATACATGGGGCCACGTGTCCGGAACACCCAGCTCGTCCTTACAGGATCGGGTTGCCACCTACCGGTTAACAGGATAGACGATGAGAGCTCGGCGTTCCACGGGCCGTCTCACCAGGTTAGAAATGGATACATGAGTGCCTAAACGTTAGACAAAAAATAAGTGGTAACCTTATTATTAGGAATAGAATATGAGGATGCGGTAAGTTGTCTCACAACGTTGCCGGCACCTATTAGGAATAAGAAAGAGAGATCGGAGTTTGAACACGCTTAACCCACACACACTACACAATGAATGAGAGAATCACGTGAATCTGGAAATATGCAATATACTCAATCTAATGAATGTAATTCCCAAAGTAAGGTTTGAGGCTGAGGTCCTCATTGTGTGAATTGAAACGGGTTGTTAGTTATTGGAGAATTCCATAGTTGTTATTTTTTGCTATCATGTTGAGATATTGTAGTTGATTATACATTTTATTGATATCATACTGTTTTACCTATTTTGAGTTGGCCTGATTGAAGTACCTACTCATGATACGTGTGGTTGTACACAGACCCCCTACTTTCATGTTTTCCTCTTTTGCTTATTTGTGTAATGCGCAACCGTCCGTGCAACAGCATTGTGTGTTCTATTATAACGCAACTTATGATTCTAAGCCAGTCTTCACTGTCTTCTCGAATCAGGGGAGACTAATGCCTAGCTTGGACTGGGTCACATAACTTCTATTCAAGTCTTATGCCTTGAACTTCCGGCATGCCACTTAAGCTTTACATTTTTACGTTATTTGACACTACTTAGAACTTCGTCAGTTAAGTAAATTTGAGATAGATGTTCGTGTGCAGATATTCCTTCCATCCAGATTTTGGGGCGATAATAACAAGTATTGATTTGTTTTTTATTAAATGAGTTTAAGAAGCTCCCAGTATATTTCTGTTGATAGATTGATCTTTGAAATGTTAAGGGTTGGATGGGTTTGGTTCGCTCACTACGGAGGTAAATGTGGTATGCCATCGCGTCCCTGATTTGGTCGTACATTAAATGGACTCAACTCTCAAATTGTCACAAGCTGAAATTAAATTAAATTTTCATTTTGGGGGCGGGGGGGAAAAAGATACATTTTGTGCTTGATATTGCGCACTATACATCTAAAAAAATCAACTCTATTACTGAAACTAGCTAGCAATGCTGAATTGATCTAACAGAAAAAACCTAATGTTTATACGAACGAATATTATCGGCAACATTAATACTATTTTTCAAGAACTTAAAGTTCTACAAGAATTTTATAGCTTATGAAAGAGTGACCAGAAATTGCTGATAAGTATTTTTTTTGGAACACTAATGTATACCTCAACCACTAAGAATTTTGATAATATATGAATCATGCACATGCATATCATTGAAAACGCATATAATTGCAAGACTGAATATCTTGAAGATGAAGGCATATATGAAATTTATTGTGCAGTTCATTATAAACTCATTACCATTAAAGCATGAGTCTTTCAAATAAACTAGAAACTACAACGCCATTAAATATACATAAACTGCACAAAATATTGGTTCAAGAAAATACAAGTCTAAAAGGATAAAGAAAATTGCTCTATCCACCTCATAAAAATGAAAAAAACATGGTCAATATCAATAATCAATGAAGCCTTTGAAGTAGAGGCTCTTCATATTTGTGACACATAGACGGATCTTCTTGACAGCGCAACGACTGTCCCACTCATCTTTTCTTAAGTCTTCTATGCAATGTATCAGAATCTTGTTGAACTCGGCCAGTTCTAAGCTCAATCGATCGACCTTTTGGCTGTATGCCTCTTTTTCAGGCCCCAATGAGGCGAGGTCAACCTTCGAGAAGCTTCGTTAACTCCCAGGAACATCCATCGTTCGTTTGGGTGCGGATTTGCTGAGGCAAACGAGTCCCCTTTAGTTCATCAATTTCATCGTGCATCTTTTTTTTGTCCTCAATCATTCTTTTAAGACCTTCAAAGGTTAGCACTTTAGCCTGCAATAACGAAAAGTAAGAAGTAAAAAAGAGTTTATAAATCTCAAAATATATTTAGTAAAAAGAAAAATGGATCAGATTGGAAAGGCTACAACAAAGGCATAGTGCTTCTTCTTAGGCGGGATAGTAGAAGAAGAGGCTATAACATTATCGAAATGGCGCCTGAAGACTCAACAATAGTGGATCTGGAGCTCATACTTTTTAGAACAGATGTTCTTAATGCAGAAGTCAAGGATAATTTGGTCAATGAAGGGACAGCCAAATCCAAGAGTGAACTGGTTTGTGTATATGTATGAGTGGTCTACCTTCTCAAAAGTCACCCTTTCCTAGCTACTGAGGGCGTACACCCAATGTTATCACCGCACATACAATCTTTTCGAACGGTAGGGAGGTCAGATATTTGAATAACAGAAGCATAATCACCAATCATTTTTTCACGGTCTCTAATTTTTTTCGTTGACAAAGTCTGAGGACGTAGATCTTTGTCAAAAGATAATTTTTTTGGAAGAAACATATCGACCGTGGTTTCAACTGCAAATTCACCTTGCTTGATTGCTTTGAATTATTCTGTTTCCGATCCAAAAGAAAAGGTGAATTTCGGCGACTAGCAATCAAAGCATCTTTGTGTGGAGGAGAAGTTGCAGACATGAAAATTTTGGTGGTTCGTTGTTAAAATGATTGAGAAAATAAGAAATTTATCAATGCTTGGGAAAGCGAGCAGACTAGAAAAGAAAATTTGTTGTGAGAAAGAGTGAAGAGTAGAGAAGACACTTATATACAACGTGCCACGCAAAATTCATTGACAAGGCCAATAGTGTAAAGTCACGTGTCAAATATATCTTGTCCAATCAAATGTGACCACATCACTTTTTAATTTGATGATTATTGCGATTCACAAAATGTATACGAAAATTTAAAAACGTTCTTTCACACCCGAAGAACTCTTATGCCATAATCAAACGCAATCGGAGACTTTCATTTAAACCATAAAACCATCTTATATTTACACATTGTTTGACACTAGCCAGCAATTTTGGCCTAACTATTTAAAAAATTCAGAATTTTGTCAAGATTTATTTTATTTAATAGCTTTGAAAAATAATTTTTTTTATAAATATTAGTCGTTAAGGATTCAACTGATAACTACTTCAATTTTTTGCAAATTTAAGGATTATTTGTTAGGTTTTTAATTCTTTTAAAAAAATTTGCATTTCACATTGCCAAGTGGTTCACCATGTCTATTAAGTTGACGTTCTTATATTATTGTTTCAATTCCACAAGTATTTTTATTTGTTACATTTGCTAATATTTAGTGATTTACACACTCTCAAATATAGGTTGGATTAACCAAAATCAAATTATTAACGATAGCATTAAACAATAATTTAACTTATGAATTCTCTTCAGATAATTTGGCCAATGCAAGCCTGTCATTTGGCCATTTTTTTTTTATGGTAAGTTATTAACTAGGTCAAAATATGGGGAGAGGATGAATATTTTAGAAAAGAAAAAAAACACATTTCCAAAATGTGTTCCTCCTCTCCATTCTCTCCTCCAAAGCGGTCCCTCTACAATCTCCTCCATGCCTCCCCCCATCCCCCCCCCTCCTTCCTCTCCCGTCTCTACCTCCCATTTCCTCTCCAACCCCAAACCCCATCCACCAGAAAACCCGACCTCCAAACCACCTCACCACCCACAACTGCCGACACCCCCTACAAAACAACCCTTAGTTCTTTTCTTCGCAAAACACCACCAATACCCAGCAGCGGAAACCATCAGCTCATACCCATTTTTCACCGGAGCTCCACTCTACCAATACCAAGCATGCCGCCGACGAGAAGCAAAACCAGCATCACCTGTGCTTCCCCCTCCATTTTTTGTCTCCGACGTGAACAACTACTCTAAACTAAGCAACACCCGATCCCCTCCCTGTTCCCTTTATTATTTTTTTCTCTTCTGTTTTGTAGGCTGCGCCAGAGAGCTCAAGCTCACCCCCATCAGACCCGCATCTGTTGCAAGTCGATTCTGGCCCCAACAACACCAACTCCAGCGAACACCATTCTCACACAAGCTCCGGAAGTTGCGTGACGTTTCTCCTTATGGTGTCTGTGATGTCCTTTAATCTTATGCTCTTTTCGAAATAATTTGTTATTATTGCATTTATACTATGGGATTCATCAAACTATAAACTATGTTCCATATGTTGGATAATTTACTGTGTTTAAATCATAGTGCTAAAATTTTTTTGTGTGGTGTAATGTTCACATTTGTTATCTTTTTTGATCTTAATTTTTTTTATTTTTATTTCCTACAACCATTTTTATGTAATTTATTATATTATTTTGTGGGTACAGTACTGCACACTTATATTCTTCCACATAATCTGTTCTTACTTTATTTTGTTTTATCTTCATTACTTATTATGGTCCCTTATTATTATTCATATCAATACTTTTTTTGCTCTAATTTTTGTTAATTTTTGTTGGTTGTTGGTTGACTATTGTTTATATGTGTAAGTTTGGACCTTTTTTATGTTTTATTAGTATTGTTTATGGGGTTTTGTTACTGACAATTGTTTGAGAAAGTCCCTTTTGATTGAACCTCAATGCTTAATTATGGTTTATTGCTATTGTTTTTTTACTCTGACATATTGACATTTTATTATTTTCCCTCTAGTTGAGTTCAACATTTAACACCACACATAGTTGTTAAAAGGGCCAATGAAAAATCTATCCGTCGGGTTTAGAGGTCACTTTCATTTATTGGAAAAACGAATGTTAAGTTAAAGTTTACAATAATTTTACAGTCAGATTTTAATTGTAAGTGTCGGGCCATGGAGAAAACTCTCCGTCGGTTTTGGAGGCCTTCCATTTAAAAGCGGAAATCTAATGTAAATTATATGTAAGGTTAGTAGTCTGGAATTGGCCAGATTCTACGCGTCGATTTCCAAGGCCCATCCCTGTTAATAGACGAATTTTTTATGTTACATTTAGTTATATTCGAGTTACTTTTAATGTTTTTGTGTTAATTTGTACTAACTTCTGTTAAGTAAGTGTCTTACTACACCCTACCACCGGTTCAATGCGGAGGTGGCTTCTTCCTTGAAATTATTCGAAAAAAGTTGAATGCATCTTTTAATTTCATTATCCTTGTGAATATTGACGTAGAGGGCAAACGTTAGGGGCGATTGATTATTTTGTATTTGGTATTGTGTATTTTGCCTGTTTTTTATTATATTTGTACATATTTTTTTCTTCCTCAATTTGGAAAAAAAAATAATTCGTCGGGAACCACATTGTGAATTCGAAGGGTGCCTAAACCCCTTCCCTTCGGAGATAACTTAACCCCATCCTAGTAATCATTTGGTTTCGGAGATTATATATTTGGTTCCTCCTAGTTTTTACCTAAAATTCGGTGCGACTCTTTTTTTAAAACTCGTTTATTTTAAGAGAACTTTGTTAATTACTGAATGGTTAATTATTTTTTGTGGTGCCTCTTGCCGCGACATTTCACCCTATATTTTCACATGAATGGTAACATTAAACAGAATGACGACTCCGCTGGGAGTTGAGAGGTGCTTAACCACTATGAATTTCATTTTTTTTCAAATTGAGGAAATTTTTGTTCTAAGCAAAAAGGGTGTTATGTGATTAAGTCAGCTCTATTTTGTATTTTCGCTGATTTTGTATATTGTATTTATTTTATTTTGTGTAGATTATTATTGAATTTCATGGCAGACTTCCCTTTTCCGTCTAAATGAACAAATAGTTTGAATTAGGACAAGGAAGTTACACTAGTGGCTTTTCACGACTTCCTTCAAAAAATACACAAGTCTAATCTTTTGAGCAAGTATAAACGAATAGTGGCTTGACGGTCACCAACGTCGTTTTAATGAGCTTCACCCTGTTGTCTGTCCATCGGTAACCGTCATGTCTAACCAATTCTAGGCACCCTAGGATAGATCAAACCATCCCTAATTTAGAGCCTAAACATGTACTAACCATAATTGACCCAACACCTCAAGGCGTGTTGTGCCCATTAGAAAGACCAACCTTGTCGTCCATAATGATCTGCTAGCCTATTAATTGCCTTTTAGTCACAGGGGGGCTGACTCAGTATTCTCTCTATATCCAGACTCTCCTCCTTTTGTTTGTACTTTGGAAGGATGTACTACGTCGTTTGACAACCCACTGTGCCCTCTGAATTAGAAGGTTATTTTAATGTTTTAGTTTTTTTACTTTTTTCTAAGCTCGAGTGTTTCAGAAACATATCACTTACACAATCCAAACAAGTGTTGACAATTTCGGAGATGACTAAGTAATTTTCTAAATAGGAACACCAATCCACACACGGCAAATGCTTAGAATAGGATGTGTACCCTATCGTGGGATTGTAATATTTGTTAATTTTTCTTCTTTGTATCTTTTGTGCCCTAGTCTAATGCCTACAAATTTCGTCTTTTATAAAATTGGTACGAGTGTTTTGGGGGACTTAGAAAAGCTTTGTCAAAAGGGCATAATATTACATCCTTCAAAGCAATAGGTCTATCCTAGGCATAAAAGGGTCACATATTGTTAGGACAGCCAATAATTGTTTGCTCTATAAGGTGATACTTTTAACATTGCCTTTAATCAAAAATATTTTTAGTGGTTCTATTCATTATTTTGTGGATTATTTTGCATTATCCATTATTGTTATAGCCGAACTAACACTTTTACATTTTTGAGTTGTTCTTTCTTCAATGTCGAATGTTATTTTAATGTTTCCCAACAATGAAATCGTTATTTGCCAAGTTTGCAAGAGACAAGGGGATTAGCCGCAGCGAAATTAGAGTTCTTGCATTTCTCAGTTTATATAAAGTCAAAACGATAAATCAGGGGAGTATTGTGCACTAGAGGTCGCATTCCCACTTAGTCTTATTATTATTTTGCATATGGTCCGGCTGCTCACATATTATCTATTTTTTTAGGGTAGAACCTGTCCCCGACAGCTTCGGGGAGGGTCATAACAATGTCCTAGATCCACATGAAATGGAAGGTAGACAAAGGTCTAAGAAACATCCAAAAGAGTACACAAATCATTACTGTAGAATGTCGTAGGGTACAATCAACAGAACAGTATAAATATTGTACGATTAAGAGGCTATAAAAATATAGGTCGAAAAAAAAAAACCTTCATGACAACAACATTTATAGTGGCGGCTGACCTGAAATTTCTTTGAGTTGTCTAATCTTTTAATTCTTATCTGCCTTATTTGGACGACTACGCGAACCCCTCTGATTTTCATTTTCGGTGGATATACGTAGGCAACCCCTTCCTTGGGTTCACACACATAATCTCTCTCCAAAAATAAAAAAAATTATAAATCTGTTTGTGCATATTTTTCAAGTCATATCTGGACGAACTAGGCGTACCTGAGTCTCATTTTCGGTGAATACGTAGGAACCCTTCTTGGGTTTGGTATATCTTCTCCAAAAAATAAAAAAAAATTATAAAATGAGTTTTGACCTATTTTTCCAAAGTCCATATCTGGACAACTACGCGTACTGATTCTCATTTCGGTGAGTACCTTTGATTTTCATGTACAGTAAGCAAGTCACTTTATTACAGGGCTTCATCAAAAAACAAAATGTAAAATCATCACAATTGGCAAATACGTAGTCACACCCATGCGTACAGGGGTCGTTAGTAAGCGGCGCCAAAAATAAACAAAAAATGAAAAATAGGGGGGGCTTTGTTGCAACAGTGCATACTGAACGGCACTACACGCGGACCTGATTCTCATTCGGTGAGATACGTAGGCAACCTCTTGGTTTCGGTATAAGCTTCGTCCAAAAATAAAAAAACATATAAAATAGTTGTGGCATATTTTATTTTCAAGTCAATATCTGCACGAACTACGCGTACCAGATCTCATCAGTGAGATACGTAGGCAATAACCTTCTTGGGTTCGGTTGAATCTTCTCCAAAACCAGTAAAACAAAATTAAAATTTTGCATATTTTTTTCAATCTATCTGCACGAATCTACCCTGTACCTGATTCTCATTTCGGTGAGATACCTCCTGCAACCCGTCGTAGGGGTTGGTATTATCTTCCCAAAATAAAACAAAAATTGAGAACAAATAAGAGTTTGGGCAGCTTATATATACAAGTTAAGATCGCTTGAACTACACTCCCTGATTCTTTCAAATTGAAGGGTAGGAAAGGTGTATACCAAAAACAATAGGCACACACATCCTTCTTGGGGGTGGGATTAGATTCTCTCAAAAATAAAATACAAAAATTATAAATAATAGTTTGTTGGGTGATGTCCACACACACACACACCACGCGCCAAATCTACCTCAACCGGATTCACTCCTGTAGAATGAGAGACATAAGGCAACCCTGCTGGTGGCCGGATGAGCTGGTGGCAAAAAAAAAATACAAAACAAAAAGAGTTGTGGGCATACTGGGGCGAAAGGTAGATCGACGGACCTACGTCTCTACCATGATGCCAGGTGAATGTGTTACGCAGGATGCCCTTCCAGCTCGGGTGGGACCGAGCGTAGTTAAGAGACCAGGGAAATAATGGCGATAGATTGAAAAGACTGACTTTGCGGTAAACACAGATTTCTCGTGGTCCCCGAATCTTATCTGGTACGTTTTGTTGATGCCTGAAAATGTCGCTTCCCAGGCCATCTATCAGATAAGAATAAACTAACACATTAGGTGTCATTGTGCAATGGTGTTGGTGAGCATTTTGTCCAAAGTTCAATGTGTCCACTGTTGATCTAGAACTTGACCTTAATGTTTTCGCAGGCGAAATCAATGCCAGTAAGTGTTTGGTTTGAGAAGGATTGTAGGCCTTTTGTTTTTTTACCGCATTTTGCTTTTAAAAGCCCGACCCAATTGCATAATCCCTAGTTTTCCCATGGTGAGCCCGGAACCTTTCTATTTGGTACAACCACAATCTTAACCCTAATCTTTTGAGTGCTTACGAGCCACTTCCTCGCTTGGCCCACCTTCTTGAGTGCACAAAGAATGTGCACAATTATAAGAGGAGTACATGCTTGAAATTTCAAAAAGCAAAGATATTGAGTCTCTCAAAATTCAAGGAAGAACCTAGTTCTATACAGAACAAAATAGAAAAAAAAAGTTGGAAAGAAATACGAAGCAAGAAAATTCCTTTACAGTGAATCAGTGAAAGGGTGGAAGCGAACATATTTCCACAAAAAAGGTAAATTATTATAATAAAGAGTTAAGAAAGACAAGCCCCACAAATAGCTCAAAAAAAGAAAAGAAAAGAAAAAAAAAAGAAGCAGGTTAAATCAGAGAATGCAAAAATGAAAACGTGAGAGAACAATGAAGAGGATCTGATGTCCAACGGCGTACCCACTCAAGTAAGACTCAAATTGTGTGATGACGCTCAAGAAGGAAACAGTCACTTTTATCTCAAATACATACATCCTACCCATCCCTAAGCCTCCATTACAACCAATGACAGCCCTATCTGAGGGCATTCCAAAATGTTCTCACAATTAGTGGGACAGATTTAACATAAGTGCGGTCCAAGCAACGGTATCAGAGTTGTGTTACTTGAACATTCTTGTGAGTGTAGGTGCACCTTGAAACTGTCCCTATAACCACACAATGTTTCAAATTATGTACATGAAGAAGACTAAGCCCATGTTGTGGAGGTAGGCACTTGAAACATGAGATTGATACATTCAAACATCTTTGTTTGGAACAGGAAATGCATACGATCTTAGTTGCATACGCTTAGTATAGGAGGCACCACTTTGAAGCTCACATAGGAATAAGCTTAAATTCAATCTTTAAAAAAAAGAAAAAAAATAGGAGAATTTACATGCAATACTACTTGTTGGTACCTTAATTGGGTGGTGAAGATTTTGACGTTCCTCCTCACATTTTTTTATGTTTTATTTTTTTATTATAAAAAAAAGAAAAAAAATTACTTTTGAGTTGTTATTATAAAAGGTGTTGCTAGTTAACCTTTATGTGTGAGAACGCCTTATTTTTACTTCTTGATTGTTCATCCCAAGCCCCAAAATGTGATATGTCTGGTTTATTTTTTTGAATATAGCAAAGAATACCTATTGCATATTTCCATCAATGGTTCTATTATGCATTTCTACTTGATACTCTTCAGATTCTTTTGCTGCAGGCATCATCCACAAGAATTGGAATACATTTGACCTGATTTTTTGCGTCAAACAGGATATGTAAGCGCCCACGATGACTTTCTTCCATATATCCATTGGTGATTATTATTTCTCATTACATATAAAACGGGGACAAAATTTTTTGTAGATAGTTCAAAAAATTCACAATAGAGATACCAACAAGTCAAAGATTGAAGATCATTTTTGAGATGTGCAAAAAGGCTCAACGTGGGACAGATTGAGGAAGACCTCAAAACGATAAGTACGGCTAGAGCTTAGATTAGTAACTACAAAAACATGCATAACGATTCGAATTCAGCGTCTTCACTAGTTAAGTCATCATTCACGAGTTACGATTCAGGGGCAGTTCGAGAGTCAATGCATTGCATCACTAGCTTATTATCTCACTGCATCGCGGCAGTTTATACAGCATTGGGCGATTAATAGTATGCATCAAGAGTAAAGTCATGCATCGCGACCGATTTCATACCTCGCAGAAAATACATGCATATCGCGAGAAGATTTATACCTCTCAAGAAAAGCCCCCCAAATCATCGCGAGAAGTGTCAACTCGCAGAAAATTCCATGCAAATCGCGATACAAGATCTCAGACCTGCCAAGAAAATTCATGATGCATGTCTCGAAAGATTCTATAGGCTCGCAGAAAATTCAACGCATCGCTAGAAGATCTCATCCCTCGCCGAAAATTCCTGCATCGCGAGGAAGATCTCATACCGTCGTGCAAACAAATTCATCCATCACGAGAAGATTTCATACCACCTGCAGAATTCATACGCATCGCGAGAATTCATACCTCGCAGAATGTTAATCATCGTCAAGAAGTTTCAACAATACCTTGTGACTTTATGCTTGTCGTGAAGATAATTCAAATGCCCCCGCAGAAGATCATAGCATCGAGAGTCAATTCAATGTATCACTAGTTTAATTCCTGCATCGAGAGAAAATTGATGCATCGCGAAAAGATTTCAACCTTCGCATGAAAATTCATACCATCAATAGTTAATTCATGCATCGAGAGTTAATTCATGCATCTGAGAGTTAATATGCATGCATCGAGAGTTAATTAATGCACACGAGTTTATATGCATGCATCACGAGAAGATTCCATACCTCCCACGAAATGTAATGCCAGCAATCGTACCTTCGCAAGAAGCATTCATAACTTGCGTGACTTGTAAAATGCATTGCGGGAAGATATTCATGACCCCGCAGATAGATTCAATTGCATCGAGAGTCTATTCATGACACTATATTGCATACCTCGCAGAAATCATGCATTGCGAGAAGTTTCTATATACCTCGCAGAAATTCAATACATCCGAGAAATTACTTCAATACCTCGCAGAAATTCATGCATCACGAGAAGAATTCCATACCTCGTCAGAAAATTCATGCATCGCGAGAAGAATTTCATAACCTCGCTAAAATTCAATTGCACAGATAATCGCGATAGATTTCATACCTCCCACAGACAAATTTCATACACATCGCGATAAGATTCCATACCTCGCAGAAACATTCCACTCTCGCGAGAAAAATTTCATACCTGTAGAAAATTCATCATCCCTAGTTAATTCATAAGGCATCGAGAGGGAAGGCATGCATCAAGGTGAATAGTCAGGCATCACTAGGTAATGATTCAATCGCATCGAATCAATGCATTGCATCGGGAGTCAATTAATGCATTGAGATCAATTCATGTATCACTAGGTGAATAAGTCAGGGATGCATCACGAGTTCAGTTCATGCAGTGCGAGTTAATAGTATGGCAGTGCGCGTCATTAATGGCATTAAAGCATCGCAGGGAAAATTTTATGCAGCGCGAGAAAGCAAATTCCGCGCAAAAGTTACAGATTCGCAATAAGATGTCAGACGTGCGGAATTTATGCATCGCGAGGAGATTCATCCCTCCGCAAATTTTAATGCATTGCAAGAGAGTCATTGCCTCGCAAAAGTGGGTACTATCGCAAGAAGATTGACACAGACCGTTGCACAGATTTATGCCATCGCGAAAGATTTCATCCCTCGTAGAATTTGTATGTCGCAACATGCAGAAGATCCCATCCACATCGCAACAATTTTATTACAATCGCGAGAGATTTCAATTGTCCTCGCAAATTTGATTGCATCGCGACTGAAGATAACATTTTTCATAGCCCATGCAAGCAATCCTGCACTGGCCTCAAGAGAAAGAACGTGCATTCTCAAAGGAACACATCAGATCCCCGTCAACTGACGTCTAAATGTCCGGGGAGAAATTCAAAAAGTGTTGACATGGTAAAGACACTTGTCTCCCATTTAATTGCAGTTTTAGCTGAACGAGTTTTATCTCATCTTTGTCAATAGCGTTCGAAAATGTAATGAATTTCTTCTCCTCAGCATTGTTGTTTAATTTTGAAAAAACACAAATCAATCAATCAAAAAAAAAAAAGGTGCACAAACTACTTCAACGAGGACAGAACGCATCATAGAGCCTTATGGAATAACACGGTCTGATTGACTGACCGGCAGGCTCCACCACCAGTGCCACCTGCACTTCTCTTACAAAGGTCATGCGTATCGGTCCAAAATTGGATTGGTCAATTTTCGTTTGGCACACGATTTCTTCAATCATAATCATACACAACAGACGGCCAGTGTTTGACAAACCCAATCTGTCCTACAACTGGTTTAAAAAAATCCATAATTTGAAGTTTGATTTATTTAATAGGCCTTAAAATTATTTTTAATATAGTTATTACGGAAGTTTTATCACATACTCATCTTCTTTTTAAAATTTAGGATTTTTGTTAGTTATTTTTTAAAAAATTACATTTCACATGTCCCATTAGTTACGATTCATTATATTATTTTAACAATTTCAATGTAATTTTTATTGTTATACATTGCTAATATTTTTGTGATTTAGCACAGTCCTCAATATATTCCAAAATATCTAATAAAAAAACTTAATTATGAAGTTCCCTATTCGGATAGTTTTTGGGCACAATGCTAAGCCCGTCATTTGAGCCCGCTTTTATTTTTTTTAGTAGTTAATATTAACTAGGTCAAAATATGGGGGGATCAGGAAGGAGCGTTCCCTTTCATCTCTTCCCCTACCCCCCCCCCACCCCACCTCTTCCCTCTCTCCCTTCTCTATACTCCCATTTCCTCTCCATACCCAAACCCCAACCATAAACCCGACCGCCAACACCACCAAACCACCACAACACTGTCGAAACCCCTCCAAAAACAACCCTTATGTCGTTTGTTATTTTGTGTCAAACACAACCCCACCCACAGCTGACACTATCAGCGCAAATACTCCCTTTTCCAGGCGGAGCTCCACACCAATAACAAGCAGCCCCGACGAGAAGCAAAACACAAGCATCACCGGTGCTTCCCTCTCAATTTTTCTCCGACGTAACAACTGCTCGCAACTAAGCAAACCAACCGATCCCCCCCTTTTCCCCTTTAAATGTTTTTTCTTCTTGTTTTTGTTTTAGGCTGCCAGAAAGCTCGAAGCTCACACCATCAGACCCGCATTGTTGCAATGTCGATTCCGGCATCAACAACACCAACTCCAGCGAATAGCAATACCTTCTCCAACAAAGCTCCGGCAGTTGCAGTGACTTCTCCTTATGGTCTGTGATGTTGCTTTAACATTTCTTTCTCTTCAATTACTTTTGGTTATTTTGCGCAATGATACTTATGGGGCTCATCAACAACTTACCAATGTTCATATTTTGGAATTAATTTTTGTGGTTTAAATCATTTGCTACAATGTTCTTGTGTGGTGTAATGTTCAACATGTTATTTACTAGATTTTATTTTTTTTATTTAAACATTTTCACATAAATCACACATGTGTCAAAGTTACAAAAACAAAATAGCTCACTCTATCCCATAACCCGCCGTGACCCCCCGGCGGTGGCGGTGGTGGGGTCCCCATAGTTTTTTAGTAATTGATTATATTAATTGTGTGTAAGTACTGCTATTATTATTTTTTTTATCTAGTGTCTTATTTTTTTGTTTTATCTTATTATATATGGTCATCATTTACTTCGATATCATGACTATTTGTGTTGCTCTATTTGTTAATTTTCTGTTTTGTTGGTTTTCTATTGTTTTATATATGGTAGTTTAGGACCTTTGTTATGTTTTATTATTATGTTTATTGTGGTTTTGATAACTGACAATCTGCTTTGAGAATCCTTTTAATGAACCTCAAATGCTTTAATTATGTTTATTGTTATTGTTCACAGTTTGACTCTGATCTTGACATTTTATTATTTTCCCTCTAGTTTGGGTTCACATTCTATTATATTTTAGTGCTCATTAAAAAGGGCCAATGAAAATTTATCCGTCCGTGGTTTAACTCTTTTCATTTTGAAAGACGGAAATTTAATTAAAGTTAATATTTAATTGTTAAAAAAATAAAGATACCGCCAATGAGAAAAACTCTCCTAGTCGATTTTGGAGGCCTTCCCATTTGAAAAACGAAATCTAATTAAGTTATATATAAATTTTGTATTGGAAATGGAGCCGATTGAAAAATCTACCGTCGATTTCCAGGCCTCCCCTGTTAATAAACGATTTTTTATTTTTTTAGTTATTTTTCGAGTTATTTATTTTTTATTTTTATTTGGTACTAACTCTTTCAAATCGTGTCTTTTACAGGTCCAACGGAGTGCTTCTCCTTGAAATTATTCGACAAAAGTTCGAATCAGACTTTTTAATTTCATTGCTCTTGTGAAGATTGACGTTTAGGCAAAACGTTAGGGGAGGCCGATTATTATTTATTTTAGTGTATTTTGCATGTTTATTATATTTGTACATTAGTTTATTCTTTCCTCCATTTTGAAAAAAATAAATTCAGTCGGAACTCTCAATTGGTGAATTCCGCGAAGGGTGACTACCCCTTCCCCTTCGGAATATAACTTGAACCCCATACCTAGAATCAATTTGGTTTCGTAGATTAAAATTGTGCTTCTCTATTTCCTAAAATTAGGTGGGCGACTCTTTTTTAAACTCGTTTATTGTAAATCTTTTGTTTAAAATGAATCAATTAATTATTTTTGAGTTGTCCGTGACACGTTTCGCCCTATTTTAAAGAATATGGATGTACACAAAAATCTCATTGAAACACAAACCAATCTATTTTTGAGGATACACCACTTTGGCTGACACAACCCCCAGACAGACTAAATAAAGACTAATGACATAAAGGAACATGGGATAGTGTTCTCTCGGATCGATGAGGACTCACCAATTACTATCATCTTCAACCCTGAGAAACCTATCCATCCTCGCTATGCAAAATTCAAGAAGACTATCATATTCCCTACTTTTATTTAAAAAGGAAAAGATGGAATTACACGATTAGAAGCACTAAGTTATATAAGCCATGCACAAATCATTGAAAAAGGAATGCCTGTAGTAAATATTACTCTTTTCATGAATTTGTATCAAACTCATACTATAACGCATAAGAACAAGATTTGACATTTAGGAACAAATAAGAAATATGTAACAATTAATCACATTTTTAGAACACCTCACAGTAAGTAAGATTCACTGTTACTGTGAACATCTATTCAAGCTTCACATAGATCCTTCTAGCATGCAATCCTCTCACTAAAAGGCTATCCTAAGACTCACTATAAGTAAGACAAATAGAGACCCAGATCATACACCCTCTCGACAGCACATCCTAATGATCAATAAGACATCACCTAAAATGAATACACACCAAGCACAGTAACTACTAGATCCTCCTGCAACACAGTGACTTCTAACGCCACTTGAGTGAGCTAGAATGTGACCTCACGCCCATGTTCGACCTATCCCTTTCACCCAACTAGATCTTAACTACGACTACCGACAGATATGAAGCATGCTCACTTGTATACATCACACATAAGAATAGGTACATTCGCCTTCCAAGGCTATCTAACTTTACGTATGAAGTAAGAAGATAACGTCTCATGTTGACCTCTCTCAAGAGTTACCTAAAGAATCAATTAAGACTTACGAAGGCTGATCATGTCACATAGTCAACCAACTGTCCTAACTAGATCATGCTTACACTTATCTATGGTAAGATACAAGTGACCATCCATTCCGTATACCACCTTTCACATGGCCTGAGTAACTAACCCTTAACTACGCTAGATAAGTACTATGCATTTAACATGGTGGTAGAACGAATCATTACAGGCCTTAGTTCTTTAAAACTCATGCATCACAGAAGGACATTCAAGTATGGTCGTTTGAAGAAGACAGAGGGAACCTCAAACGAACAGCGGCAAAGCCTTTTGTGTCTTGCCGAGATAGGCGCGCACGCAGACCCACCATACCTAACGTCATAGACTTCTCTAACGCTAGTAGGTATCCCATATGATGAGAATACGCGATAACTGACATAGACCATGATAGGTAGACATGGAATCCGGAGTTCTAACATACTCCAATGAGGGTGTTCTACTTGCCAAGGGTAGAACTAGGACACATCCAATGTAGGCACATGGTTAAGGAATATGAAGGGCCTTTATGCACTCTAGTTTCATTCTCAAGTAGAGCTACATTGTACTTTAGTCTCCTTCTCAAGTAGAGCTACTTCCCATATCACACTCACTCGGTGCTAGCCTTTGTTCTCATGGAATAATTGACAATAAAGGATCACATGAAGAGGTTTCATATCTAGTTCATAACCCAATCACATTCATCCTACCAAAGAGGTCCACTGGGGATACCTTTCAATGGAGAATAAGATAGCTCATCATGACTTTCGTAAGGATTATATGATGTTGTTCTAGCCAATCAACGCTAAATCCATCATTATTTACATGAAGGATACCATTACGACTCTCAACTTCAAATACATAACATAACCTTACCATTGGGTTTAAGGTTTCACATACATGACCTCCTTATCATCATTTAAGGTCTCACATATCATTCATTCATACATGACAAAAGTTCACTAAGCCTACCTAGTCAAGACATCTCATATTTACATATCATTCATACATGTATCAAGTAAGGGACACAAGTCTACTAAAACAAGACACAACATTCTTTACTTTATCATATATAACATATCATTCTTTGAAGCACTTAGGAATGACCCTTATCATATTTATGTCATCCAATACATTACTATATCATCATCAATATAACTATTATAAACTCATATAGTCAAGTAGGAACAATCATGCATCAACTCTAAAACTACACTCATGAACACATAGTCATAGTCTAACATGATCTCCTAATATACATAGAAGGAACACACACTTTCTCTTAGTCACATGTAGATAGATATGCTTATACTTCACATAAATCAACTACACAAATCATCATAATACTTCAAGTAGTTCCACAAGTCCATGATCATCATATTACATAAAGTAACGCTGACAACGCCACATCATTTCACATAGCACCGCCACCATGAGTGGACCATACCAATCATCATTGTAATACAAAAGCTATACATAATATTAAGAGAGTTAGGGCAGCATACCACCCATTCAATATCACCACTTCAATCCAAAGCTAAATATCCAATTCAATACCATAAGGCTTTTACCCATGGCGATGAACATCAATTCAATACATAAACTATAATACTCAATAAATCTAGGTCAATTCAATATAGATTTATTAATCTAATACCAATTATACATCAATTGAATATAATTCTTACATCATTCAATAGCCTATAGAAAACTACACTGGAATCCATAAGCATTAAGTCAACATCAATTCAATAAGCTTAGTTTTTAATGGATTTAAGAATATACAATACTCAATTGATCAATTGAAACAGCCTATAAACCATACAATCATAATCTATACATAAATCAAAAGCCCATAACAATCTACACATGAATTCATTAATATCAAAGCATGATCTCATAACCCATATTTTAGTCAAATTGATAGATTTGAGAAGGTCAAGGGTTCATGGAGAATTTCATTGGAAAACATCAATTATACATCAATAATATCATATATTAATGTTTGAAAATGTTTCATGCAAGAACCCAAGACTTAGAGTAGAAATTGGACTTTTTCATCTTTTTGAAATCTTTGAAAGTCATCTTTGAAATTGTCTCTAAGGTGATAGCAAGCCTTATATGAAGAACTCACATACCTTATTAGAATAATCCAATGATAATTGAAGAATAAAATCCATTGAAGATCCATCTTCACCTTGAGCTCTCATGGACATTTTCGAAGAAACTTTGGGAGGGAATGGGTTTTGATTAGGTGTTAGGGTTTAAATGAGAGTTTTATGACTTACTCTCGGAATACCCATAAACTCCCAAAATAACCGTCCTCCTATTTTATAAGACTTGGGGTGAATTTCCAAAAAACTCCCAAGTCTTAACAGAAAAGTTGGCAGATTGCAGCACCATCGACGCTCTAGCATCGACGATCTGTGGGTGAGACCACGCCCCGTTGATAGGGTTTGTTGGTTGCTTCTGCAACTCCTCAACCTGCATACCACATGGCTCCATCGATGCCACCTATATACAGTCCGTCGTCTGGTCGACTGGCCATCGTCTGGGGAAGTTGATTGCCACTGCCCGGCAGTGTTGAGCTCCAAGTTGGGGTTCTCCTTCTTGGAACTTTTTGGGTCCTACGTGGAGTCGTACCCAGACGTTAAACCTCTAAACACGTACGTATAGATATTAGGAACATATCCAAACAATTTCAACATTAAACAAGCCACGCGACATGCTAAAACACATCCAAACTCACAAGAACGTCTAAAGGCTATCTTTCAAACGTCACTGGACGTTCTTGGACGTTTGACCTCCAAACTTTATCAAACTCAATATGCTGACTCTGAACACTAATTTAAACCATAGAAGGACTTAATAAACTCATTATTCACTCTTAAGCACATGAAAACGCATAAGGCACATAGGTGACTAGTCGTCGAACGTCTTGGTCGTCTCTTGACGTTTGAATTCAAACTTCACCAAAATCTCGAGACACTGCCTCAAACATCATTTTAAACCTTCTTAGGACTTCAAGACTTCATGTCACACACATTAGGACATACTTCCACCTATGTCATTTTTGGAGGTGTTATATTTGCCTCCCTAGGTAGATCCTGCATTATTATATAAATAATCTTTCACCGTCTACAAAGTCAAAAACTTGGTTAGCTAATAATATATCCTTACTTTTTATTTTAAAAAATCTTTTAGTTATATGTAGGTTAAAGAAAATGATTTACGCATATTATATATTAAAGTTAATCTTTTTTTTAAAAAAATGTAGACATTGAAAAAATTGTGAATTTCTTCAAGATGTGTTCTATTCTAATTGGGACTCTACAAGATATGCTAGATTTCAATTAACATTCTAGCTTCTTTTACCCTAAACCCTATTTTATGCATATATAAAGGATATAATATATTCTTTTGAAAATGTATCCATGAATATTTCATAAATTCATGAAATATAAAAATCAATGGATATTAAATAAATTTCAAGAAGTCTAAATCATTCTAGTTCGGAAAAAAACGCTACTAATGGAATTATGAAAATCAAGTTCAAATCATCGTAATTCAAACAATACACCACTAACGGCCCTCAAATCATGAACACAACTCATAAGAGAAGAATTAAGGGATGAATTGAATTGTATCCACAATATTTATTAAGAAAATTATATTGTTTTTTCATATTTTATTTTTTATTACAATTTATTTTCTGTCACCATTAAAATTTACCGCAAACACATACATACGAATTTACTGCTACATAAATTATAATAAATTACATTTTCACATCATAATAAATAAATAAAGTACTGAAAAAGATAATCCAAACTCTCACCTTTTATTCTTTTATTATGAATAACCGTTTTGATCCACTTTGTTTGTGTACTCTCTGTTGTACCTTTTTTTGTTTTGATTTTTAATTATTTTCATTGTGGTTATTCATAATTTTCAGTATTAAACAAAATCTTATATTTTTCTTATTTCTTATGAATCTTGAGGATTTCAGTATATCTTTTTATGTTATTCTTTTTTTAAAGGCAACCACCACCTTTTTAGATGTTTAAATTAATTCATACCTTAGGAGCAGATTAAATAGTTTATTTGGATTGACTAAAAAATAGTAGTTTTTAAGTCAAAAATAAAAAAGTCAAACTAAAATGACTTTTAATCAAAAGATAAAAAAGTTGGGGGAGGCCTATTTTTGAGTTTTGACTTATTTTAAGTCATTTTAAACTTATTTTAAGTCAATTCTGACCTTGACAAACATTTTAAAACTTATTTTAAGTCATTGCTTATTTATTTTTTTAAAAAAATTATGTTTGTCAAACACTTTCAGAAATAAAAAACTAACTTAAAATTAGGTTTCACCAATTTAAAAGTCAATTCAAATACCCTCTAATAGGGATTAACAAGTTAAGAAGGATGTCACTCATGAGTCCACAAATTGAAATCATCTTGAGCTTTATTTTGATAGGTTTAGTGTCCTTAAATGCATATTTTGCTTCAATAAGTGATGAATAACCTTGAGTTTCAGGTATTTTGAGTTTGAGGCAAAGTATGTACACTACTTGGCAAAAAGAAACACAAAGGCTGAAAAAAATGAAGAAATGAAGGCCTGAGGATGACAGAATTCACTTGGCGAGTCGCCAACAGGTCTGAAGATCGCATTTTGTTCCAGTGAGTTGAGTCCTAAAGAAAAAGATCAAATTGTCAGAGAAAATAAAAAATTGGCGCGTCACCGAGTAGTTCCACATAACAGTACTATGTCACCCAATGATCCAAAATATGAAGATGTTGTAGGCTAGCACAAGACGGTAATGAAGCTATCAAAGGAGGATAGGCGAATTGATATCGGCGATTCCAACTAACTGCGTTGAGTGATCCGCTGCAGCACAAATCTTTGAATATTATAAATACATGTTATTATTTTTAGCATAACATAAGTTCTCATAGAATTTTCAATATTAAACAGTAATTTTTAGCTTTTATTTTTGTGCTCCAAGTTTGAAGAGGGCATTGAAGAACTTAAAGATTCAAAAGGTTTCATCTCCAAGAATTCGGACTTGGGTATCTTAGATTCTTCACTTTTGGCTTATAACAAGACTTAGATCTTCATACCTATTTGAATGCAAACTCATTTTGATATAAATTTCTATCTCTTGTACATGTTTAGCTAAAATATCAATTTTTACGGTGTTATTTTGTGAATATGGGTTAGATCTGTTTGGTCTTACTTGTTGATGATTTATTTGTTGTTTAAATATGATTTGCATAGTATTTGGGTATGAAATTAATGGAATTGTAGTTGCAAATACAATTTCACCTCTGTGTTCTCAACTTACTCGAGAGAGAGAGGTCGTAAAACCAGGACTATTAAGTTAGTGATTGGTGGGTGTAACACTTTGAAAATCCAAGACATTTTCTAGAGCCTAACATTAGTGTCATAAGGTTTAGACACTGTTTTAAGGTGCATTTTAATGAATATAAGTCATTTAGAAAGTATATAAACCAAAATGTCCAAGAACGTCCATGACGTTCGAAAACTAGTTCAATGAGGTACTAACGTGCCTTAACCTATCTGACTAGCTTTTAGGAATCAAAAATTTATGAAAATTGGTGGAAGAGTGTCTAACATATGTTTAAGTTGATTCATGGTCGAAAATTTTGGGTACAACTCCCAAGGACCGACCAAATTCCCTAGAGTAGGACCCTTGCACGTTGGAGTCAAACACTGTCTGGGCAATGTGCACCCACGAAAGGTCATTGATGGAACGTGTGTGGATCGACAGGGCGTTGATGTCATCCGTTGACCAACACTTAGATAATTCCTTGAAGGACCTCTGTGGCACAGTCTCTGAATCAAACAACGGATGTGCAGCACGGAAGGGGGTAGGAACCATTGACTCACAGACTGACCTTTGGTCAAGGTCTCGTCTGTGGGGGGGTCCAATTTTCTGCACGTTTTGACTAAATCCTTATCAATTAATTAAGGGGTTAGGGGTGTTAGTTAGGGTGTTATGAAAGCCTAATTAAGTTAATTAACACCCCATATAAAGGCCCCAATCCCATTAGACTAATCACACAACTCACAAAACAAAATTCTCTTCCTTCTCTCTTCTTTTTCTCTCTAGTGAAGACTCCATTAAAGACCAAGATAGGGGAGGGTTTAAGGGATGAAAAGGGTCAATTTCCTCCATCAATATTCATTAATTATTAATGTATTAGATCTAATTCACCCTTTAGACCTCTTTCCTCAAAGGGTTCCATCAAATTGATTTCCAAAATTGAATTGTCAAATGGGTTTCATCCAATCTCAAAATTGATGTTATGAATTGAATTGTTTATGATTTATTTTTGGATATTATGAATATATTAACATGTATTCTAACTAAATTATGATATATCTTGATGGTTTGGTCTAATTTGTAGAAGATGACCCTTAACCCTTAACCCTAGGTTTTAATCTTGATATGAATTAGATTGTATTGGTTCAATTGACTTGGTTATTGGTTGAGACACTAGATGATGTTTTATTACACAATCATGAATGAATTAGGGTGAATTTATTCTTCATCCTAGTTCTGAGAAGTAATCTAGGTTTATGAAGTATATGGTGAATTGACTAAGTATCTTGTCTTAAGCCTATGATCTAGTACTGAATTGTCATGTAGTATTTTGTAGCCTTGTTATCATTGTTGGTTATTGTATGATGATGTATCCCAAATGGGTGTTGAATTGAGTGTTTGTGGTAAGGGGACACTGATTGATGAACTATGAAGGAGACTTGGTAATCTTATGATTCATATCCTTTACTTCAATTGGGTTAGTTGTGATTAGTCATTAATGTGTTATGGAGATGTCTTGTATTAGAGTTGTAGGGTAGTATGATTTGAATTGCATGTCTTTGATTATGATTGTGAGGTGTAGCTTCAGATGTAAAGTATAAGGATGGGAATGATTAGGCAATGTGTCTATCAGAGATGAAGATTGTTAATGTGCTAACCTCACCTATATAAATTGTAATGAAGGCAAATACTATGCAGTTCTTTTGAGTTAGAGGACGATGATATACAAGGGTTAGACCCTATGGATGACCTACAATAAGTTATGAGATTACATAAAGACCTGTTCAAAATGGACATTTAGATTAGCACGAGTGTGACTGAACTTGACAATGGGAGGTTGACGAACTTTCCATATAAAGGAAGATCCACCATAGTTCAATATGGTATGAACGCTCCAATTGAGGGATACAACCAATGGAGTCCATGAGAGGAGGCCCCCCAATGTCAAGTGGTATGTAGAGGGATTAAAATATCTTGTAGTTCTGACTAGTTGCCCCCATAGGAAGACTAGCTAGTGGATCCACCTAGAAGCTACGGTTATGTTTGGTTTTACTTTGGCTGGTAGACCACATTCTTTCAATGTAAGGTTTTACAACACCGGATTTCACACTTAAATCTTATGGTCTATGTAGGTTAAGGCAAGTGTTCCCTAAAACAAAATGAAGTAAGAAAGTATAAACTAACTAAGGTGACTTAAGAGGTTGACTTAGCCTAGGTAGGGGTATGTGACTCTACCAATGCCTTGCTCTAGTTTGCCTTGAAAGGAACTTTAAGAGGTTGTTACTATGTATGAATATACTTATAAGGATACATAATATGTATATTATGAACTTGCTCATTGTTGATAATGTATGTTGATTGGTGTCACTTACGAATATGTGTTGGTCTACACTGTTAAGTATGATGATATGTACTTCTACATGCTATGCTATGTGAAGTAGGAAGTTAGTCATGATTCTTGTTGGGTTACTTAATTGAGTAAAGTTATGCGGCTTTACTTGGTCATTACACTTGTTGACTTGATAGGGGTTATGCGTGATTGCCTTGCTTTGGTTAGTTATAATGAACTCTTATTCATGCTAGTGTGATGTGACTGGATGGGAGACGTACTTGACTATAGGTCTAAGACATTGATAGCATGTTGACTTGACTAGTTTTGATGTTGTTAGTCTTCGTGTGATATTTATGCCTATGCTAAATGAATTTTGGAGTTAGTTATTTGGTATGGTCTTGTTGATATGCATTAAGTGTTTCAAAGGAAATGCAACCTTTTATAAATGTCCCTTTTTCTTAGCATGTTTTCAAAGTTGTGTGCATGTGGTTGTACTAACAGTTTTCTTTCATTTTCCCACACATTGAGGTTTCGGTCGTTTGAAAAGATGAACAAGTGATTGAAGACGACTTGAAGAAGACTGGATCTCTTATTCATCCAATAGGGTAGGTCTCACTTTCCCAAGGTGATGTCACGATCTAGATATGGAGTGTTGTTAGTTTTTAATACTATTATGTTCTTTCTTTTCCATTTGATATCAAACATTATATAGCCCATGTAAGGAATTTTTACTTTGATGTATAAAAATATGCCCAAGTTCCTACACTCTTATTAGATGGTTATGAGATGAGACGACTATTATGACTATGTTATATTTTATATACTTATGTGCAATAAAAGTAGAATACTAAGTAATCTTCCTATACGAAGGGTTTATGTATACTCGAAATTATACTAGTCGAATTATTTATCTAAGAGTGCCAAAAGAGAATGCATGAATTAAAAAATAACATTGCTAACATTGATTGGAAAATCCCAAGGCTGCAGCATGTATTGAATCTCATGTGTCATATTATTGGCTTAGAATTAATTTTAGTTGTCAAGTTATTGGTTTACAGGGTTGATTGTATGATCCGGGCTACACACCTTTCATCACCTACCCCAATTAGTTATCTAACTACATCGCTGAGCAAAGATAAATAGACTAACTAACGAGCATTTATATTTCATCATGTTTCGTAACCAAACAAGGTTTTCATCTGGGCGTCACCCATGAACATTAATCACCTCAATCTTATGTGTGGACCGAACTCTCTATATTCTCTAGAAGGGGGTAAATTACACAACATTACATTGCATGCTCGTGGAAGGGGATAAAAAAAATTTAATTTTTGGAAAAAAAATTAGGGATAGGTTGGTGGAGGTAGGGATGGGGGCCGGGGGAGAGGGTAAATTTATTTTTTTGAAAAATAAATTTTTTTAGGGGTAGTTGGTAGGGGGGGGGGGTGAGTGCCGAGAGAGGTGGTAATTTTTTTCGTTTTTGAAATAATAGATTTTTTTTATTTTAGAAAACAAAAATTTTTTTAAGGGTAGATTGATGGAAGGTCGAGGTGGGGAGCGGGGAGGGTGCCGGGAAGGAGGAGGTAGGGTTAAAATTTTTATTTTTAAAAAAATAGATTTTTTTTTTATTTTTCGAAAATAAAAATCTTTAAGGGGTAGGTTGGTGGAAGGTCCGAGAAGGGAGGAGGGGGGTGCCTAGAGGGAGGGATAACTTTTTTTTAAAAAAAAAAATTAAATTTATTTAAATGGGTTAGAACCACTTTGCCCAAACCATATATGACTAAATTCATATTTGCCCATATTATATTTGAATGGATTGTAATCCAAAACATTTTTTCTCAATTCATATTCAACTCATCCAAATCCAATCCAATCCAACCATTTGTCACTCCTACTGGTGGTGGGCAAGGGGGGGTGCCCGAGGGAGGGTGTAATTTTTTATTTTATTTTTTGAAAAAACAGATTATTTATTTTTTTTGAAAATTAATTTTTTAGGGGTGGGGGTGTCTGTGGGTAGGGCTTAATTTTTTTAAATAAATAAATAAAATTATTTAAATGGGTTAAAACCATTTTGCTTAAACCATATTTTACCGAAATCATATTTGACCATATTATATTTGGATGGATTGTAATCCAAATTATTTTTTCTCAATCCATATTCAACCTATCTAAATCCGATTCAATCCAACCATTTGTCACCCCTAGGTGGGGTTAAATATGCCTTTAATATATACTCCCTCCGTCCACTTCATATGTCACATTTTTACTTTGCACTTGTATTAAGAAATGATGTAACTTTACCTTTGTATCCTTATTTAATATTTCTTAAGTCAACATTATAATAAATGATAGATACGTTTTCAAGATTAATTAACTAATCTACCAAGGGTATAAATATGGTAATTTGTGCCTAAATTTATAAAATAACAAGTATTATGGTTCAGATATTTATAGAAAGAGATGACATATAAAATGGAACCGAGAGAGTAATTATAAGGTCTTGGATATCCAAAAAGTATAATGAAGGTAAATATAATTTATTTCCGACAGCTAGTACAAAAATAATTATGACTCTTTTTCCGTAAAATAAAAATTTAAGTAATTACAACTTAAGGTTTATTGGAACACAATAAGAGAGTGGTCTTTGTTGAATAGAACTTAATATGCTAAATGATTTTTCTATTTATATATAGTTATGATCATAGAAGAGACTATTTTTTATGTAGATCGATGGTTGATCGAACAATATCTGTGAAATTAGATCTTACGCCTAACTCACACCCCAAAAGCGCTCAAATGGAGGAGGATTGTCCAAGCCTTTATTAAGGAATTCACCCATACATTAACCCACCATTTGTGATTTTTGTCATTCTTAACACCCCTGTCACGCCGTGTAGCATCGGTGGTGGGCAATTTGATTTTGGGGGCACCCAACATCGATGCGACGGGGCCCTGCTATGATAAACATGTTGAAATAGGTATTAGGCCGAACTCACCCCCCAAAAGCTTAGCTCAAGAGAGGAGGATTTCCAAGCCTATAGGAGTGCACCCATCTCATTAACCTCGATATGGGGACTTTTGTCATTTTCAAACAAATCTCATCTTATGATATCCGTGTTTTATTTTATAATATATCGGAATTAGTTTTTAATATGTTCGACTACATATTATGTATTCGGTTTATGTTATAATGTATTCGAGATATTCTTTAATGTATCCGTGCGAGCTATATATTAATGTATCTGATTTGTGTTACTTTTTAAGAAATTAATATAATTACAAACTAAAAAGGGATATATAGTAATTTCATATTAAAACGATGTGATTCCTAATATTTATACTAAATAACATGTCAAATTGTTTGAAGTTTGGCTTTGACAAGACTGACATCAGTATATATCAAAAGAGGTTAAAACTTATAAACTATGCTTGAAAAGTAATTAAGGAAACATAAGTACATATTTTGATGATAGCCTGAATAATTAATAGTCCTTTATTTACAGTCTACAGAAAAAGTAAAAAGGAAATATAGAAGTCTAATTATAAAAAAAAATTAGTATCATGACTATAAATGAAGAGAAGTATCAACATCAGAGTTTCCAAATTTATGTTTTGGACTAAAACTTGACCAAAACTTTTGTGTTTTCATAACTCTTAGACTTGTTTGACTGTTGTTATTATTCAAGCTAAGTCCAAGTGAAATATTTTGATCTTTTTCATGTGTTATAATTACCCGTTGATCGCGTTGTAATCCTTGATTAGAAGTTACATAATTCTTGTTTGAAATCTTCAGCACTTGAGCCTCTGGGAACAATTTGAGCGTCTTGTCCTCTCTTTGTTCTCTTGCTCTTTCTAATTGTCTGAATCTTTCTTGTAAAAGTGCAATTGATGGACCTGCTCCAACATTAGCATCATTATTATTATTATTATTATTCAGCCTTCCCATCGATCGATTTTAGGAGGGAGGAATATAAGTGTTTGATATATTTTTTTGCTTGTGTTAAATAACTTTTTGCATATGTGTGTGTATATATAGAGGAGAATTTATAGTTAAGTTGTTAGCTTTGTTTATAGAAATTTCAGTCATGACGTATTAAAGAGGCGAATCGGACGACTAAGGAAGAAAAATACAAGAAGAAGTGATACAATTTGTTTATGTTATAAGGTTATTTTGATGTGTGTGTTGAAGGCATGATGGAGGATTTTTTTTGGAAGAAGAAAATGGTGAGGAGAAATGTACAAAAGATTGATGTATGTTAGTGTTTGGAAGAGAGTATTTGAAGGATAAAAGGGTTAGGTATTGTTACGTCTGTTTTGTTTTTTTAATATGTTTTTGTTTTGAAGTGTTGTTAGTTTTATTATTTCTTTTTCTTATGACTTCAACATCAATTAAAAAAATATAATTGTTGTTTTGATATAATAGAGAAAGCCATGAATTAAAGACAAACTTTGTAGTAGTTATCTTTTTATGGAGTTTGTGTGAATTGAACTTTTTTTTCTTTTTTTTTCCTTGATGATTGTGGGATTGAATTCAATCTAAGAGATAATATCGGTGGAAATAGTCGAGGTGCGATGAATTACCTTTAATCACTGAAGTGGTCAACAAATAGGTTAATTTTAAGATCATGCACCAATGGATCATCAATTTCGTTCAAAAAGAGTCAAACATGTAGTTATAGTTATTTATCTGGACAAGACACCACAATTATAATTAAAAAGTTGAAAACTTTTAGTTTAAATGTATTGCCTTTTTTTCTTTTGCTTAAGCATTGATAGGCAGAGTTACACGGTACAAGTAGAGAAGCCAAGAATTTCGTTTAGGAAATTCAAGAGTTAACGCATGAAAAGTAATACAAACCTATACTTAGATACAAAATTTTTAGGAAAGGATTATTATATTCAATTAACGCCATATACAATAAATAGCTTCAAAACCCGTACCTGAGTAGTGACTTGTTTATTCTAGTGTGGAATATTAACAAGTTGAGTTTATCCGGATTTCTAAAATACATCAAAATTCATGCAAACTAACTCAAACACCGTCATTATAAAGCATAGAAAATACCACACATCAAGAGTCTCAATATTGTTCAGTTGATCTTTTCCTACTCTTGCTAACTACTATGTTTATATTTATATTTACTTTAAAATAAAAGGTAAAATATGGTTGTCGTTGCATACACAATAAGATACTTTTTTTTATCAATATTTTTGCCTTCATCTTCCTGGTTTTTTCTAGATAATAAGATACTCTTCTCTCTTGATGCATACAGCAGTATAAAATAAAATTAAAGGACTGATGGATATGTCATTGAAAATTAACATGCCTCCAAATACTAGAGTATAAAATTCACAAAAATCTCATTCATTAGAGACAAAATATTAGTCATGTCTCATGGCATTATGAGCTACAAGTACTGTACATTTGAATATAAGACAAGATTGGGATGCATGATTTGGATCTCTTTTTGAGACCCCATTCTGTTGGTACTATTGAAGAAAGTTACAGGAACTACACTTTTTTTTTCTTTTTGGCTCTCATTGACTCACTCGTGTAACACTACAAGTGAGGTCTGGGGAGGGCGGTGTGTACCGCGACCTTACCCCTACCTTGTGAAGGTGGTAGAGACGGTTTCTAAAATGCCCTTCATTCACTCTGTTTACATTATCTTAAATATTTGGCATCTCTTAATTGCTGAATGAATACACTGAATGTAACCCAAAGTGATCATAAGTTATTCATTATGCAAGTTGATCCAGACAGCATCATTACGTTATCGAATAAATTAAATAGAACACAGCACAAAAGAGAACCAAAAAAATTGTGTGAAGATACCTTTATTATCTGCAATTATGACTGAACAATACAAATACTACAACATCCTATCAACTCTAAATCAATTGCCATGTATTTCTAAAGTATTCAACTCAGAGGCCAAGGGAGATCTATGTACATAAACTGATCTGTTACACCTACATGCTAATTCCAAAAATCGACTGCACTCTAGTTTAATAAAATGAATCTTGTGTTAGAGAAGAAAACAAGAGGGGGGAAATGAAACCTTTTGGCCGGGGCGTATGTGTTGAAAAATCAATATGGCTGCTCTAGTCAGTACCTTTAGGTCTGATTCCTACTTTGCTGGACATTGTAAAATGCCATCAGCAGGTGAGAATTGACAACTATCAAGACGTATCCTGCAAAAGAACAAAGTATACCAGATTAATTTCCATCCTAAAACCAAAAGATATCAATGCACTGAGGAGAGTATTTGATCTCCCTACTTCTTAATATATAAAAAAGTAGTATATTTTTCAAGTATCCGACAGGAGTGCAGCATCATTTTTGGAGAGTCTGAGCAACATAGCAAATAGACGGTGCAAATTCAAAAAAATCATTCATTTTCATGTTTTACCTTGACATTTCTTTTTCCTTTCCCCAATTTCATTCATGAACACGGCTACAAGTTTTTGGATCAGTTAAGAGCACACAGGGGCACCCTTAAGAAATGTTAAGAGGTCCCTAGATGTCTATATGTAGAAAGTTACCTAGTTTCTTTCCTTAATCTTCACGTTAGTTTCCATTTTAATTGGGCAATATACAGAATAAGAATTTAGATAGACAGGCAAGAGAATGTATAAGGGATTTAATCATTCCTCCTAGCCAACAACTTTCCATCTCCTTCCCCTTCACATCCCCTAAAACCAAAAACATCAATTCTTCTCATCAAAATTTCATGTATATACAGCTAAGGAAATCAAAGCAAGAGGAACTTTGAAGCACCAGGAGAGAAATGGAAAAAGAAAACAAGATAACTAGAACAAAAGGCTTCAGAGAAGAAAAGAGCAAGACTACAAAATTTTGCCATGTGCAAGTTGTGCTCCAGCTATTCAGATTATCAAATTCTTCTCATTCCTTCTTCTCCTTCTTTTTCCTCTACGGCTTTACACTGAATATATAGGCGCTTCATTTTGAGTTTTCTAGGCACTTCATGGATAATACAAGTAAGTTGATGAATTACTAATACTGGACACTAGTAGAGGAGTAGAAATGATAAGTGTGTAAATCATAAAACGAGTCAAAGTAGATTGTCCCACACTAGCACTTCCGGCAGTAAAACTAATTTTCCAGTGGAAATCTATAAATTCTAAGTAAATCAAGTTTTATTTATGTAAATGTGAAAAATCTATACATAAAAGTGGTATGGAAAAGTAAAGTACAACAATAACATACCCAGTATCATCCCACAAATGAGTTGGAGGGTGGGATGTACGGAAACCTTACCTACCTTTGTGTGGTCGAAAGGTTGTTTCCAGTAGACCGTCGGTACTGAAAAGCAGAGTACGTAAGAGAAAAAAAAAGACTTCCTATAAGGAGTATCCAATCATCTAACAATAAACAGTGTCCGCCAAGGTACTCCAAACCTCTATGAAACAACAAAAGTGATCCTCAGAGATCTAAAAACAAACTTTCAATCTCTTCAAAAATCTGATTTTTCTCTCCAAATGTCATGAGCACAGATAAGCAACTTCCCAAGGTTTTTCTCTTCTCTTCCTTCTAGTTGGCCGACTTAAAAACATGCCTTTCAATTGCTGACTTTACCTATTTAATACCAAACAGGCTCCGAATCGGGGAGTCCAATCTCTAATTCTTCTAACTGCCTGATGTTAAAACAAGTCTTTAACAATTGCCGACATTACCTATTCAGTACCAAACAGGTTCCATTCGACCAGCAATTGTTGTTGAAACTGACAGAGAAACAACAAGTGGATCACATCTTTCCACTACCATATAACACCAATCGAAATGAGTGATATTCCTCTTCCTCAGATTCTCGGTAGTAAAGATGACCCCCCCCCCCCCCCATATTTCAACCAGATGAAGAAAAAAAAGTTTTATTTGCATCCTTGGTACCATACTGAGGAGTACAGAAAGGCCCTGTCTCATCCTTCACAGTAATCTACGAGAGAGAGAGAGAGAGAGAGAGAAAACTGTGAAAATCCTTTGTTCTGTTCTTCTCACTTCCAGGACCTCTAACCTCGGTGAAATTCTCTGCTTGTGCATAGTACCTCAAGTAAGTCATGGAGTAAATTTGCTAGTGGCTCAGCTTTCCTTAGTTTTCTTCCATTTTAAAAAAAGTAAACAAAGATGTCCCTCTTTTTATTATGTTACCAAGGTTTTCTCAGTTTCTCTAATGGTACCAAACAGAAGGAATATGTTTGTTAGGGTCAACTTGATTTCTGACTTCAATTTTAGGCTGGTAAAATTTTTTTTTGAGAAAGAACTTTTGAAGGGTGAGGGTATGTGTAAATATACGAGTGGTCCAACTTTTCAAAAGTTACACTCTCGCAGCTATCAGGGGCGTGTACCCCAATGTCGTCACCCCACATACAATCTTTTCAAACTGCAGGGAAGTGAGCTATTTGTATTACAGAAGCATAGGCACCAGCCAATTTTTCACGGTCTCTAGTTTTTCTTTGTTGACAGAGTTTGAGAATGTAGATCACTGTTAAAAGACAACTTGTTCGAAAGAGTCATCTCAAAAGTTGGTTCAATTGTGGATACACCTTTCTTGGTTGACTAGGATTTTTCTAAAGCCTTGCCCAGAGAAAGGCATGCAAACCTAAAGACAAAGTGATTTTTCGCAACAATAATTGAAACATCTTGATGTGGAAAAGAAGGTGTAGACATGAGAAATATGGTGGGTGATTGTTAAAAGGATCGAGAAAATTAAAATTTTATCAATACACATCCAATGAAGATATGAATGTCGAGGAAGGATGAGCAAACTCAAAAAAAGAATTTGTTGTGAGGGAGTATTTGTCAACTAAAGTGATTGCATTCTCACCTCACAACAAATTCCTTTTTTGACTTTGCTCATCTTTCCTCGACATTCATATCTACATTAGATATTTATTGACGAAAATTTTAATTTCTCGATCCTTTTAACAATCATCCACCATATTCCTCGTATCTATGCGTTCTTTTCCACATCAAGATGATTCAATTACTTGTTGCGAAAAGTCACTTTCTCTTTCCGATTGCAAGTCTTTCTCTCGCAAGGCTTATCCAAATCAACGAATAAAGGTGACTCCACATTTGAAATAATTTTTGAGATAATTCTTTCGAAAAAGCTATCTTTTGACAGAGATCTACGTTCTCGAACTCTGTCAACAAAGAAAACTAGAGACCGTAAAAAATTGGCTAGTGACTATGCTTTTGTAATACAAATAGCTCACCTCCCTACAGTTCGAAAAGATTGTATGTGGGGTGACGACATTGGGGTACACGCCCTGCGAGAGTGTAACTTTTGAATAGTCGGACCACTCATATATTTAAAACATACCCATTCACCCATCCTTGGTATCATACGGAGGAGTACAGGAAGACACTGTCTCATCCTTCACAGTAACGTATGAGAGAGAGAACTGTGAAAATCCTTTGTTTTGTTCTTCTCACTTCCATGACCTCTAACCTCGGCTTGGAATGAATTTTTGACTGTTGCATAGGGACCTCAGTAAGGTCATGGAAGTCGCTTTGCTAGTGGCTCAACCTTCCTTAATTTTCTTCCATTTAAAAAAAAAAGTAAATAAAGATATCCTATGGAAGACCCCCCCCCTTCTGTTACAGTTTTTCTCTTACTTCCAACCAGAAGGAATATGTCAGTTAGAATCAAGTTGATTTCTATCTTCAATTTCAGGCTGGTAGAAATGTTTTTAGAATGAGGTTGGTAGAACTTTTGAAAGGTGAGTGAGTACGAGGTTCAACTTTTCAAAAGTTACACTCTCGCAGCTATCAGGGGCGTGTACCCCAATGTCGTCACCCCACATAAAATATTTTCTAATTGTAGGGAGGTAGCTATTTGTATTACAGAAGCATATACACCAACCAATTTTCACGGTCTAGTTTTTCTTTGTTGACAGAGTTTGAGAATATGTATCTTTGTCAAAAGATAGCTTGTTCACAAGAATCATCTCAAAAGTTGGTTCAATTGTGGATTCACGTTTTTTCTAAAGTCTTGCCAGAGAAAGGCTTGCAACTCGAAAGAGAAAGTGATATTTCGCAACAAGTAATCGAAACATCTTGATGTGGAGAAGAAGGTGCAGAAATGAGTAATATGATGGGTGATTGTTAAAAGGGTCAAGAAAATTAAAATTTTGTCAATAAACATCCAATGAAGATATGAATGTCGAGGAAGGATGAGCATAGTCAAAAAAAGAATTTATTGTGAGGGAGAATTTGTCAACTAAAGTAATTACATTCTCACCTCATAACAAATTCCTTTTTTTGACTTTGCTTATCCTTCCTTGACATACGTATTTATGTTGGATGTTTATTGACAATTTTAATTTCCCGATCATTTTAACAATCACCCACCACATTCCTCATGTCTGCGCGTTCTTTTCCACATCAAGATGTTTCGATTACTTGTTGCGAAAAGACATTTTTTCTTTTCGATTGCAAGTCTTTCGTTGGCAAGGCTTATCCAAATCAACCAAGAACCTATTTTTGAGATGATTCTTTCGAATAAGCTATCTTTTGACAAAGATCTACGTTCTCGAACATTGTGAACAAAGAAAACTAAAGATCGTAAATTGACTAGTGACTACGCTTCTGTAATACAAATAGCCCACCTCCCTATAGTTCGAAAAGATTGTATGTGGGGTGACGACATTGGAGTACACGCCCCTAATAGCTGCAAGAGAGTAATTTTTGAAAAGTTGGAAGGTTTGAGTAAACCTAATTCACATAGCAAAGATGAAGCGTTTGATAAGGGGCTTTAAGATGGACAACAGTGCACAAAATGGCTTGGAGATCACCCATGTGCAATATGCAGATGACACTCTCATTTTTTGTGAATCAATGACGGGGCAAATGTTGATCCTAAGAGTAATATTCATCATCTTTAGCAATCTCTGGTTTACATATCAATTGGGGGAAGAGTTCCATTTATCCCATAAATGAAGTGGCTCAGGTGGAGAGTCTGGAAGGGGTTTAGGGTGGTATGGTAGGGGAACTACCAACAATATACCTAGGTATGCGTTGGGGGGAAAGAGTAAATCAATTGGGATCTGGAATAGAGTGATAGAAAATGCGAAAAGAAGCTAACCAACTGAAAGAACCAAATCTATTCTAGGGGGGGTAGATAACCATGGTGAAATAGGTGGACTAGATGGTAATAATGCTTATATGATGTCTGTGTTCCCAGCACAAGGACAAGCGTCATACATAGGATAGATTTATTTGAGGGAAATTTTGTTTTGGATGGAAATGGAAACAAGCGAAGAAGAAGTTTCAGTTTCATCTAGCCAAGTGGGAAGAGGTCATAAGAAACAAGAAAGAGGGGGGAGTGAGGACTAGGAACATCCGAACATGAAGAAACAAAACAAAAGCCTGATGCTGAAATAGCTTTGGAAGTTTATGACAAGAGAGAATATGCTATGGAGAGAGGTGATTAGGGCAAAATATGAGATGGAGAATAGACAAAGATGGTAACTACACCATATGAATGTGGTATGTGGAGATCAATAAGAAATCTTTGGCCTTTATTTCGTTCTAGAATCAGATTCCATGTGGGTAATGGAATGAAGGTGTCATTTTGGGAGGATAGATGGATAGCCCAAAAAACCCTGAAACAATTATTCCCAGACTTATATGCACTTAGCTTGCAACACAATGCAACTGTGGTTGAAATGTGGACATGACAGGGGTGGAACTTACATCTTAGGAGGAATTTAAATGATTGGAAGATGGGGAACATAGTGGCGTTCCATGATACAATGGCACAATTTAGTAATCTGACTAGGGAAGAAGAAAGGTTGTGTGGAAGATCGGCAGCAAAGGGGTTTTCACTGTCAGCTTACAAAGATTTCAATCATTCAAATTCAAATGATAGGATGGAGCTCTGGCCATGGCAGATGATATGGAAACCTAAAATTCCATGCAAGGTAAACTGCTTCACATGATTACTAGCAAAGGAAGCAGTGCTGACACAAGAAAATATAAAGAAGAGGAAGTTCCAACTATGCTCAAGATGTTATTTGTGTAAGGAACAGGCAGAGACAGTCAACCATCTCTTTCTGTATTGCAAATGGACAGATCAATTATGGAGAATATTCAGCAGCCTTAGAAAGATCACTTGGGTGAAACCAAGAAACATAGCACAACTCCTGAATTGTTGGATCAATATAGGCAATACTACAATTAAGGAGGAAAGATGGAGGATTGTCCCAGCTTGTATATGGTGGACAGTATAGAAAGAAAGGAATCAAAGATGTATTGAGGGCAAGAAGAACAATTTGCAGAATTTTAAGATGAATTGTATAGCTCTTTATTATTTTTGGTGTAAACAGAAAGTTTTAATAAGGGCAGAAGAACTTTTTGATGTTATAGACTATTTGTGACAAAAAGCAGAGATGGAGTCAGCCTAGGTTGTAATACTTTTGGAGGGGGCTACTTTGATGTGGTATATGGATAAATAGGAAAAAGAGTTATCATTCTCAAAAAAAAAAGACTTCCCTATCTTCTACCTTGCAAGACGTTTGATCCACAAATTTAAAGTAACTTTGCTATTTATCTTTTAATAGTAACAACGATGTACTGCTAGGCGCCAACTTGTGCACACCTCAACTAATTCTCTAAGGAACGTACTTCACCCCATAAATACAAATACGAGATAATTTTAACTACCAATGCTAGCACAGATACAAGACAACTTTGACCACCAAGGCGGCAGATCGGAAGAATCCATTCGTTGTTGGGATGCATACCTTAATCTCTGATCCCAAAGTTGTCACTCCAACTTTTTGGGTGCAATTGCACAGATAGCCAATTTTGGGATACCCATTGAAGCCACAGCCTAAGTTCATAAAGTTTTATAAGTTTGGACACTTCAGACTGAAGTTGCAAAAAATTGTGTTTGAAATTACAAATTTGTCTAAAGCTTGGTATTGCTTGTGCAAGCAAACATCTGACATATGCGTAAAAAATTTTGACTTGCCAAGACCAAACTTCAAACATGTATATCTTAAGTTTGAACTACCAATACCTTCAGTTTCGACATATTTGTTCAAAACAAAAAAATAGTTTTTTCTGAAATTTGAACTACCAATTTTCATCCCTGCGTAAAGTTGCAAGTTTCAGGATTAAAAAATTAGCCCTGCCAATGTTTCCCAGCTTTTCCAACAACATCCACTTGATTTGAACAAACTGTTCATATGCAAAATTCAAGACTCACTTCTTCAAGCCTGCAACAATGGTGATTTTTAGATGGTGTTGTAATTTACTCCCGGATATCTTGGATATAAGAGTTAATGGATCAGTTCTTTTATGGTCTAAATAGGCTTTGATTCAAAAGTTATACTTTATTAATGTAAAATAGATTCAAAAAACACTATTATACAACAAATAAGAAAAAGAAAAGACGGAAGATCGTCCAAGTAGGCTGTCCCATAAACTAGTAGAATCTCTTATTCTACTTTTTGAATCATTTCAACCCAAACCATTAAAACCAACACATAGCTTTCTGTATATTAAAAGAGAAAATATAAATGATATCTGGTGTGCTCTATCATCTATGATTTACACAAATCAAATTTCCAAAATGAACACTTCACACTTCAATCTAGAGAAGGTTCACCACATGTTGGATTTCCTCAGACGCACCAAATTTATAAATAGGGAATAGATTTCTCCAAAATCATCTCATATGAGCCACTCTCCAGGGATGATAATCATGTGAATGGGGTTGACAGACACAAGAAAACCCTTGTATCTTTGAAGATACCCATACTGCAATAAAAAGCTAAATGCAAGTGTTGGAGCCTACATTTTGAAGGAGCTTTGTTGAGCCATGTAGAATAAATGTAGTTATCCCACTTGACCTGTGACTTCAACATATGCAGTCTATCTAATCTGGTTTTAAATATTTGGAATTAAGCTTTTGATAGCATTTAACTTCTACGTAACCAGCTAATAAAATTGATTTAATACTGAAGAAGCAAGCCTTGTACTGCTTGATACATTTTTCTCCACTAACTCTTAGGAGTTTTTAGGAGTGTTAATTGCTGAGATTCAATATTCAAGCTAACAACCAAAATAATCACCACAACTAAAACTTTCTCTCTCTTAAAATGTTGTTGATTTCCTTCTAAATGACTAGTTTGATACAAAACAGGCTGATATTCAAAATAAAAGAGGATGAGACTGAGATGCAGCACTGTTCATCAATTCCAGAGAAAGATAAGTCAGCAGATATAATTAGGGTTTTATAGATCAAGGAAGAACACGTTTCTTCTTCAGCTTTTACCACTACATTGAGCATGAAATACACTAATTATCCTATTCTTATGACATGCTTCACTTAAACTTCATTAAGAAGCATGATTGTGGTGGGGTGGGGAGGAAATCCATATAAACGGTGAACCCCAAAGCAAAAAGTACAAAAGAGAACTGCCTATTCAAATTATTTGTATCAAGAAGTTGATATAAAAATACTAATATGTCAGGATACATGACGAACAGACTGCTGCTATTGTTTATTATCAGGGAAATTTTGGTAATCTTTAAAGCAATCAATTCTAAATGAACTATCCTTTCTCTTGTTTTTATGCTTGATGACCAAGTCTCAAAAATTCTAAAAGCAGAAGGAACTTAATTTCTTGCTACTACGAAAACTTGAGCAAAAAATGAAAACAAGGGTTTTAAAGGCAATCTCACTCACCTTGTGCACTTGACCTGCAAAAGGTCAGTTCCTTCATCATGAAGCTCAGCAACAACTCAGCTTACCAGCAATCACGCAGCTGCTTCTGAAACAGAAGATTTTTTTCAGCTTAGCTTCCTCTTCAATCGAGCTTCAGTGACAGTAGTTGAAGAAACCATAGATGAGAGGCTTTTGTAAGATTAGAAATCAACTCACTTATTTCTGCTTTCTGGGGCTGTAGATCAATTCTCAAGAAATCATTTGACTCGTATTAATTAACCATCTAGTTTGGACAATTTTCTTGCCAAGATGACATATGTCTGGAAACTAATATTGCAGCTCTTGGATTCCATGACATGAAGAAGCTTCATGCACAATTCGGATTCTCTCTCCTTGAGTAAACCATCAATCAGGATGGTCCAAACAATCTCATCATTGTTCCATTTTTTCTCAAGCATGTTTTCAAATAGCACTTCAACTTCTTTTAGTCGGCTACTTCTACAGAGAGCACATATGAGTGATTGATAAATTGACAAAGGAGGTTGAAAACCTTGTTGAATCAATGAATCAAATATTTCCAAAGCGGCATCCACTTTTAAATTGTTGCAATAAGAAACTAAAAGAGAGCAATATGCTGCACTAGTAGGACTGAAGCCTTTCTCTCTCATATGTTCAATCAACTGGTCAGCCTCATAAGTTTTACCTTCTCTATACAGACCAAGAATTAAAGTGCAATATGTGCCTTCATTTGGCTCAAAACCAATTTCCGACATTCTATTTAGTAGAGTACATAACAGTTCAATACTAACATCCTTCTTGATAGCTGTGCTACTATACACTGTTTCACGCTTGATGGAGACCTTCCCTGAAATCAACTCATGTTCCTTTTGCAATCCTTTCAACAATACACTTAAGGTTCTATAATTTGGTTGACAACCCTTATCAACCATCTGGCAAAGAAGTAAAAGCGCATGATCTAGTCTATCCAATGCTACAAAACCATCAATTAGTGAAGTATAAGTCACATAATCAGGAGCTAATCCTTTTTTCTCCATTTCTCCGAGTAAGCTCTCTGCTTTATCAGCCTGACCTTCAAGACATAAGCCATAGATTAGCGAACTGTAAGTGTACAGGTTCGGCATGCAATTTCTTCTCTCCATATCATGCAAAATCTCAAATGCAAGATGAGTTTCACCATTCCTACAAAGACCATTAATCAAAGTTGAATAGGTGATTACATTTGGGAGCAGTTCACTTTCTGCCAGCTTATTACATAGTCTTTTTACTTCCAAAAGCCTATTTTTTTTGGACAAACCATTTATGATAGCATTGTAAGTTTCAATGCCTGGACTGCAACCACTCTCTTCCATCCTTTTAAGTAATGCAAGTGCATCATCTACTTTTTCTTCCTTCGACAAACCATCAATTAGAGCTGTGTAGTTTACCTTGTTTGGACTTATACCATTCTTTATCATTTCCTGGAAGAGATCTGAAGCTAAATCAAGCTTGCCCCTCTTGCAGAAACCAGAAATAAGTTCGGCATAAGTCCATTCATCAGCTTTACATCCATTATTCTTCATCAAATCCAGCAGTCTCATAGCATTGTCCAGAAAGCCCCGTTTAAGGTAGCCATTGATGAGGGTATTATAAGTAATCACTGTTGGAGCCGGACCCACCTTTAGCATTTCACTTAGTAAAACCATTGCCCTTTCAATATTCCCAACCAAGCATAATCCATGGATCAGTGCATTGCAAGTTATAGTGTTGGGTTTGCATCCATGTGCTTCAATCCAACGGAAAATATTAAAAGCTCTGTCTATATATTTTGCTCTACACAATTCAGTTATCAATATATTTAATGTAACCATAGTTGGGAGCAAACCTTTTCTCAACATGTCGTGATACAATCCAATTGCCACTTCAAGGAATCCAGATTGAGACAGTCCACTAATTAGAGCTGTATATGTCTGGACATTTGGTTCACATCCCCTCTTTCTCATGTTCACTACAAGATCAACAGCCTCTTTCTCACGTCCAACTGCACACAAGGAACTAACTGGAACTGTGTATGTATACACAGTGGGTTCAATACCTTTCTCAATCATCTCGTCAAGCATATCCATAGCCTCATCGACTCTCCCCTCCGAACAAAGTCCATTTATAAGAGTAGTATAAGTTGCTGCATTCGGATCTATTCCATCCTGAACCATCCGATCAAATACCACAAATGCTGCATCCATGTCCCTGTTCCTACAATGCCCCAGAATCAGAGATGTATATGTAAACACATCGGGACTCAATTCCCGCTGATAAATATGACTCATTATCATCTTGGCCTCTTCAACTCTCCCTTTCTTGCACAATATGTTTATCATAGTGTTAAAAGTTAATAAACTCGGCACCATTCCACTGCTCATGATTTCTTGATAAGCACTCTTAGCTGCCTCAACCATCTCAAACTTACCCAATTGAATCAACAAAGTATTAAAGCTATACAAAGTATACCCAAGACCTTTTCTGCTAAGTTCACTTAAATACTCAATAACCCATTTCATTTCCTCCTGATTTCTACAACCTTTGATCATCAAGATCCTCACATGATCAGCAGGAGCAAACTTCTTATCAAAAACAAGCCTATTCAACATGGAAACATAGCAGTTCCTATCATGTTTGTAAAAATGCCTCTTAGAAACCCAGTAAAAAAACTGCAAAGCTACTTCAGTATTTTCATGGATCTCAACGATTTTTGCCACGTGTGGGGGTCTTAATATGGAGCTCAATGACTGAAGCTCTCCATTTGTCTGCCATTGCAGCCGTGGATTAGACAAAATATCCGATACCTTAGAAACAATAAACAAAAGCCTCTTATTTTCTTCTGTTTGTATGGACTCAGATTGATCAAAAAGATCGGGTTTTGATGAAAATTGAAGACGACCCAGATAAGTATAACCCCTGAACTTGCTCCTTCGATGCGGATTTAAGGAATAGAGAAATATGGGTTTGAGGGGCTTTACCATTTCGAGCAGTGAATGTGAGAATAACAGTGTGAAGAGTTCATGAAGATGGTGTCGGATTGATCAGAAGAAAATGGAGAAGTGTTGATGTGTTGCGTCATGGGTGAACGTGGTCATGAGGAGACCACAACAAAAAATGGTGGAAGAGAGGAGAATATAGGGAAAGGGGGGGCTGCGTAGGTGCAAATGCAATGGCATCAAACCTCAGTAGCCAAAGCCCAAAAGGGCCCCCTATGGCTTTTTTGTGAGGTTTTGGACTGTAAAAGATTTTAGGGTTATTCTCAGATTTCAAAAAAATTCTGGGCAAGAAGATGAGTGGTGTTTAATAAAGGTTTTCTTTGCTAATTGGTTAGAATTATGTCCATATTCGTGAGATTGAAATTACGAATAAGTAAATTTATATATTCATTATATCGTATGCATACATTAGTTATATATCTAGAGTATTTGTTTTTTTTATTTTTATAAAAATAATATATAGAGTTTTGTATAACTTGTAGCAAATGTTATATTAATTTTAAATATAAATAACTTCATTTTTATTCGAAAAAGATTTATATATGCCATTAAATTTATAAAAAAAGTCTCATTTATATCAATCGTTAAAAGTTTGGCTCATTTATGTCATTTATGTCTCGAAGTTTAGTGGCATATTTGAGCTATTTTATTAAAAATTAATTAATGACGGAATCGAGTCATAATTAATCACTTATAAAAATGATTTACAAAATTGAAATAATTTTTCATAATAAATAATGATATGTCTTTTCTCAAACAAAAATTTATAAATAACCAAACTTTTAACGAATAATATAAACATGGGTGGTGCCACGTAGGCTCCAGGGTCTCCAATTAGACACCGTTCGTCGAAAAAAAATGTTATATATATACGTACAATTTTGATTTAATATTGATATATATAAAAGTTGGACCCCCTAAATTGATTAAGTGAGACGTAGTGGAGTTGATAATAGTTGTTGCATCTCTACATTTTGCCCAGGTTCAATTCTAGCATGGTGTTTCATTTTTCTTTAATTACTTTTGACTTCTTGAATTTAATTAATTAAAAAAGTATGCTTAGTTTTAGCATAAACATTTAGTAGTGTGTTGGTTCATTGTGTCATGAACCCCTCCAGAGACCCATCCCCTCTAACACAAATTAATTTTTTCCAATTAAAATTGAATCATTTCCTTAAATTTTAATATTTTTTTTACTATGGAATAAAATTTTCTAAAATTTAATATTTTTTCTTTGAGGATTTTTTTCAATTAAAATTGAATTATTTCCTTAAATTTTAATACATTTTCCTTGTACAATAAGATTTTCTTTAAAAAAATTAAAAAATCTTATGGAACAAGGTTTTCTTTCTCTATAAATAGGAGGCACAATTATCCAATTAATCACCATATATTAAGAATAGAATCGCAATAAAGTCTTCTTTTTTTTTAGTTCGTTTATTGATAACAAAAATACCAACATAATATTTAGTTTCAAGTTTCAATGGAAATGAGAAATAGTATAATAGGAGTACAAAAAGAAGAGTTTGACTTTTCTAAGTAAACCAATAAAGAAAAACGATAGATCAATTGGAGATGTTGTCAATTTTATAAAAAAATAACGACATTGATTTAAATAGTCTAGAAATTGATTCCAGCAAAACGAACTCATTTTAAATCATGATCCAAATTCCATGATGGGAAATAAGAGGGCATACCTTAATTTGGTCCTCTGTGACCAAATATTACAGAATACCATAAATCATAATTACTAAAGCAATGCGTCGTTCAACCCTGATTGGTATCAAGTGCGAATGAATGATTAGGGTTCTGTGAGAGTGGAAAAGGCAAATATTGTTTACATTGTTATTATTTAGAGGAAATTAAATTTATCAAGGGTGGAGGTGAGATTTTCAATAAGATTTAACAATTGGCCATAAAAACAAGTGGAGGTTGACGAACAGTTGGTGGACCCGATATAACGTTTTCATAATCAAGAAAAGAGAAAATGTGATGATCTAATGCAACAACGACAGTCCATTCGTGCTGCATTTGATAGACAATCTGATCATAATAAATTTGAATATTGGACTCGCTTAAATGTTTCAATTGATGTGATAAGACTTCTCTTGAATCAAGGATTGCCACTTCGCGGTCATGATGAAAATAAATCATCATTGAACTAAGGTAATTTTGTTGAAGTTCTTTCCTGGTACAGAAATAGGTATGGAAACATCAAACCTTTCGTGTTAGAAAATGCTCCAAGAAAGTAACAAATTAACTTCCCTAGATGTTCAAAAAAAACATATGACTGCATGTAAGATAGAAACATTGAAGTCTATAATGGAGGATCTAAATGGTGATTATTTTGCTCTATTAGTTGATGAATCTATTGATATGTCATGTGCTTGCTCAACATTCATTAAGTTTATCTTATGTACACGGACAATGTTATGATAGAGCAAGCAATATGCAAGGTGATATCAATGGTCTTAAATGTTGATTATGAAAGAAGAAATGGGTATTCATTCATTGTGTGCTCATCAACTAAAACTAACTTCTTGACACATTCAAAAAAAGTGTTCAAGTTTAAAAGATTGTGTATTTGTTTAGGAAAAAATATTTTGAATGTGTTGGGAGCTTCTTTTAAGAGAATAGATGAAGTACGACAATCTCAAAAAGATAATCTTTAAAAGACATTAATATGGATGAAATAGAAACAGATAGAGGCTTGAATCAAGAACTTGGTCTTATTAGAGCCGATGATACTCATTGGGGTTCTCACTACAAAGCATTTCAAAACATTATACTTTTGTTTGACTCTGTTATTGATACACATGTTGAATATACAAATACTTTAGATGAAAGAGCTAAAGCATCAGGATATCTTAGAAGTTTTCAAACTTATGAGGTTGCTTTTATGTTACATTTGATGAAAGATATTTTGGAAATCACTTATGATCTTAATACATCACTACAGAAAAAGGAACAATATATTGCAAACGCCATGATACTTGTTGAAGTAGCTAAGAAAAGGCTTCAAAAAGTAAGAGATGATGGATGGGAGCCACTTATCAATAAAATTCTTGTTTATGTATTCAAAACATCAGCTTGATATCCAATTTGATGAGACCTATGCTAACTCTGGCAAGATCACGACGTAAAAATTGTTGATCATACTGTTTTACATCATTTTCATGGTGGGAAGTATTTTATAAATCATTGTTGGCAAACTCCAAGATGTATGATCGTTTCATGAAGGTGACAAGTGATTGTTTAATGGAGTAGCTGTTTGAATCCAGGTTAATCATTTTCTAGTTTTGACATCGAAAAAATAATGAGAATGACTGAACTTTAATCCTGATGACTTTGATCAATTAGTTGGCGTCCTTCAAAATCGCTTCAATTACATTATCGATGTACGCGATACTGATAAAAGATTCTCATGGTTTGGTGGACTTTGTGAAACTTTCAAGGAAATGTGATATGACAACGGAAAACTTAACTTATCCATTTATATGTCGCTTAGTGAAATTCTTTGCTTTTTGTCAGTTTGTTAATGCAATCGTCGAAAAGAGCTTTCATTGCGTAAAAGTATATTAAAAAGACTTGCGAAATCGAAGGGGATTGAGTTTTTAGACGGTTGTTTGTTGTATAGTGTCTTATGTAAAAATAAAGTATTCGTGCATTTCTAACAAGTTCTATTTAAAAAATTTAGCATATGAAACCTCGTCGAGTACATTGTAAAAATATTTTTGAATTATGTTTCAATAGTAGTTTTTTTTTTGCTTATGTTAGTTTTCTGAATTATAAACTTGTAATTCTATTTTGAAATATTCTTAGATTTTTAATTAAATATTGCTTAACTTGATGATTTGTTTTGGGGGAGTTAATTATCGTTTTTATTCTTTTAAAAAAAATTACTAAAAGTTTGGACACCCTTAATGAAATTTCTGGCTACGCCACTGAATATAAATAAGTCTTTTCTTAAACTTTGATGGGAAATTTTAGCATTCCTCTTTCTTTAATAATCTATTATATTGTAGTTTGTGTTTCACAATTTACACTATCACGGTATTCATGTTATTACTGATAGCAAAGAAGACATCAAACATTAGCTGGATAGATTTCAGAAAAATATAAATTTGAATTATTAAAGTTTTACTATCTATGAATATATAGAGTAGTATTATGCTTGACAGATTTAAGAAAAATATAAATTTGAATTATTAAAGTTCTATGATTTGTGATTGTATAGAGTAATATTATCTTTTTTCGGATAAATACCTTAAGACTTCATCTACTTAATAATATTTGTCTATAATTTACTTACTTCTTAAAAGACTATAACTAAAAGGTTATCTTAAAATATCACTCTTTGAATATACTTCCTCATTTTCTTTTACTCGTCGTTTATTCCTAAAATAGATTTTCATTTTCACTTGTCACTTTCAACATATCAAGTAAAGACAATATTTTTTTTGACTTAAGTCATCGACAACCTCTTAAAGTTATCCGCGTAATTCACTTAGACACCTTAAGTAGGATTTGTACCTATTGAACACCTAAATTGTTCAAACATGTACTTATTAAACACAAAACACTGATATGACAAAAAAAGCGCTCTGCACTTTCCTGAAGCGCGTGAAAAGGTTCAAAGTAACGTATTTTTATTTTTACATTTTTTTTCCATTTATTGATACTTGACACTATTATTAAGTTAAAAATATTTTTCTTATTTCATTTACAGTTTTTTTGAAGAGCACCCCTCCTCAACTGCTCATCTTCCTCAAAATTTATTTTGCAAATCATTCTCCATTTTAGCTCCAACATTCTTTCTTCTTCATATTCAAATCTGAAGATAAATGAACAACTATGAAGAAATCATACATTTCATATTTGAAAGAAAAACTTTCTTTGTGTGATTTGTTGCAAGTTTCATAAACATAATGGAACAAATATGAAGAAGAAGAAGAAGAAAGAAGATAAATGATTTTTAGTATAAAAAAAGTTAACCGATATTTTTTCACAATTTTTGGAAATTTTTTTTTACGCAAATTCAAATATAAATCCATTAAATTTATCAAAACTGATTCCAAAATTTGAAAGAATAAATTTTTGAGCTATTAATTTTTTTAATCGATGTAGAAATATATAATCGCGAAAAATTTTATTTGTTCTTCACCCTTAATATGAAAATATATCTTTTTAAAAAAAGTTTATCTTCAAGTTATTTGAAAAAGAAATTAAGTTTTGTTATTTGAGAAAGAATGTGTTTTGAAAAAAAGATGAAGTTGAAAGGGAGGTTTTATGATTTAAGAAAGAATATGTTTGAGAGGAAGTTGAAGATGAAAGAGGGTTGGGGTGGAGGTGAGATTCTTAGAATAGGTTGACATTTTCAATATTTTTTTTTAAAAAAATAAATATAAAATGCGTTTGAAATAATTATAAATAAAATTTAATTTGTTTTATAATTTTGGGGTTCCAGTGTCACGTGTCATTTTTTAATTAGTTGTTTTGTCATGTCAGGCCAAGTGTATCACACACTCTTCATATTTTTTGCTGATTATCAAAAAATGTCAATAGGAATAATTTTGAATAGGTAAAAGTGTTCAATATGTACTAGTCTTAGTTGAGGTGTCTAAGTGAATTATGCGGACAACTTTAAGGGGTCATCGATGACTTAAGCCATTTGTTTTTCATGTTTTACCCTCAGTATTAAATATTATTTTTCAAATCATTTTTCAAGACATCATTCAATAGGAATAGTTTGGTAAAATATATATGTCAATAATTATTTCCTTAATGAGTGCATCGAGTCAAAGTGTGACAAGTAAAAGTGAACGGCGTGAGTAAAAAATACAACATCTTGAAAATGTAGTAGGAAAATTACGTGATAAGGGTAAATTAAAAATTAAGTATAAATTATTCATTGATTTTAAAAGTGGACAAATATTATTAAACATTTCAATATTATATAGTTATTGTTATAAATTCATTGTATAGTATATGTAGATTATCCATTAGATTTGTCCACTATTAATTGGATTCATGTATAGGTGCTTTCAAGGTGATAAGAGCTTTCAACATAACCATGTATCTATTAATTATATGACTTTTGGAGTGATATCTCAACACTATAAATAGAGAATCAGCTCAACATTTGGAAAGACACACTTGAATAAGAAATTTCTCTCGCTTATCTTACCTATTCTGTCTTTCTTCTTACTATTTAATATTCTGAAGCTGTCTTATAATGGACGGTTTACTCAGCACGAAGTTGCTAAATTGCATAGGTATATATAAATATTTTTATTAATCTTCCTAGTTTCATTATGTCGAATTTTATTCAAACTTGAGTTGGTTGGCATTAGATATTTCTGGAAGAATTTATATTTCATGGGTACTCTGGACGGCTGAGATTCACTTGGCTGCCTAAAGGTCTTGATGCCACTATTACTCAAGGAATGAAAGCATCGAGGGCAAGATAAGGCGAAGGCTATAATTTCCTTCGTCATCCAGCTTGATGGCGCTTTTTTAGACTTTGAAATATTGACGGTAAAAGATCCACTTGAATTGTGGACTGTATAAAGGGGAGATCTTGATCACCTAAAGGCAACAGTGTTGCAAGAGTGCTCGTTTGAGTGGATGCTTACAGTTTCAAGATTTAAGACCGTAATGTTGATACAACTCGTTGTATTAGGATACCTCCCAGTTGCAATTATGTGGCAGAGACATAAAAGATGAGGACTGTTGGAAAAACACACTTATATTACATGCCTCAAATGCAGATTGCCAGCGCAAATCGTGAAAAGGGTTTTCAGAAATATTGTGAAACTGATCTCCATGTCTTTTGGTGGATGGCTGCTCGTACCGGATGCAATGTCCGGTGGCATGATCAATCTGAAGAAAAGAGATGATCATCGGGAGCTCTAAAATGCATGGAGAAATGCAAAGGAAAAGAGGGCGATACACCCCCCAAAGCCGTCAGGTGGTGGTAATAATAACAAGGGGTAGAGAGGAGGAACAAAGAGTTCTAAAACTGAGCATTTTGTTAGGCTTTACCCAAAATTCTTTTTTAAATGGAAAGGAAAATAAAATGGTGTTTCCTCTTCTAATGCCGAGCTGGTCACATATGCCTCTTAAAGATGATATTTTTTAAACCTGGTGACATTACTCTATATGGACGTTAAGGACTTCTTTGGAGATCGAAATGATTGTTTGATCTGTTGCGGGAATACGATTGTTAAATTTTACTCAATATGTTAATATGGCTGTAATTATCTGTTTTTCATGTTGAAATATTTAAATTTCGTGTTAGTTTTGTCTTGAGTCGGAATTAATCATTATAAGACGATGCATTAGACCTGATTAGCCGAAATTCCAGACTCTCCTCTAGCAATGAATCTGTCTAGGGCTACTTTTCTAAATGCGGATTTGTGTTGTACTTACTTAGTTTATAGTATTGTATTTTGAGAAAATGATAGAAATCTCAGTGTCAGTGGATTCAAGAGAGTAATGTGAAAGATGTATGCCTTTTTGATAGTGCCACAACACATAAATATTTAAAAGAGAAAAGCCTAACTTTTCTAATTTGGTTATGAAAATGCCATATGTCAACACAATATCAGTAGTACAAATTAATTGAGGGCTCTGGAAGAGCGACTATTACTACATGGAAAATGAACAATATTGAACATTGATAATGCATATATATAGTAAGTTTCAAAGTTATTCGCCAAAATGGCTTTCAGGTGAGACGGGTTTTAATGAAAGAAAAGTTGAATACCTTTACTTAATACAATTAATGTAGAGAAGAAAAGGAGGCATGAAAATTACTGCACTTTCCGTTATGTGTTGTACTCTAAAGTATAAGTACAGTTGGATTGAATAACATACCGTAGAAGTAAATAAAAGGTTTACTAATTTTAATGATTTTATCAATTGGACATGACCGCATGTGTGTTCCCCGAATTTAATATGATGCGCAAAATCATTGAGAATTCAAATGGGCACACCTTAAAGAGCCCAAAATCCTTTCAAATCAAAAGAATTCTATTGTGCCTGCTTGTCTTTCAAGGAAAGTTAATCATTAAACCATCAACAGTTAAAGGTTGGAATTGAATCCTCCATGCAATTTCTGAACGTATATAGAGGTGATATGGTGGAAAGATTCAACCTGCATTGGACCCTTTAAGATTATATGGTCGTAATATATGATTCTAAAGATGGTCACATTGTGCTTATTATCAACTTTCCCCAAACATGGTTTTTGTGAGGATTGTTGCTCATATAATAAGATTGAAAGCACAATTTCAGAATCTCAATAAGACAATCAGTCTAGATACTGCTGGTGAGTTGCAGCTTGAATTTAATGATTATTGTATATCTATGGTTATACAGTTGAGTCAGTTGTGCATGTTCATACTAGAAAGGTCTCGTGAATTATTGATTTTAAACGTCTGCCAAATTGATAGTTAGGCCATTGCTAATTGAGAACAAGTGCCTGTCGGGGTCTAATGTGGGGGGTGTTTATGTTATTTTGTAATTGGCAGCAGCAGTGTGCGCCTAAGACGACCAAATTATCATGAATTCTCCCATTCACATGGACTTTTGGTCAAGGCCAAGACGGGGGGCTTTCCCATTTAGAATTTTTGATGTGCAGCGCACTGTCCCAATGTTCCACTACAACACCAAAGATGGGGCGCCAAGACAAAGAAGGTTGGGGTGTTGGGGATCATAGGTTGGGTTATAAATCGCCTTCAATCATAAAATATTAGGAGATCTGATGGAGATGATTTAAGGCAAGAAGATTTGCTGTTGTCATTTTGATGAATCAGTAACCCAACTTAGGGGGAGAACATAAGCCAGTTGGGAAAAGAGGATTGATTGGAATTATAATCGCGTATATCATTGGATCCTCGAACAAATCAATGTGAGCAAGATGTTCAAGAATAATTTATTTACAGAATATTGCGAAGCTTTTACTAATCTTCCAAGGATTACTAAATCGCATATTCCAGCTGCTAATACTCCAGTTTGAGTTGATGTCGCTACGGGAAAAATTGTTAAGACAAATGAGTCTAGACCACATTTGAAACGTGGTAGACCAATTGGTTCCAAGGATAAAAATACTCGAAAGAGAAAAGGACGTAGGAAATGATCAAATGATCATAGGTTGAAAGAAATTTCTCAAGATGAGACCCAAGTCATACACATGAGTGAAAAATCTGAGGAGGTTCAAACTTCTGAAAAAACAATGAAATTTCAATGAATTATGTCTCGACGAGAAAGTTGTGAAACCAAATAATGTCGTGTGAGGAAACATATCGCCTATAATGTTGTATTGACCATAATGCAACACGATGAAGATTTGAGCCAAAATTGTTTACGAATGAAGCGGGAGAAAGATTGTCAAAAGGAATGATGTAATTTAAGCAAGAATTGGCTCACTAGAAAAAACGTGAAGTTTTTGGACTAATAATTCAAACACCTGAAAGGTATCAAGCCGTGGGTACAAATCAATTTTGATAACGAAAAATAAAGGAAGAAAGGTGATAGTCGTGAGAGAAGAAAGCCTAACTGTTGCTAAGGTTTTTCTCCAGACAGGGCATTAATTATATGGAGACATATGTTTCTTTGTGGTAGATGCAATCACCTTCAGGATCTCAATGAATTATCTAGTTCAAAAAATGACCCGATTTGTCCCTGCATTTTCATTAAACGGTTGTAGTCTAAATTTGTTATAATAGTTGTGTATGTTGATGATTTGAATATCATTGACACTCGTAAAGAGCTTTTAGAAGTTGTTGAATGTCTGAAAAAAGAGAATTTCAAATGAAAGATCTCGGCAAGACAAAATTTTGTCTTGGCCTACAGATTGAGGATTTGTCAAATGGAATACTTGTTCATTAATCAATGTATATTGAAAAGATATTAAAGCGTTTTTACATGGATAACTCACATCCATTGAGTACTCCAATAGTGGTAAGATCGCTTGACATCAATACAGATCCATTTTGACCTCAAGAGGAGGATGAAGAGATTCTAGGTGATGAAACTCCTTACCTTAGTGCAGTAGGGGCACTAATATTGTAATAACCTTAAAATGGCTATGCTAAGTAATATCTAATGTATCTAAAATGCCTAGATTAGACCTGGTTCACACGGATTGATGCGCGTAGAACCAGACCTATGAACCTCTGCAACAGCCAAGCCAACTAACTTGGTGAGTTAGTTGAGCTAGGAAAGGCTGGGTCCAGCCATGTAAGGCACCCGAATATGAAGATTTATCCGGATGAGTCTTAATCGGACTTAAAAATGGGTAATCATAAGTTTGGAAGGTCTAGGGGTAAAATGGTCTTTCCAGGCTAAGGCTAGTATTGTAATTATCCAAAATATTTATTAATTAATTACTTAACATGGTGAAGGGGCAATTCGGATAGAGGTTGTCGAATTTGACCCTTTAAGCAAAATCTAGCTCCACCCGGGTTTGAGCCTTGGTGGAAGCAAGGATTAAATTGATATAATTTTATTAAGTGAATCAGTTGAATTAATTCATATTTAAAATCTGATTTAAGTAAGGGAAAAATCATATTTTTAATTAAAAAAATAATAATAACAAAATTAATAAATAATGAGGAGTCCTAGTTTGACTAAGTCTCCACCTAACTCTCCCTAATCCTAATTCTCTCATTCTCACATTTTTTATCAGTTAAAGAACTGAAAAATAATAGTTCTTCACTCTTGAAAACTTACACACAAAAACTTAAACGAAAAGCTAAGCTAAAAACGAAAATCAACAACATTCTTGTCGACGGATTGTGTTTGGGATTTTGATGGTGAGGCAGTAGTGTCGTGGGAATTGGCAGCATTGAAAAAAGTGTTGAACAACATTAAGGTATGAATTTTCTTCTCTCTTGGTCCCTTTCCCAAGAGACCCCTAAGTTCAGTTTAAATTCCAATCGAGAAACTAAGATTGTCCCCGCTAAATGCCCCTGTCATTAGATTCTTTGAAAGATTCAAAGTATGCGTTGGTATGTCTTCTGGTAGATAATTTTAGGTCTGGTTGTGATTATGTGTTGAATAAGTACTTGGAAATTATGTAAGGAATGAAAGATGTATTCCGGAAAAGTGTATGAAGTTAACTGTTTGAGAAAGTGTGTGCTGTAAATTAACTATGTTGCTGCCTGAAATTTGCATGTTAAAAATGTTGTGTTTTCGTGTATGAAAATGTTAAACGTGTGATGTTCATATAAGGGTAATGTTGCTGGAAAAATGTCACCCGAATTACTCCAAGAATCAACATAAAAACTTGAGAGAAAGATGGATTGAAAAAGACCAAATTTCCAGCTTGCTGAAATGTTGATCTCGGCCAAAAATTTGAAAATTTAGCTATGTTTTATTTTATTTTTTAAAATTGTGAGTTCATTGGGGATTGAACCCAAGACCTCACCAAATGAGAATTACATAAAAATTTCATGAGAAAAACGAAAGGAAAAATAAATGAGGTGAGTGGGGATTGAACCCACAACCTTTTGAATAGATGAGAGAGTTAAGAGAAAAATAAAGGAGAAAAATTAAATGAGGTGAGTAGGATTGAACCCACAATCTCTTGAATAGATGAGATAATTAGGAGAAAAATAAAATAAGGTGAGTGGGGATTGAACCCACAATCTCTTGGATAGGTGAGAAAGTTAAGAGAAAAATTAAGAGAAAAAGAATAAGCTTGTGGGGGATTGTCCCACAACCTCTTTGCCTTAAACGAGAAAGAGAGGAGGAAAGAAAGAAAAATATTATGGAGTGATGGGTATCGACCTAGGGTCCCCAAAATCTGAAAAATGCAAGTACCAAGTTTAATATAATATTAAGTGTTGCTCAAGGGATTCGAAATTGGGTTCTCTTTCCAATTCTGTATTGATACATAAGTCATACGTGAACAAATATTTAATGAATGCTGCCTCTAATGATGGAAATTAATATCTTGGGTAAATATGAATCACTTAAAAAAACTATGAATGAAGCCTCATGACTTGTATGTGTGGACTCATAAGTATAGCATACGTTTAAAAGTAAGTGAAATTAAAATGTTATGTGAAGAGATGATCAAACCCTAGAGGGGTTAGGTAAGAGTGTGACACACATTAAAGGGCCAAGTGTTTTGGCATACGATGAAATGAACATTCACGTAAAAAAGGTGAGTAATTATGAAGAGTAAATGTGCTAAAGTTAATGAATGTGGTGACAACTTGATAAGAAGATAATGTGAAAGGTGAGAGAAATCTCAAATGAGCCTAAGTAAATGTTACCAAGACGTACTCACCTATGAGAGTGTAAGGTTAATGAAGAGACCAGTCTCTATGAACACTCTAATGAAAGTATTGAAGTTAAATAATACTTAATACTAATGATGAGATGAAAAATCATCTAATGAGCTATGATGCCTCATGCTAGAAGCCAGCTTCTATGATGTATGAGATGAATGTAATGAAACTTTATACTGAGCACCGATAGGCTAGCTATGAGTTGTGATTCCTTCTTTCAGAAAGGCAGAGGTTCGTGTAATTCTCATGAGATGAGACTGTCCGTCCAGACGGGTATGGGTCTCCTTATATCTCCTAGTCTTTGAACCTATACTACCAATATAGGGTTCTAGCAGGGTTCGATTCCCTATATACGCTAGCATGTTTTGGTTCACTTTGGCCAGTGATTTCACCTCTTTTCGGTGTATGATTAAACACTGGATTTCATTATGCTCACATGATCTATGTCGATTAAGGTTAAAGTTCCCAAAGAAAGAATGAGGTCAGTCTCAAGTAATGCACATAATGAAATGAACGATCCTAAAGGTGTTAGGATAGGATAATCAAGAGGTGAGCTAGACTTAAGTGATGAAACTAGGTCATTCTTGGTCATTGCACAGTGAACCCGATGAAAGTCTTAAATTACATCTTAGGTATGACTGGTGTTTTTACTAGCTTACGAACGAATGAAAATAAAGTACATATGAATGAATGAAGCAGACTCTGTGTTTGCTAAAGAAGACTCTCTAGTTGAGGTACCATATGTTGAGCTCTCATTTTGGGAAGTCCTAATGTCAAGTCCATGATTCTAAGGTCTCATGACATATGGACAAATGATATGAAATATGTTATGTGCTAATAAACAATATGTTATGTGTTGTGTGCAATATGTTACGTATGATGATGCATGTTACTATCATAGCATGACTTTCCTAATCCGATTTTGGCAAGTCAACTCATTTGACTTTTCATAATTCATATTGTTAGGAAAGAGATCTTCTTAATCATGGATGTCCTTGGTGTGCGCTTGCATATACCATACTTGGTACAAGTGTGTACTAATCCCATATAACTCTCTACTCTTAGGTGCAGGTGCAGCTGGACGCTAGAACTTACGAATCGACGCTGAAGTTATCCGGACGTGGAGCTTTCATCCGAATTTGGTAGGCCCTCATGCTTTCGAGGATGCTTACTATTTTATTCTAGCATTAGACGTAGGCATTAGCTAGTGGAGTATGTTCCACTAGTGTTTCTTTCCCAGTTATTTCAGATATTGTATTGGTGCCATTTTGGCAACTCTATATTTTATATAGATATTGATTATGTCTTTCATTTGATTATCTTGGTATTAGATGGTTGTTGTGAACGCTTATGAGTTTATGTAGATAGTGTTATGTGAGTTCAATATTTCTCACTATAAAGTCTAAGTAAACAAAAGTTTAAAATTTTCCGCTAAAATTTACCTAGATGATGTAACGATGACGTATGTAGGCTTGTCTGCAACCTCTGAGAGGTCAACGACGTCGATTTCGGCTAGGGTCTAGACTCCGATCGTGACAAATGTACCTTGCGAACAATACTCGATCAAATATCTGTTTTGCAGTAAGTCTATTGGCAAGATTCAGTTCCTCCCCAAACAAAAGACATTGAAATGGTGTAAAATACATACTTCGATATCTTTAGGGACTATGGACATGGGTTTATGCTATCCTAATGAATCCAAGTCAGAACTGATTGGTTGCACACATGCAGGGTATTTATCTGATCCGCATAAAGCTCGATCACAAAAAAGTTATTTGCTTACATTTAGAGACACGACAATATCTTGGCGATCAATGAAGCAAACGTTGGTAGCCACTTCTTCAAATTATGCAGAAATAATAGTCATTCAAGTCGAGAGTGCGTCTGGTTGAGATCAATGACCCATCATATTTAGGTAATGTGTGGTTTTTATTTGAAAAATAATATATCAACCACAATGTACGAAGATAATGTTGCATGTATAGCTCAATTGAAAGGACGATACATCAAAGGAGATCGGACAAAGCATATTTCACCAAAGTTCTTTTTCACGCATGATCTTCAACAAAATCGTGAGATAGAAGTTCAACAAATCCGTTCAAGTGATAATCTTGCTGATTTAGTCACTAAGGCGTTGCCAACATCAACGTGTGAGAAATTGAGATACAAATCTTTGATACATCAAATGAAGTTTTCATCAAGGGGAATGAAATACGGTTGTACTCTTTTCCTTAACTATGGTTTTGTCCCAAGTTGGGTTTTCCTAGTAAGATTTTTAACGAGACAACATTCAAAGCGTATCAAGAGATGTGTGTACTCTTTTTTCTTCACTAGGGTTTTTTCCACTAGATTTTTCCTAGTAAGATTTTAATGAAGCACATAATCTAGGGATATCCAAATGGGAGTTATAAATTCATCGTATAGTATATGTTGATTATCCATTAGATTTATCCACTATTAATTGGATTCATGTATAGGTGCTTCCAAGGTGATAAGAACTTCCAAAATAACTATATATCTATTAATTAGATGACTTTTGGAGTGATATCTCAATATTATAAATAGAGAATCACTTACCATTTGGAAGACATACTTGAATAAGAAAATTTATCTCCTCTATCTTATATTTCTTGTCTTCTTCTTATTATTATAATATATATTCTGAGCTTTCTTTATAATAGTTATAACTATTATTAGACGAAGAGTGTATAATTTTTACCGAATCCCTTAGCTAAATCGACATTGACACTTTGATTTCAAGAAGTTAACACATGTTAAAGGGAAAGAAAGTGAAACTAAATAATATCGCTATGCTAGGACCATTTTTTCTATTTGAACTCCTATATTTTACTGAATTTTAGAAATTTAATATTGTGGATGACTACTATCCAGACTCAATTAGTAAAGTATTTATCATGATAAAAAAAATTAGAATAAATATGTTGAGTAATTTAAAAAATAAAGATGTCGTACCTGTTCATTTTTTAAACATATTATTGAAAATTTTGAGGTTTTAATCTTATTTGTGGGTCATAGTAATTAAGTGAAATTGAAGTGAATGTTATCGATAAAATTGGGATGAAAGTGATAAATACTCCTTCATTTTTAATCATAAGTCTAGAATTTGAATCAGATACGGAGCTAGACATCAGATGAAAATAAAAAAAAATAAAAAATGAAAACTGCGTCCAAGACAACAAATGGTGAAAATGATACAAATACAAATATTGGAGGTAGAGATAACCTAAAAGAGATTGCATAGAGTGAATAAGTTGTTATTTATTTACACAAGAATTTCATAACATACAAAAGATACTAGTAAAGCAAAAGACACTTATGATGGAATGATAAGTGATTCTTCGCCCTTGACCAGAGATCTCGAGTTCGAGTTCTCTAGGTACGGAGTCACTTTTTTTAGGAAGTTTTCTACCTCTTAATGTGAGACTTTTCAGTGTGAATCTGAATTTAATTAAGCTTCAATATGAATGAAACACTGAATGAGAATCAAAAAACAAATAAAAAAATATCTCAAATCACCTAGTAGTTATATAGATGTTACTATGATTTAACACCTAGTAGTAAAAGGTGCAAATAATTCGTAAATGGCAACCTAGTTTGTTAAATAAATAAATATCCTTTGCAATAAAAAAAGAAGATATAACCAAATTATCGTGGCATTCCTTTCACTTGAGTATGACGACATACATTTGAATTTATGCCACAATGATCCACATTAGCGAGTCACCGGGTGTTTGATGCCAATAATATTGAAGCTTGATTAAATTTTAATTTTATGTCAAAAAATTCATATTAGAAGGGAAATGCTCCCTATCGAAAGTGATTCTGAACTACATATAATTAAATAATGAAAAATTGTATATAATAATAAACTAATAAATTAAATTAAATTTTATAATTACACTTTAATTTAATTGTATCCTATAGCAAACTGTTTGTCAATCACCTCTCTCCCTCAAATTCTCGCTCGCCACTCTCTCTCTCTCCATCTCTCGCTCGCTCCCTCTAACTTTTATACAAACACAATTATATAAAATGTGTTTCTATTTGTATAAAGCAAGAAAAAAATTGTATATATACATATATTTTCGTTCCCCTCTCTCCCATCTCCCAGATCTTGCTCGCCACTCTTTCAAGTTTCGCTCACTACCATCGCCTCTATCGTTTATACAAACAGAACAGAAATGTATAAATTTTGTTTCTGTTTGTATAAAGTGAGAGAAAATTGTATATACACTTACAAATATATATATATCTTCGTCCTACACACTTATAATTATACAATAAAAGTATTCCTTTGTCCAATTTTCTTTTATCTTTCTCGTTTTATACATACGCAAATTATACAATTGAGTTTTATACAACTGCTTTCTTTTGTATATGTATAATGAATTATACAATTGATTTATTTGTATATGTATAGCGAATTATACATATTTATATTTGCTATTAGCTTAATTATGCAAACTTTGCTATAACATACGAAGACAAATTATGTGTTTGCTATATGTGAAAGTTATCCCTAAATAATCACATTATAATCCATCTTTGTGAAATCAAACTAAATCATAACATATCATTCTAAAACACTCAGCATAACGACATAAACAGTGCGAAAATGTATATCATTAAAGTGTTCAAATGAAATACTAGACTAGCTTATAAGGTCGTTTATATATCACGCAATCTATTTATATTTATATTTTATATTAGAAATGAAAAGTATAAATAAAAAATTAAATTATCTAAATACTCTTCTTATTAACCTAATATCTTATTTAATAAAAAGAGAAAACTAATTCCTACAAAAAGAAATCAATGTCTGACGTATATTTTAACCTTGTTCCAAATGAAAATTATCACTATTTAATTTTATTTACCACTAAAACAGAAGAAGATAAAAGTTATTATCGAAACCAACTTTCCTCAATCAATCTTTGAGGAATTTCTATAAGAAATTGACCTAAAATCATTGGTCGATTTAAGACTTTTGTATAAAAGCAGATTAATTTAATTTTTACAACAGAAAAAAATTCACACATCAAAGGACTAAATCTGATTTTATAAAGTCCGGCTTAGCAAGGTCAACAAAATCTTACTCGACTTTTTACTCCTCCAAACATTATTAATTTTGGCATAACAAATTCTGCATAATTCATCTCCGATTTAATATTTAAATTCATAAATTTTCTCGCAACTTACATATGAATTAGTTATGCGATATCTTAAAATTATAAATCAAACACTATATTAATTTTTATATATGAATAACTTACTTCATAAATCAACTAAGTACTTAACATGAATTATTTCTATATAATTTAATATCTGCATAACTCATCTCCAAATTAACTACCAAACAACTCTTTAGAAACAATAATCTCACGATAAAATACATTGTTATTTTATCTTACATTTAATTAGAGATATTAATTAATATTGAAAAATCAAAAACTTTTTGTCCATCTTTTTTTTTTTTGATGATTAATTTCATATAATTAATATTGTTATTTTATCTTACATTAAATTAGAGATATTAATTAATATTGAAAAATCAAAACTTTTTGTCCATCTCTTTTTTTTGATAATTAATTTCATATAATTAATAAAATAACATTATGTATCTTATTCCACCTACCAAAGATGAGATAATTAGTAAAGAGCTTGAAATGGATGGTCCAAGAATACTAGTACTAGTCTACTATAAGTGGTCCACTATATTACACCATTTATTAGTTTGACTTGTATTTCTTTAATTTTAGGGGCGACTTAACAATCAACTACTAGACAAAAAATTAACTAATTTACTTGAATGTGTTTGTTTCGTTAGAATTTTTTTTTTGTATAAAACAAATATGTTTTTAATTTTTTATTTTAATATTTAATTAGTAAGAAAAAATATAATTACATAATTTATTCTTAGCAAAAATTTGTGCTGAGTGAATGAGGTGGAAAGTAGGGGATTATAAGTGACAAAGGGGTAGGATGGTCAAAATGAAAGTTGAGAGTGTTAACATTAGTCCGGAGACAATGAATTTGATAAGTTACTTATTATAGATAATAAGTCCGAAAGTGATTTTTTTCAATATTAAAATTTAATTTACTTTTTCGATTCTAAATTCTTAATCGAGGTGATAGCGAGATTGTGAACTTGATAAGTTACTTCAGTACCTAATTTATAAGTCACTTCACTACGTAACTTATTCTAAATTCCAAAATACATTTTTCAAATGTTTTTATTAATCCCATGAAAAGATCTCATAGGCCACTAGGGTATATTTGGAACAAAAATATTTTACTATAACAACTTACTTATTTACGGTATAATTTAGCAAAATACTACTTTTTTTTAAAAAAATAAATTAAAAAGACTTTTTAATTTTATAATTAAAAAATAAAATTATGTCAAGTGTATCAAATAACCTTTAATTTTGTGATCTCAAATCTATCTCGTGGAAAATTGAAGCAAAAAAATTATTAAAAAATAAGAATTTTTTTATTTTTTAAACAGATTAAAAAAATTATATTTTTGAAATAGATGAAAGTATATGAATTCAGATAGAAATGATTTGATCAAGGTGCATGCATGACTTTGAATGTTTGGACGGAACGGAAAGGAGATTTCTTACTTTAAAAAAAAAATAAATTATTTTCAGTATTTTAATTTAAAAATCATTTTACTAAAATAAGTTTATTTTTAAAAAATATTTCGACTAAATAAACATGAAAAATGTTTAAAACAAAATTTCCCAAATTGAAACAAATACAAGAAGAAGGTGTGTCGAAACAACATTCGGTGCAGCGAACGTATGAAAGACGTCTATCTTGTCGTCAAGTAATTCTATTTTTTTGTGGTTTGATCCAAAAGTCCAATTTGGTGAGCTGATCAAATTACTCTTTTTTTTCCAGTCAACAGTTGATTTTTAAGCTCTACATTTATAGTGTATAAATAATGTGTAGTTTCTTGACTATCTAAACTAAAACTTACTACTTCTAAAATTTTCATTCAGGGTCTATAGATCGGTGGAGCAACTGGTAAAGGCTGAATCTTTTTGTCTTTCAATTCAAGATTGTCTTTTTTTCAACCTGCTTTGTTCGAATTGAGTTGATGGGTGTTTTTTGTTTTCTGATTAAAGGAAATTGATGGGTGTTTTGTGATACGGGTCAGTGTTTTTGTGTGTATACCTGTCTACAAGACTACTAAATGTTTTGTTTTGTTTGTACCTAAACTTGCCTTACTTAGTATTTGTGATCATCCACCAGCACAAGTATCGAATAATTTTGCTCACTGAGTAGGTTGATAGATTTGAAGAAATCACCTTTAGCAGGATCTGAACCCAATTTGTTTGTTGGTTACCTGTGCTCCTTCCCGGTTGGTGAGGATTCGATTTCCCACTCTGTAATCCCTCCAATTTCCCCTTCTCATGTCCCCAATTTTTTTTTTTATAAATGGTTTCTTATCAAGTAATACCAATTATACCAGGTGAAAAGAAATTAGTTTGCTGACTGCTGTAGGTTGTTCAGTTAGCTTTCTAAGGAGGAGGTTATGATTATGTAGGGGTTGGATTTTAGTTAGTCACGCTAGTCCTTTTTATATGAGTGTTTTGTTTGTTTATGCTGTAGCTTTTTGAGTTACTGGAGGGTGAGGGGTTTACTGGGAATTGATGTGACTGAACCATAACTAAACCCACTGGTGCAGATATGTATCGTTAGGTATATGTTGTGTATCTTTGGCCTGGTATTGGAAGAGAATTTTATTGAAAAAATAGATTGTTGTAGTATATTTGTTGGTGTATGATTGCTTACCAATTTGAGCTGTTGTTTACAACTCCAAGACCTGGGAATTCACTGGATGATTTTAGTGTCTGCTTGAATTTATGGTGAGCATCATCTGTAACAACATGTTTGTTGATGGTTGTTTTCTATGGTTGTCGCACTCTGGAACCTTACTGTTTTTTCTTTTGGCGGTTGCAAAATTTGATCACTATAGTGGTCTTTATGTATTTCCATCACAATAATTATGGGTCTAATAGGTCATAAATAAAGCTGTCTTTTCATATCAGCAGTAGCTATTCCCATACAATGAATAAAGACTTTTTATCAATTCGAAGACTAAATCACCCAATATCCTTAGACAAATCACACATTTAACGTGACGTTTCATGACCCAAGATGAAAATTGCTTTTCTTCATCGTGTCTCACATGTTTAATTTTAATCATGTTTATAGAATCTAAGATCCAATGATCTTTCCCTGGCTGTATGTATTTTCGCTTTTCAGGAAAATCTGTTAGCTTGGAAGTTATTGTTCTTTGCCTGAGCTACTATTTTGGAGTCAGGTTGCCTTCTTCTTAATTTTGCTTGAGAATGGAAAATCCTGGAAAGAAGGTGTTGCTTACCTCCAACGGTGATGAAATTTGCAACAACATTGCGTACCATTTAGCTCAGAGGGGTTGCCAGTATGTACTTTACTTGTCTTAAACATGCATAAAAGTCATGCTACTATTCATACACACATACGCAAGTGCGCACACACACAGAGGTTACTGTCTGTCAGATGGAATATAGTATTGGCACTCTAATACTCACATTCATTGGCACAATTGTTGCATAAATGACATAGCATAAACTCTATAATCCTTTTTTTGATTCTACCACTTAGATTGGTTTTGATGGGAAATGAGAGCCAATTGAAGAGTGTAGCGGAGAATATAAAGCAATCACTAAAGGGTAGTGTTGCCGTAGAAGTTGTGGGATTGGATATGACGGAGGATAGAGAAACTGCTTTTGATGAAGCTGTGGACAAGGCATGGAAGATATTTGGGAAGTTGGATGCCTTGGTACACTGCTATGCTTATGAAGGTACAACCTAACCTTTGTTCCAAACAAATATTGTTATTCTTTAGATACAGAAGGATGTAAAATGACAATGAAATTGGTATTTGTCTTCATAAACGAAGAAGTGGTATTTGTGTGTTCCATCCTGAGGTAAGGATAAGGTTTGCGTACTCTCTACCCTCCTTAGACCCCACTTGTGCGACTACACTAGGTATGTTGTTGTCTGTTCCATCCAGTATCTGGTGAACCGAGAATCTGTGAAATGTGAATGGCTAACTAATTGTCCAATTAATGACATAGTAAAAGGTTTGGCAAATCATAGCAGATTAGGGCTTAATTATATGAGCAGTTTTATTGATTACAATAGTCCTTATATTATGAATAGTAGTTGACCTACAATCTTGATCTTGGTTAATTACCCAATTCATGTCTATTCGGAGGTTTTGGTCAGAGAATATAAGCATCGGGTCATTATCAAACTGAGTGCAATCTATTTTTGGTCGTGACCCGTTAGAGCATTCTAATTCTAATATGCTATGAATTCGATCAAAATCATCTATTGTAGCTTGAAAAAGACTTAGAGTTATCTCAGGAAAGCCATTATGAAAATATAGAATTCTTTTTCGACATGAAGTGAATATATCTACACATCGTATACCTTCAATGTGAGATGATAAAATATGGCAGACACTATTCTGAAATTTATCTTGCATTGAGATGATAAAATATGGCAGACACTATTCTGAAATTTAACTTGCATTGAGATGATAAAATATGGCAGACACTAATTCTGAAATTTAATTTGCATTGACATGATAAAATATGGCAGACACTATTCTGAAATTTAATTTGCATTGAGAAGGATGTAAAAAAAAAAGATTGAAATAACGGATTAAACATTTGTACAAGTGTGAACTAATTGAATATAAAAAATATAGGAATGGGCAGTACATTAGGAAAAACACCTAAAAGATATCATGACCTTATCCCACATTCATTTTTAGCTGATCCTTTTGGTTTTATATATTTTTGTTGATTTTCTACAGAGATTGCCATTTGTTAAATTGCGTAGTTTGAAAATTTTGTATCCTTACATAGAATATTACCTGTTTGTGTTTGATAAATGCCCTCCTTTATTGTTTGCGTTCTTCTGGAAATGCTATCTTGGAGTGTCCATGTTGTGAAATTCTGATCGCATGCTTGTTGTTTACTAACTTCATAAATTGAATGAAAATCCATTATGTTGAAGTAATTGTAAATACTAAATAGCTCTTGAAAATCTATGATTTGTGAAATTTCTTCTTCATGGATTTGAGATCAATATACTTCTAATGTCAAGTTTCTTCTGTCTGTGGTGTAAATAATGTATGATGTTCTTCATTCATGTTTTGAGATCATTAATTTGTTAGAAAGTGAAGATGTAACTTGGTTCTGGTCTCTGGAAGTAACCAACCTATGAAGAATAAACTGGTTTTCAGATCTCAAAGTCCATAGCTGTTATCATGGGGCGTGTGGAAATATTTGGGCAATCCATTGTTTCACGTGTTTTAATCTGCTCCTTTCACTTTACTGATTTAAGTTCCACCATCTTCTTAATTTTTCTCTCTTCAATATCTCAATGCTAGCAGACCTATGGTGGACAAAGCTTTGTCAATTAAGGGCAGTGTTAATGATGTGTGTAAAGAACACTTGTTATGTGTGTCTAGAAAACACAAGCTGCAATCCCTACATCTTTAGGGAGATAAAGCACTCAGGGACTCGTTCCCAAAATCTACTTTGTATTTGATAAAAAGTTAGTTGACAAGCGAATTTATCTTAGATATGGTAGATTGAGTGGGTCCAAAAGCTTATTAACTGATCCTATCTCATATATTTGCCCACCTGAGGAACTCGTTTCTTCTAGTAACATGATTGCTTTTAGCATTATGTTATTAATTGTTTTTGGTGCTTGCTGGTCTAGTGATATGGACATGCTAATTTATAGATACGTCATTAGGCCTTCGTTTATAGGTGCAGCATGTTTGACATAAGCTTCTTAATGCGTGTCATGCAATGAAACAGGGAAAATGCAAGATCCACTGCAGCTAATTGATGACGAGTTCAAAAAAATTGTCAAAATAAATTTTATGGCTGGATGGTACCTGTTGAAATGTATCGGTAACAGAATGCGAGACGGTAAGTCCGGAGGATCCATTGTATTTATGACCTCGATCATTGGTGCTGAGAGAGGAATATATCAAGGAGCTGCTGCTTACGGTTCATGTGCCGCTGGAATTCAGCAGCTGGTTAGGGTAAGTACTTGTTCATATTCTTGTATATTTCGGATGCATGATCAGGTCATGTTAGACCATACTCTATAAAATTATATGGGACAAGAGATTACCAGTCTTCATGAACATTCAATTCATTGTTTCTCCTGTCGATCACCAGTCTTTTCCGTCTAGTTACTAATTTATCCTATTAGCAATCGTTGCTTGTCAGGACATGTTATATCATCCTGCATTGCATTATGCCTTTGAGGTTCTGGGTAATTTACCCAATTATGTGGAAGAAATAGTGAATTTTGGGAGGTATTATGTCGTTTAATATGGTACTATTAGTTTCTCCAAGTTTACTGTCTTATTTCTCGAGCACTTGAAGTAGAACACACACCATGACATGCACATGTTCCCAGTTTTTCTTTCGGGTTGTTGGGAAGTTCACTTAGCATGAGGAAAAAATCAGCTTAAACTCTATTGTTAAAGCTGCTTTAGCATCCGGAGCTATGCTGCCTCTGTTATACTACCATTTTTTTTGTCTAAAGGTGTGTTTAATTTGATAATAATATGTCTTGCTCAGTTATCTGCAATTGAATTGGGGAAGTACCAAATCAGGGTGAATGGCATATTGCGTGGCTTGCACCTCGAGGATGAGTTTCCTTTGTCAGTGGGTAAGGAGAGAGCAGTGAAGTTGACCAAGGAAGCAGCGCCTCTAAATCGATGGGCTAAGATCCTAATAAGGAAATCTGGATATCCAACTGTCAATAACTATGGAACAGTGATGATCAGATTTACATGAAAGGAAAACCTCCATCTTTGTTGATGGTGCCCAGTCTCTAGTGAGGCCGCGAATGCGCTCATACATGTGAAGTTTTCTAAATTATAATATACATGAATGGAAAGCCATAGACACTGGAATTATATTGTAGTGTTGTGTAAAAACACAAGCATTAGGAGAAGTACTATAGAGGACGTAGTGTGATTATTCTTCTGATTGTATAGTTTAAGGTTCAATAATTGATGACATTCTCTTTTTTGTTTGTATTATAGCTTTACTTTAATCTATTTTAAGTGAGAATTTGTTGGTTCATTGTCTCTCTTATGCGCATATTTGTATCTATAATAAAACAAACTAATTCTGATGTAAAAAACATTTGCAAAATCTAGTCTTGTGCCATCAATTCCAAAAACCACCACAGGTTAGTTAGAAGTCAAATTGGCCATAATTTTGGCAAACAATTTAACAAGATAGGTAGAATGAAAATATACAAAATCTTGTTTAGTCGGGAAAAGTTTATAAACAATTTGAACACTACAAGCGTATTTTGTTGATCTGAAAAGAAACGTATTTTGTCGATTTGAAAAGACTCTTAAACAATTTAATAACATATATCGTATGACTATAAAACGAAGTCTTGCTAATCAATAAAACTTGTGAATAATTGGACAATATATACAAGTTTTAGGGTATAAAATATAAAACATATTTTAGTTTATGAAAGGTATAAAATATGTTACATTCAACTAGTTTAGATGTGCTTTAGTTTTGACGATCTGAATTTTTTATAAAAATTGTTGTATCTTTACTTATTCATATGTATGAAATTTGTATAGTCATACTAACTATATCATCGATCATCTATTAAAAAAAAAATTAGTTTTTACTATATTCTTTTCCAAAAATTTGTTATCATGCAAAATTTAATTATCCTATCCGATCTTTTTGATATAAATTAAATACGTATTTAGCAAAGACTCATGCAAGGGCGACACTGTCCCCACATGATTTTTTTAATATAACATATTTGAACCTCAGATGTTTGATTAAAGTCTAATCAAATTTGTGACGCTTCTTATTAAGGATAAATTAGTTCCATCGCTACAATAAAAGTAAAATGACAAAATTACCCATTCTAATGTCGAGAAGCTTCTGTAAACCCCTTTTCTAAAACCCTACTGCAAATCTGTTAAACCCTCGGCTTTCAAACATATTTATTACTCCATCCTCCGTATACTTGTGAATTTTTACTCTGTTTCAGCTGAAAGACCCAAATTGCATACGGCTTTCGATGCGATCCGTCAAAATCTTCTTCGTCGTAGCCTCAAAAACAGCTGCACGCCTATCGATGATGTATATGAGTGTTGCTGCTCCAATTTCTTCTTCCCATTTCTTTTACAAATCCGGTATATCCTTTGCTTATATTCCATTAATACTAACTTTACTTATAATTTCACCACTTTTTTACAAGATTACTTAAAATTATAGCGTGATTGAAATTTATGAATCGCGATGTAATTATGATTACAAAATCATTTTATACTTCCAATTTCTTTTATGAATCTGTGTGATATGTTTTACCTTAGGAAAAATTATTTCCCTTTGAACATACAATATATGGGTATTGTATGAAAATACAGTAAAAAAACATAGGCCAATTAGTATTGAGCGATTGTTGTTCCTCTTTGATGATTTGCGTATTAAACACCAGAGTGCTCTTTGTGCTTTTCAGGAGTATATTATTAGTTATGTATGCGTTTATTGAACCAGAAATGGAATAGGAAATTGGTTGGTGAAAAGGAATCTTTCTGATTCGCTGAAAAGGCGGGCATTTGCTGATGTAAAGGTAGATGGTATTCAGTATTGACTTCTCAGCGAGAGTGGTAGTTCATTGATCCGCGCTCAAGCCATTGTAAATCAAGAAATGCCAGCTTTTTTGCGCCGCGATGAGTTGTCGATTTGATTCACAGCCTGCCGGCATCTAGATACATAACTGATTCACCATCTGAGAAGTTTGAGTATCAAGCAGAGGTAAAAGTTACTATGAAAGAATCAGGATAGTAAAGCTGAACAGTGTACTATATCTTTGGAAATGATTCTTTTTTTGTTAACATGGCAGGTCAGTCGCCTCATGGACCTTATTGTTAACAGTTTGTACAGCAACAAGGAGGTTTTTCTTAGGGAGCTTATCAGGCAAGTAATTGCTAACTTTTTCTTTATTGTTTATAAGCCCCGAACTTTTATATTTCATCAGTGACCTTTGCCTAAAAACGCTGTGTTCATAAAAAGTGTTTTGTATGCCTGCAGCTTTTCTATCAACAACGTTATGTGTTGGTCGAAAAGTTTTCGCTCCTCTGCAGATTTCTATTGCAAAGAGTCGCAGCCGTAGAGGAGCTATCACAATGTAGAGTCAGCTTCTGTGACGGTAAAGTAAGAATAGCAAAAACATAATTGAAGTTATGATTTTACTAAGACATTTAAGAGTCCGATACTGAGCTTTATGAGAGACAAGGCAATTTATGCCTCGTAAATACTTAGTCATGAGATTCTACCTGGCTCAGTCAACCTTAAATGTACCATAGTCGCCAAACACTTCTCCGTTGTAAAAAAACTCTTGGAGATTCCTATCTTGTGGTTTAGACTGAAGTCACTAAACAAAGAAATTAAACAATCTATATTGATACTTACGTAGTTCCTTTTTGATGATGCAGTAATGCAAGTGATGCCTTGGACAAGTTGAGGTTTCTTGGTGTTACTGAGCCTGAGCTTTTGAAGGATGCAGTTGATCTTGATATTCGCATCCAAACTGACAAAGATAATGGCATTATTACCATAACGTGAGCTTCATAACCTATTTACTTTCTATTTTTCTGTCTTGTCTGTCCATCACGGATGTTGAAGTTGTCATGGACTATGGTGTTGTACAGGGACTCAGGAATGTATGAATCGCCAGAACTGTTCGGATGCATTTGGCCGACGATTTGCACAAAGTGGAACTGCAAATGTTCTCTGCCGAAAGGGGCGTTACATGTACAGTAATATTTTTCTATGGTATTTTGCCTTCCAGGTAAGGCCATTTACATAATGTTTTGTTACACGTGTTTTGACGCATAAACAGGGACGCAAGGTAGCATGATGACTGACCGAAATTTAATTGGTCAATTTGGTGTTGGATTCTACTCGGCTTTTCTTGTTTCTGAGCGAGTATGTTTTTTGTCTATGGTCCTACTTTAGACTTCCTCTCAATTTCTTGACAATAAACAATTACCTACATTTGTTTCTATGTTTTATTTTGCTAATGAAAGGTTGAAGTCTCAACCAAAAGCCCCAAGTCTGACAAGCAATATGTCTGGGTCGGAGAGGCCAATTCTAGCACATATACCATTCGAGAGGAGACTGATCCTGCAAAACAACTCTGAGGGGGAAACCCGTTACTCACGCTATATCTGAAGTTGGGAATCAAAATATGTCGTTTGTTTCCAAAGATGGAGAACATCTTACTATTCTAGTTATTTTAGTTACCTGCAGGACGTTTTTGTTTACTCGTATCGGTATATGTTGCAGAGGAGATGACAAAAGGATACTGCCATACCGGAAGGGTAGAAAGCTTGATTGAAAAAAACTTTCAAAACAGTTGTTACGATTCCCTATTTACACATGGCAAGGAGGAAGACGGATTTTACAAAGAGGTATGCGCTAAATTTTTTTCAATTAAAAAAACCACACTTTTGGTTTCTTCTCGGCCATGCAAAGATGATGTGCGTTGGGTTCTAATTTTAGCTTTACGCCTTGTGTAAGCTTGATATGACTCCTTATTGCCTTGTGGGTACGTGATCTTGGCTTTTTACAGGTTGAAGTTGATGAAGATCCATCAGAAGCCAAGAAGGAAGGAGAAGATGAGACAGCTGAGGTATCTGTTAATAGAACCTATCACCGCTGAGGGGGGGGCGGGTTTACAGAGTTGATTTTCCTTTTTGCAGGACAGGTTAAATGTAAAGCAGATTAGCTTTACTAGATTCATGATTGTCTTTTCCCATTTCTGATGAAGTTTCCAACTCTCTGCAACAGAAAAAGAAGAAAACTAAAAAAGTTGTGAGAAATACTTAGCGGACTGGAGATTACAAAATGAGAGGACTCCGGGCAATATGGGTTAGCTTAGGATTACGATCTTCTGTTTTTGCCATGCTCCAAATGTCTGTTCTTACTAATTACTGTGTTACTGCTTTTCCTTTTCCAGCTTCGAAGCCTAAGGGAAGTGAGAGTCAAAAGAGGATTATAAATAGAGTTCTTTACAAAAAGACTTAATTGAATCTAACTGGATGCCTCTTGCTTTTCTTCCACTTTACAACGCACGGTGTGGATACTAAAACTTCTTTGATGCAGAATGCCTTCAGATAGACTATTTTACTACTTCACCCTTCTGTTTTAATTCTAATATGGTATGTTTTGTTTGATGATAATATTGAAGGTTAAGTTTCAATTTTGTTTAACAACTCTCCTGATTTTTTATTTTTTTTTATTTTTTTGTGTTTGTTACTTAATTTTGCCTTGCTTTTGCTATGCAGGGAGAAGTAGAGTTCCGGTCTGTACTTTTTGTGCCATCTGTATCTGGAATGGGTAAGGATGACATGATAAATCCCAAGACAAAGAATATAAGGCTATATGTGAAGCGAGTTTTTATATCTGACGACTTTGATGGTGAACTGGTAAGAGGAAGCCTTTGTTATTTTTTAAGAGAAGTTCAATGCTCTAAATGGGAGCTGACTGGAGTGCCTTTTCTTTGGTATAGTTCCCACGCTACCTAAGTTTTATCAAAGGTGTAGTTGACTCAAATGATCTTCCCTTATGTATCACGAAGAGAGTCTTTCAGAAGAAGTAGCCATTGTAAAGTGTTCAGGGCATTACTCATCTTTTCGAGGGACAATGGTACATCTTATTATTTGCATGGTTAGTTTCTTTCTGAAAACTGTTCCTGTTGGTTGTAGGTTAGCATTCATGAGAAAAAGGGGTTGGTGCGGGGAAAGGCGTTGAAAGGATCTCAGGCCATATGCTCTTCCCCCCCCCCCAGTGAACCAGAGATAGTGATTCGACTTTTCAAAGTCCATTGTGGTTAGTTGGCTTTGCTTGGTATATTTGTTTTGAGAATTCATTATTAGATGTGAATGTTTCTTTTCCTGAAAGTTCTTACCTTCGATTTGATGCATTAGCTGGTCATTTCTTCGGACTCTCATAGCACTTATTTGATCTTTAATGTGTTAAGCGACTCGAGAAGTTCTGAGGTAGAGAACTTTTGGGAAGCACTAAGTTGGGAGGCATGAGATCGATGTGAAAAAACCGAACAAGCGTATTGCTCCACTTTTACGTTTTTTCTCTTCTCAAAGTGAAAATGAGATGATCAGCTTGGATGAATATGTTGAGAACATGAAACCAGACAAAGAATCTTACTTATTGCTCTGTAGATGTGACGATGTAGCCAAGGAAACACTCCTGGATTTCCTGGAAAAACTTCTTGAGAAAGATCTTGAAGTACGAGTCATTTGAACTAACTTTAGCTGGTTTCTTCTCTGCTGCTTCTTGCTAGTTTCACTGACATTGGCTGGTTCCTGTTACAGGTTCTGTTCTTAGTTGATCCCATTGACGAGGTTGCAGTCCAAAATCACTCAAGCATTTAGGAGAAAAAACTTCCGTATGGACATTAGCAAAGATGGAAACCTAGATTATAGGTTGTGAATTGAGATTTTTGGCCCTCTTTTTTTAGTTCCATCTTCTTTTTGGCTGACCTTGCCTTATTTTTATGCATACCAAATACGGCTAAACTACTCCTTTGTTATAGGTGACAAGAATGAAGATAAGGAAAAGGAGATAAAACAGGAGTTTGGGCAAACATGTGATTGGATAAAGAAACGGCTAGGGGACAAGGTTGCCAGTGTACAAATCTCGAGTCGTTTGAGCAGTTCTCCTTGTGTTCTTGTATCAGGAACAGTTGAAGTTTTGCTGTCAAGCTGACATATGGAGCAGTGATGTGATCTTTATTGTGGAGTGAGTTTCATTTTGAGGGAAACGAATTCTTAGTCTTTATGAAATAATTGACTTGTTTGCAGGATGTGAAGGCCCAAACTGTTGGTGATACCTCCAACCTGGAGTTCATGAGGAGTAGAAGAGTCTTTGAAATCAATCCTGAACACCCTATCATTAGAACCTTAACTGTTAAGCTAACTGATTTTTTTTTAGTGCGCATGATAGTTCCGTATGAGGTGATAATAAAAAAAAAAATATGATCCAAATTCTATATTAAAAAAATTAAAAGGGAAAATAAAAGTTGACTATTTTTTAAAAAAAATACATATATATATATATACACACACACACACACACACACACACACATATATATATATATATAATGTGATCTTATGTGTTCCCTAACATTGTTATCTGTCGAATATTGCAGGAAGCCTGCAGGAGTACTCCAAATGATGAAGAGGCCTTGAGGGCCGTTGATCTTTTGTACGATGCTGCATTGGTTTCTAGTGGATTTACTGTGAGTCTTCATATCCTTTTCTTATATTCTTGACGGTAAACTGATTCTCAGGTCTTAGATAATGAGCTTTTAGTCGCAGCTATTCGCGTATGTCTTTATTTGGCCCGATGGTTGAGTTCATAGTATTACTTTGTGCTCAAGTGATCCTTCTTTATTAGCCAAGTTGTGCTCGACAGGTAGTGAGGTCTAAAAAAATGTTAGGTAGTTCGCTACATTACATAGTGTTCAAAACTTATGTAGAAACTTTGATCCAATGAAGAATTAGAATAAACGGAGGGTGAATATCAGGGGTTATAGTGAGTTTTGCGAAATTTAATCAATGATATACACAGGAGGTGCATGTCTCTCGATAGTTTTGTTTTCTCAATATGGCGTTAAAATGCATGTTAGCGGTCGGTTTTCGAGGTCCTAACGATACACATTGAGTTGCCATCTGTTATTTTTGAGGTTGTGCTGTAATGGAAAGGAAAAATAAGCATGTTGCGGATATATGAAGCAAAGATTTTGTATTGTTACTGGCTAGAATTGATGTACATTGGTTGCCTATGTCCAGCGACCTTGATTCTTACATTTGCATCAATTGTTGCAGCCTGAGAATCCAGCACAACTGGGAGGGAAGATATATGAAATGATGAACTTTGCCTTGCTCGGTAAGATGGGAAAAACTAGTCCCCTGAGTATTAGCAAACAAGCAATAGCCAGCCCAAGGGCATGGTTCCAGAAAAAACCAGTCGAAGGCAGAGATCGTTGAGGCTGGTTTGTTTGTTGTGTTGCCGCTGGTGGACAGAAATAAAATCAGTAATTTTTCATTAGTTTGTAATATATAATAGTTGAGGCTTCTGAGAGATAATATTGAGACCCTATTGATGAGCAGATCAGTCTGAAGAAAAAGGCGACTTATTAAGCATTATCATTCCGTTGAATTGAAATCTAAAAAATAGAACAGGAATCTTGTTTATTACTATTCGAATGGAGCTTCGTTTTTTGGGGGTTCTTAATGGAGGTTCAATTTCTTGGTAATCTTTTGGAAAGCAGTTTCCTGTATCAGACCTGTAAGAGCAACATTCCAGCTTATATTCATAAACCGGTTTTACGTATCTTGTTTAATTGTTTGTAATCTTTTGGCTCAATTTGCGCGTAGTTGAAGTCATAGCGGATGCATCAATCTTGGAAGTCGTTAATGAAGATGGTACACCATTTTTTAATACGCCAAAAAATTTAAGGAATTCATAGCACTGTAAACCAAATAAATCTTCCAATTTAGTTTCCAAACTAATTTACAATACAAATAATCCTTGAAGGCCGCGTTTCGATACCATGCGCTACCAAGTGAATACCTAGTAATTGCTACACTTGTATTAATAACTATTTGAGATAAAAAAAAACACAGGGGGGGGGGGGGGGGGGGAAACGGAACAATCATTCGGTTATTTAAAAATTAGCTTAAAAGTACGGGTAACTGATCAATAAAGACTCCATATTTTCAGTAGGGTAATAATTGAATCACACGTTTTAAATTCAAAATTCAAAGATTATATCAATCCGACATTGAAGAAAAAGTTCTATGAACATCCATTGACAAAAAGCAAAAATACGAAATTAGCATTCTTTTATTTGCAGATACACTGATGAAAACATCAATTTTACGAGCGATTCTAGAGAGGAATTTGGGTTGCGATATGCAGTTATGAAAGTCGCCAAAAATCGATTGAACATCGGTTGTTGGAGATTTCAAATTGTGTTCAGAATTTATCCAATAGCAGCAATTGCAATCGAGTTTGGATATCGATTGTATCAAGAAAAAATATTACTGTTCGAAATTTCGTCTAATCGATAGTAAGGAAGGATAACTAGGTGGTCTCAGAAGGTAGAACGATTTGAGTGTTAAAACTATATTAGAAGTGAAAAAAAATGAGCAGGCATAGGATTGAAAGCAAGGTTAAATTTACGCGCGAATAATCAAAACTATATACTATATTAATTTACCATATCATAAAAACTATAGTTTGCTAATCAATTTACCAGTCACGGAGACTAACATTATACATCAATTACGGGGGCTGACTTCCGAGTTTGTATCATTAGTTCATGGTTTGTATATGTATAGCTTCACCAGATATTTACAAATAAATATGTAAAGATCATATTTGTTGAGCTTTATTATACATATACAATACACCTCTCTCCACTCTTTCGGCCCATCTCTCAGCGCTCGCATCTATCTCCTCCCTCCTTTTCGTTCTCGCTCGCCTCTCCTACTTCCCTTCCCATTCTGCCATTTTATACAAATTGAATATGGATAATATACAGTTATATACAAGTTATATTACATATTATAATTCAACCTCTCTCCCCCACTCTACTTCCCTCTCCTCGCGTCGCCTCCTCGCCTCTCTCTCGCAGTACTCGCTCACCTATATACTCTCTCTCTCAGTCTCCGCTCACCTACTCTCCTCTCTCTCCCAGTCTCACTTGGGCTCTTTCCTCCCTTACCCATACTCTCTTACCATATATTCGCAATTACAAGGGATAAAATTAAATATTACATTACCCTTTTTTCTTCCCACTGTGCCCCTCATGCTCGGCCTTTCTCCCTACTCTCTCCCAGTCTACTTTTCGTCTCTCATCCAAATAAACATGTTAGACTACAAATTGTTATTATCAAACTACTAGAGCTATAGAGAGTAAATACTTAAATGTTTAAGTAGGTTATATGTGGAAAGGTTTCCTGAAAGCAACCTTCATCGGGATGTGTGGTATCGTTTTTATATATTGTTAATTGAGTGAGCTTTTGCAATTTGAAAAATAATACAATTTTAATGTGGATATGAATATTTACATACTTAAAATAAACACAAAGCCCTTTCTGATACTATGATACAGTTTCAAGCTTCCTAATTACATAACAAAAACATCTAATACACATTAATTCAATGTATCATGATCGAATCGGACGTAACACCATAAGAACCACTAACTCGATTATGTATCATAAATACTGGTAACTGCTGCATACGTGATAACCATTTTCAGACTCATGATACATAAAAAAATATCTGATAACATTAATTATGTATCTGGAAATTGAATTGAAACACTATAACACACTTATAAACAATATTGTATCGAGCGTTTAACTATAACTTCAAACACATTTTTATAGGAAAGGAATTAAAAAAAAGACATACCCCTTTAAAGCAATGTGGGTGACGTTAATGGTTGCTGGATAATTTTCTTTTTTCTGGGTTTTTTTTTGCCAACCTTTGGATTTATGAGGCGAGGATTCCGGAATCTTTTGTTTATGACTCCTTCCTCTAAAAAATCAAAGCTCTTTGTGAGCAAAAGACTTTTGTTTATTTTATTTCCTCAAATTTTCATCATCAAACTTCATTATCATTTCTGCGGTTCTAACATGATCCTATATATTGAGAGAGATCAAACAAGAAAACAAGGCAGAAATTGAAAGTAAACACTGTAAAAAAAAAATTTGACTTTATGTTGGATGGGATGTAAGAAGAAGAAGACTCAAAGAAAAACGAATGATAATACAGATTTCAGAAAGTGCAATTGTGAATTTGAAAATTAAATTGCATATATTATCGTTGGTTAAGAAACATGTTTGATGATAGAGAGTAATCATTTGAAATTCAATGATAGTGGTATAGTTATGGATTAAAGAATATTGAGTGATCAAGTGCTATGTATGCGAGAAAAAAATACATTTTGGATAGGGATGAAAACGTTTTGTGATGATCTTGTGTCTGATTAAAAGAGAATGTTATGGATCTACAATTATAATTTACAAATAAAAAAAGAATTTAAGTAATTTTTTTAAAAAATAAAGAAAATTAGAGAATAATCGTGCATTCTGAACCAAAAATCAAAATGGAGGATATTTTTTGTTTTATTTCCAATTAGTTCATTGACATTTTGGCATGGTTTTTGCTAAATAATAAATATAAAAAAAGATATTCAAATATTTCATCAAACTTTAAGTGAGGTTCGTCTATGTCATTCGTTAAAATTTTCAGTTAATTTATGTCTTTTTGTTTTAGGGAAGGTTGATTTGTGCATAAATTTCTCATCGTTTCACCCAAATGCTTGATCTAAAAAACTATATCCTAATCGTGATTCTGGACTTTTTCATTATTGTGTCGGTGGTGCGTGATTGATAATGGTATATAAGTTAGTAAAAATAAAATATTATTACGAGCATAGACATGTGTATACATATGATATGTTTTAGCCTCTTTTCTTTATCAGTTAATAGGCAAAAGGATAAATCGAAAAGAAATGACGCTAACTTAGTTTAGATGTGTATTTGACAATTTGAATGCATTTTCTTTTTGATATCAAAAGCCAAAGGAAAATGAAGAAAAAAACCCGGTTCAATGAGCTCAGACCGGCCAAAACGATGTGTCAGACGCCGTCTTCCCCCCCCCGGTCTTAGTTCAAATCGGTCGACCGTTGACTATTCTGTTATTCTTTTAGCCAGGCAAGTTAAAAGGAAACAAAAAAGAAGAATCTTTTTTTGTTTCAGAAAATCGTAAATTGAAACCCTATCAAATTCTCTACAAGAAAAATGGAGCGTTTCGGAAATCTGTAAGTCGAAAAATTATATTTTTTTAATTTTCACTTGTGAAACTGAAATATTTCCAATTTTCACCATTTCTTTGAGGGTATTCCGATTGATTTTCATTTTTATTTGTGTTTTATGTGAATTTAAAATGACCCATAAGCCATAAAGTACATGGGTGTTCTTGATATTCATTTCTGTGACATAATAATAGAAAAAAACTATAGTTGATTTAGATATTTTGGGGTAATCGATTCTACGTTTTGCAGTTTAAAATAGTAATAATAAGTTTCGTCTATTTAGGAATATATAGTGTAAATAGGCAGCTCTTAGTTTATCTTATCTTCGAGCTTAGGATTTGGAAAGTGATGGGGGGGTTGTTCCAGGACTTAGAAGGTTGAAATACCGTTTATTCGTTTTAGTTATTGGGTTTACAATTATATAGTTTATGTATATAATACAGCATCTATGCAAAAGGTACTATGATTGTCCGAACATAACTAATATTGTAGCTCCGCCCCTGAAGTGCTACTTGTTTACAATGACAATAATTGGTTCTAAATAGAAAGAAATTGAGTTAGAAGTATCTGCAGTGTGATGTGTGGGGGTTGTATGTGGTTTTTAGGAGGTTTAATGTGAGATGCTGTTATTGAATGAGCTTCATCCATTTGCCGCATTTGAAATAGTTCCATTGCTTTGGTGGTTGATTTGAATGGTTTTTCAGGTCTGTAAATATCAGATTGATTCAAGCTTCATTAAATATGCTGCCTCCACGCCCCAGCGGGTTGCCTCCGTCCTATTTCTTCTCTTCCAGGACACCAGCAGCATAGAACTGGTAGTTCATGACCCTGAATTGAAACTTCTGCATCGAGAAATCGTGAATCGCTTAGGCTGCAAGAGTGGCTAATTCAAGAGATTACGTAAAAGGCCTGATAAGTGCCGCTGTACTCAAGTGAAGCTTGAGAAATCAGAAGTAGAGGATGGTTATTCTTATGGAAACAGTATGTGATACGTCAAACAGGCCTTGCTGTGCAATAGGTTTTCACTCATAATTGATATTTGACTTATGGCGAACAGTTGGATATACTATCTGAAAAAAAATCGGATCTTTGCTAACCCATGAGTATTTAGAAGAGCTAAAAGGTAGGCTTCGAGGGATGCTTGAAGGGAACGGTGGTCCTCAGCAAAGAGATGAACTTTTGTTTTTACAGAGGCTTGTTCAGACTAGGTCTGATTTGACTGCTAATACATTGATTAAAGCTCATCGAGTTCAGCTGGAAATTCTTGTCGCTATTAATAGTGGAATTCAGTTTTTCCTGCATCATAGTATGAATCTTTCTCAGACTTGCCTGATTGAGGTTTTTGTATACAAAAGATGTCGGAATTATAGGCATAGCCAAAGACTAGTGCTGCGGAAAGATTGCCACTGTTGAGATATTGCACAACGATAGAGGATTTCTGCAAGCCGGTGCATGTGTGTAATCTGTAACAAGTTTGATTTTGAAGTGAATACATGTCGGTGGATTGGTTGCGACTCCTGTGCTCATTGGACTCACACGGACTGCGCAATTCGTGATAAACAAATTGGAACAGGTCCTTCTTCTGTGAATGGGCTGGGGTCTGCTGAAATGCAGTTCAGGTGTAGAGCATGCAATCGCACTTCTGAACTTTTTGGTTGGGTGAAAGATGTATTCCAACAATGTGCACCTACCTGGAATGGGGAATCATTGATAAGAGAACTAACTGTTGTAAGTAAGATCTTTCGACTGAGTGAGAACACAAGAGGGAGGCAGCTGTTTTGGAAGTCTGAGGAGCTCATAGAAAAACTAAAGGGTGGAGTGGCAGAGACAACAGCTTGCAGGATTATATTAACTTTTCTCCAAGGTAGGTCTCGTATTTTGTACTCTATTGCTCCGGCACTTTGTAGAAATGTATTCATAAAAAGGTAGAACCCATCATGTGGTTGACATTGAAACTAAAAAGCATTTGCTTCTCCTATGATAAGTTAGAAACAACTACAAAAATCTCAGACATGAAGAAAACTTCCCTTAAAACGATTTACTTTCAATCATTAGGGAATTGTGAGACCCTAAATCATAGAAGTGGTGCTTGATGGTAGTTTAATGCTGTCACGTGGATTTTTTTTGAAACTTGAGCTGTGCAAGTCTTCATTTTTCCTCAATGTAAATGTACCCTACATCTTCTTGGTAGCATATTTGCCCCCATAAGTATCCCTCAAAAGCATTCAAAACTGTTAAAATATGTTGAGGCGTAATTTCATTGATTGATATGTTTCTGAGCTCAAGCTGTATCAATATTTTCATCTTTAGTCTAGGTAACATGATTTTGAGTGTATAATCTTGGAATCAAATTAGCTCTTGCTCATGTTAAGAGGTTGGCAGGTATTAAAGAAAGGTTTGGTACATAAAAGATTCCTTTCATGCTCCTCCTACATTTCTCACATCATTTTTTTCTGTGCATCTTACTTCCCTTTTTAGTCTGTTTCAAAAAGAATGTCTCTTTCCATTTCTGAAAACTCTTTAATTCTAACTTTTCACATGACGTGCTCAAGACTACAATATTAAAGGGCATCTTGTACATTCTCCATATCTTTAATTTTTTAAGACCACAAAATGTATTTGTTCTTTACTTACTTAATCTCCGTGCCAAGTCAAAATCAACCAATCAAATTGAAACGGAGGGATTTTTCTATGGAAAATGTCATAAAAAAAAAATCTATGGAGAAAATTAACTTTTATCAATAGAGAGAAGAAACAATACAAACCTCCTGGTGTATCTCTGAGATCAGCATGTCATGATGTTGAGGTCCTTTACAACTTTGAGAGATATAAGAAATAAGAGGCGTCGCTTTCTAGATTTCAATGTTTCAGATGAATATAGTTTTCATTTGATCGCAGCAAAAGCAAGAGTATCCTGCGTGCCAAAGAAGACGACGGATTCCTGTCACATGTTCCAATCCGAGTTCAATAGAAGTCTAAGCTAAGTTGCTCGGACTCAGGTGTCCGACACGGGTGCGGATCTAGAGGTTAGATCCTTCATGATCTAATTTTTAAGATCCGGGGATATGGATCCATGTATGGATACGGGTGCGGCGATTCACCTAAAAATAATTAAAATATCTAAAAATGGAGTTATAAAACCTAAACTATGAGACCCTTCGGGTGGCCTAGTGGTTTGGGCTTGTGACTTTCATATTGGAGGTCTCAAGTTCGAAACACCTTGCCAGCGAAAGCAGGGGGTTGCCTTCTGGGTCGAGCTCGTTGCACCGGGCTTGCCTAGTGCAGGTTACATCTCCTATGTGGTTTGTGAGCTATTGCATTGGAGGGGGTTTTTTCCTTGTCCGCACCCAATGGGTAGCTGCTGTAGGTTTCCCTTATCATAAAAAAAAACAAACTAAATTATGAGATATTATGTGGAGAAGTTGAGTAGAATCTTAGAAGGAGATTTAAAGGAAGAGTAAAATAATTTCTATAGGATCATTAAAATTGTCCAGACTTTCCCCATCGATTTTGGTCAAAGTACCCAAAATCCGTTGACCAAGTCGGACACGGAGTCCATACCCATGTCGTGTCGACACGGGTTCCGGCACCAAAACTGAAGAGTCCGAGCGACTTAGAGTCTAAAGTGTTTAGCAGATGAGGACCACACTTGTGTTTGATTGTGAAATATCTAAAATTAAATGACTAAATTTGCTCTCTCTTAATCTATGTACTTTTACAGTTTATAATATCCTGACTTTAGATTTGTGGTTAACTCCTCTTCAGACTTCAAGCATCCTTCTTCCGTCTGTTTTCTTCTCATCTAGTATCTGCTCTTATTTTCTTCAGCTTCAGTATTGTAAATTTAGATATGTCCTTGAATATATATTTAGTAATCCACATCTCTGCTCAGTATCAACCATCCCTTGTGTGAGCTTCCCTTGACTGAACTCTAGTTTTGGTGTAATAGATGAGGGAAACAAAATTTTACACTTCACAATAGGTTAAGGAGAGAGCAATCTGATGTGTGACTTGTTTTTCCTTTTTGTTTTTGATTTGGGTGATTAATGTGTAGGTGTGTATTGGCTTGAAAAATATGATTAACCGAGATGTTAAGCTGTTGTAGATTCAAAAGATATTCCTTTAAAAGTTCCTGGGGGAACTAAAAAAAGAATTATATCATCCCTAAAAAGCAACTGCTGCCTCCTTGCCATCTATGGTTCATGCTTATCGCTTTTTTTAATTTTATTCGTGGTGATCTCAAACTCCAATTCCCCTCGCAACTGTCATCAGTCCTCACTAGTCACTCTGTCCAATTTATCTCTTTCTTAGCTTCTCTTTTCAAAAAATTAGTGTGAGAAACTTTCCTGCAAAAAGGCCAAAATAAGTGATTTACATTTGTACTAGTAGAAATGTGTGTCGCTATCAACATCTTGCGTAAGTGTTTGAAGATTCTATTTTCCACCTCATTAGGATTACTTTCTCCTGCCTCCTTTACTGCCAGTTCCTTTTTTCCCTCCTCAGTAGCGAAGTCCCTTTGAGTGATTAGTTCCCCGTTGGAGTCTCTAGTCTTTGAGCTTCTACAATATCCAACTTCCTGTTTCATGATTTACATGCATCCCATTTTCCAAGGCTGAATAGGTACAGCTTGGTCTTTATTTGTAGGAACAAGAGAGAATATTTTTGGGATTCCGTCATTTTCCCTGTCGTATATTTTCCTGCCAAGTGTTGGTGGAAACGGGGGGAAAGATGACCAGATTTAATACATGCATGTAGACAATTCACAAGTTTGGAAATGCTGCATGCAAGGGCATAAATAGAAGGTTTATGTAGGAGGCCTCTTTTGTTTCTCTCTTTCCATCGGATAAGACGAATTCATTCTTCTCGAATGGATAGCCCTTATGACTCTCATCTTTTATATTTTCTCAGTTACTCATCGTGCTGTCACCCTGCCTGATCTTAAAATGCTGAAACGCGAATAGACCTAAAATGCATGACATAATTTCTTCTCGTCTCTTTGTTTCTGAATTATTCTGAATATCATCAATTTATGTGCGCATTTTTATGAAGAGCTTGAGATGGACTCATCAAGGAGCTCTGAGGCTGGAAATAAAGAAAGGATGATTCCACCCCAGGAGGCATGCAACCGAATTGCTGCAGTAGTACAAGAAGCAGTGCAGACAATGGGAGTAGTGGCTGATGAAAAATTGAGGATGCTAAAGAAAGCTCGCCAAGCTCTCGAGACATGTGATCATGAACTGGAGGAAAAAGCTAAAGAAGTTTCAGAACTTAAACTGGAGAGGCAACGAAAAAGACTACAAATTGATGAATTAGAGAGCATTGCTAGGCTTAAAGAAGCAGAAGCAGATATGTTCCAGCTTAAAGCAGATGAGGCAAGACGAGAAGCTGACAGGTTGCAGAGGATTGCTCTTGCAAAATCAGGGAAATCAGAAGAAGATTATGCCAGTAGTTACCTTAAACAACGTCTTAGCGAGGCTGAAGCTGAGAAACAATTCCTTTTCGAGAAGATTAAACTTCAAGATCAGAGTTCTCGTTCATCACAAGGCAATGACATCGGTGACACTTCACAAGAACTTTACTCTAAAATACAAGAGATCCTAAAGAGTGTGTAGAAATCCCAGTAAAGCCAGAGACAACCAGCCAAATGAACATCTTTGTAAGTTGCCTGATCATTGTTCATGGTTTGTGTCATTTTAACTTAATACTTTAAATAATACATTACCTAAAAACTTGTATAATTGATTAATTTTGCTTTTATCGATCGAATTCATCTCTGACATTATCTAAAAGTACCATTGTATTGTTGATTTGATCAACTGACTTTCGCCAGAAACAACACAATATCAACTCAAGACTGACCAGAAGTATTAAAAAGCCTAGCATTCATGCAAAATTTTCCCAGGATTATATGTGAAATGAAATCTAGGTGAAGCTAACCAAACCCATTATTTTTCGTTTTGAACTATGTATACATATGATTTTTTTCATGACGTATACATATAATAAGATCATACTCATTCTGACACATTTCTATATACTGTATCGTTGGATAGTATTGTCCAACGTATGGTGCATGGAAGATCTCAAAATCAATGACAGGGTCTGTTTGGCACCTCCTAAATGGGCGTTGAAATTAGTCCAACTCCCAAATAAGTTACGAGTTCGATAGAATTCAATTTTAGCATGTTCTGTTTTTCCATTAATTATATAAAAGAAATTATTTCATTAATATAATTTTTGACAATAATACTGACCAACTACATTATTGAGAACAGGATTGGGGGCTACCACAGGCTACAGATGTCTGAGACATATTTATTAGATATAATAATAGTATATGATAAGACTAAAATGCATTATTCTTGTTACATTACATTTATGCTGATGAATTCAATTTGTCGACATCCTTATATTAGCATAATATCCCATTGGTTACAAGTTAATTAAAAAGAAACTAAAAAGCTTTTTTTTACAATTTCGTGCTCGAGATTCACCGTAGGTCCAACTAATTCAGGTTCACCTCAAATTTATTTTGAAGAGTAAAGTATCGATACTCAAGGCTTCCACTCGAATTCGTTAGGTTTTTGATTGGGAGACATTAACAACCACCCAAAACAAACCGACATTCAACAATACTACTTTGACCTTTTAACTTGCATCATTTGATTGACGGGATAAGCATAATAATTTTAGAATAAAATATGTGATTATGTTATTTCGTGTTTGTTTGTAAATATTAATTTGTCTCAAAATTATTTTATTTCATATAGAAGATTGATAGCTAATCTCAGAGTCCGAATCCTAAAGGGTAAAAAATGTTAACAAAAATTCTAAAACGGTATATGAAATTTCTTTTTAACCACAATGGACAAAATCGCTCGGCGAGTATCCGGTTTGCCATTGGAAAAGCAAGAAAAATCGTGCTAAACGCGATTTGTTTAATTTGATGTTTTTAACAAAAAAAAAATTATAACAAATCGCAGCGATTTTCACTTTTCAATTTTTTTTTTATCTTTTTTTAAGTAAGGGTCCGGCTGCTTATGCAGCGACATAAAAACCCTTAAATTATTATTAGTTTTTACTTTTTTGCTTCTTTTAGTTTAAAAAGGTTTAAATTAAAAAAAAAAATTATTTTGAAAATTAAATTGTGCGATTTTTAATTAGTTTTTTTAATTTTAAATTAAATCACTAAAAAAAATTTGATTTAAAGCGCTGCCGTTGGCATCGATTAAGTTTTTTTATTAAAAAATTAAAAATTTTAAATTAAAAAAAAAATCAACTTCCTTGCATCTATTTGATTTAAAAAAAAAAAAAAATTGATTTAAACTTTATTTATACACAAAAAAGCAAAAAATATTAATTACAACAAATCTCCATAAGTAGCGCTGCTCAGGCACGACATATCAAAAAATATTAAAAAACTATTTTTATTTTGAACATCGCTCCCTGGAGCGATTTTGTATAATTTTATTTTTTTTTAAAAAAAAGTAACTTTAAACGAATCGCTGTCTATAGGCGCGCTTTTACTTTTTTCCAGTGGAGAAAATCGCTACTTCGGCTAGCGATTTTTGGCCCTTTTGATTAAAAGAAATTTCATATACCGTTTTGAATTTTGTTATATTTTTTTACCTTTAGATCCGGACTCGTCTAATCTCATGATATATCTCAACTCATTGAGATATCCTTATCTACCTTTTGATTCAGACTTAATATATATAGTGAAATATTCATTTAGTAAATAGTACAAATAAATTTCAAACCTAATAAATTATGGTAGAATTCTAAACTGGAACCATAATTTTCAAATTTTAGATTTGTCGGTATGACTATTATCATCTAAAACTTCTAAATGAAATGCTCATCCAATTTAACTAAAAATTTATATTTATTTCATTATGGCCATATGATATAGAATAATTATTCCTTATTTTTTGTGTGTGTGATTTTTATTCTTTCTTTTGTCTATTATACAAGTTGAACTTTTGTAATAGAATAACTGTTCTTTGTATTTTTTGTGTGTGATTTTTGTTTTCTTTCTTTTTTCTATTAAACAAATTGAACTTTTGTAAAGTGAGCTGATGTAATTCTTAATAGGATCTTATGTTTCTTTTTACCCCTCCAGTCAAAAAAGAAATATCATTCTCTTTTGCTTTTATGTTTTTTAGTCTTCAAAAAATAATAATTGTAAGATGAATTTATTTCTTTATGATAATATTGGCAGTTTGTAAATGTTTTGGCAAAAAGAAAAAGAAATCTCTGTCTTTTTTTTTGTTTGAAATATATTTATGAATAAAAATGGGGGCAAGGGATTAACAAGGTAGGGATTGAATCCTCACTGACAAAGTGAAAGTTCAAATTGTCAATCAGTTGAGCTATTAAAGATTTTCTAAAAATTTGAAAGATTTCTCGATTCAAACATCTCATTTTTGCGCAGGAGTTATCATGTGTATATTCTTTGTATCGTTCCAATTATATCGGATGTTCACAAAGGAACAATGGTCAGGTCTGATTAATCAGAACCCTAATAAATATTTACTATTAGGAGGTCAATAACTTTTGTTTGAATCTTTTCTATTAAACATGTTATTATAACTTTTAAACTCGATAACTAAATTTCATAAACTTCACATTCTGATTCCATCTTTCGCTTATCATTGCACAAATGAATAAGTAGATTGCAACAACAATAAAACTTGGACCAAGATGTCTTTGATAGAAAATTGCTACTACTTCACATGCTTAGATTGTTCTAAAGAAAGGATAAAAACATGAAAATAAAGAGATATAAATTGTCATTAAATTTGTTTTAGTTAAGGTCAAGTCAGAGAAGATTTAAGACAAAGAGACAAGTTGTGAAAATGAAATGTAAAGAGAGAAGGGTACAACAAAAATTGTTAGGTGAACAAAAACAAACTTAATGTTTTTCCATGCTTTTATCTCTCCACTATTATACTACTAGTTTTGATTTGACATTTTGTCTCCTTCTCCTAACAATTGTTTTTTTTTTTCAACAACCAATTGCTTATGTAGTATTTCTCATTTTTTTTCATTTTTTTATATTTTATTTTATTTTATATTATGTTTAGCTTTTACTAATCTATTTTATTTGTTTTTCACTAAGTGTTCGTTATTCACATTGAAATCTAACTAAATTTGAATACGCGCTGAGAAATCTCATATTGAAGAAAAGAAGTAAAGTACTCCCTCACAAACACGACTTTATATACAAAAAAACTTAAATCTGAAATATCTAATTAAGGATGAAAAAGGACTTCACGAGCCTGTCTTAGTTAAGGAGGCAATGAAGAAGCCTTTTGCTAATCTAAACTATGAAGGTAGTTTAGTTATGATTATCATGTCCTAATGTGAGTTTCAGCTTTTGGTGGGCTAACCTTTTGAGTTTTATTCAATAAATTAAAAAAAATAGATATTAGTATAAGGTAAAATATTTTTTTACTTTAATTTTTTTTTAAATTTAATGCTGAATTATGAATTTTCTGAATTCTGAGTATTTTAAATATAATTTTATTTAAAAGAGATTTCTAAACTTATGCATATCAAGATAATAAATCACCTTGATATATTTTTATTAATCCTAAAAAATAAAAGATTTTAGTATTCAACTTTAAATTCGAAAAAAAGTTGGTTATAACTTGTACCTTTATAATTCCCAACATGTATATTTATATTTATAGTTTATAATATACTCAACAGATCTTCAATATTTATTATTTATTAACAAACCTATAGAAATTTTGTTTCTTTATGTTTGGTATTAGGTGCCTACTATACAAAATCAACATTTTAGAATTAGGAATCTCCTAAAATGGACCAATTTATATTTTAATCTTTAAAAAAAATGAGGGGACCAAAAAATAAAATATTGGTGATACATCAGACAAATATTTAGCAAACTAGAAAATGTGGGCACTTCATTATTGACAAAATAAATAAATCTTTATTTATGATGTGATTATTTAAAAGATAGCTTCACATGAAGAAGGCAATCCACCATGCAAAAAGGCTTTTTGTCTCCTTAATATATATAATATTATTCGTATAACAAATAAAGAAATTTTATAATATAAAAAATTCATTTCACTAATATGTATATATATATAACTTAACTAACAAATTATGTGCACATATATAAAAGTAGTCACTTTGAGAGAAGTATAGGGTAGTAGGCATGAGTCTTAGCTGATTCGGATTCGATTTGAGTAGAGTCGTTCTAAAGAAATTTATAAAGTTTTTATAGTAAGTTTTTCTTCGTTTGAACATCATTCTTAGATTTAAAAGTTATGTCATTCTAAGGTGCTTTCAAATAGATGAATCTTGTCAACATACAGAAACGATAAATCGCAAATTAAAATTGTACTAATGCAGTCATAAAATTTTGTATCATCTAAATACACTTAGTGAAAAAAATTATAATTTTTCATGATCTCCATTTCTCGTTATTATTATTTGAATAAATAAAATTTCGATAAAACATTGATTATGATTTATGATCAACTAGTTGGTGTGACTTCAAAATGTCGAAACCGTGTGCATGGTTGAAAGTGACAATTCCACAAATAAATGTTAAAACTACTTTTTTTCTAGCTTTCAAAATTTGAATGAATATGACATTTAACAATGTAATAAGGGGGCCATAAAATTAGAAAATTTGTCATGGAAACATAACTCCTTCAATTTAATTATGTCAGGTTGAGTTAATAATTTTTAATTTATTCAAACAACTCAATTTAACGTAGATATTTATTTAAAATTTAGACTGATATTTAAATTTAAATTAATCAATGAAAAATATTACTACACCAATAACGACAATAACATATCTAATATATATGTTTTCCAGTTTAATACTTTATATAAAGTCATATAAGGAGGAAAAAACATCATTAAGTGCCAATTTATTAATTTAATCCTTTAACGTAACTAAATTCAATTCAAACCGTTCAATTGAAGCCTCGACTAAAACTCACACAAATAAATGTGGAATCAATTATCATTATTAATTTTCCTTTCCTTGTTTTTCTTGTGTGGTTTGTCGTGTTTAAGAAAATAATGTATAACAGTGCAACTCAAATTACTACACGCAAACTATAATTTGTTTGTTTAGTAAGATTATAAGAGTTAAAAGGTTTTGATAATTTTTTACAAATTATTTGAATTTTTTTCATATTTAGGAGAATAGTATAAGTTTAAAAAATTATATTTAAATAAATTTCAGCATCAAATTAAAATGATTTACAATCATGATAATCATGTCCAAACAGACCTATGAACACTTGAATTTGCCAAGTTTTTTTCTTGAATAAATCAAAGAAAATATTGAAGAAAATCAAGTGACAAAAAGTACTTTTTGCACTTTTCAATTAAATAAATTAATTATTATTATACAAAAAATTTATCTCACAAAGGGAAATGAGAACTCCTTTTTTTAAAAAAAAAATATAAATGCTAAAAATTAGATAAGAATTTAATGGATATGTGAGCAAGTAGGATATTTTTCAGTTATCTATGCAAAAAAAAATAATAATAAGATTTTGGGTTTATTTTTCTGGTAGAACATATGCTTATCTAGAAAGCTTGCCTTTACAAGCAGATTGGAATGAACATATATTTTTTTTAATATCATAAATATTTTTGTCCCTTTTTGTTTTATTGTATGAAATTTGAATTATATCTCTCGAACAATCTCAGTACACAGGATACAAAATGATTTTAAGGGACTTTTAAAAATTATTTTTTATATCACGTCAAGAGAAATGATATAAATAAGATCATTGAGTTGCTCGTCATTTTCAATACAAGGCTATAAAAAATAGAGGTTATTTTGAGTTTTAATTTGTTAATAAAAGATAAATAAATATCCTTTTAATAGTAATAAAGCTGAAAATAATGAATTCACTTAAAAGGTGGTCAAATCCACTTATTTGAATTATTAATTATGTGTCTAATTAATTAACAATGAATTTAGTTTTGTGTATTATCTCTCCAATAATATATAAATGTCAAAATAAGGCTACAGAATTTGACTCAAAATATCACATGCAAAAGAATATTCTAAAATCCAGGCAGGCAAATTAAATTAAACTTTGAAGTTAACGTAATATTTTAATTTCGAATCTAATAATTAACTATAAAAATAATATAATTATAATAGTTTTTTTTTGATTTTATATGGTCAAAAGTATGAAATATTATTTAATTGATAAAGAATATGTATTAATTTAAAGAATATTTTTGAGAATTAATGAAGATTAATTTTGATTACAGTATCATCAATGTATCTTATAATTTATGTATTAATTACTTTTCGAGAGTTCTTAGTAGTTTGAGCTTGTGACTTTCATGTTGGAGGTCTCAAGTTCAAATTCCTTGCCAGCAAACACAAGGTGTTTGCCTTCTAGGTCAAGTTCGTCGCACCAGGCATGGTGCGGGTTACCTCTCTTATGTGATTTACGAGCTATTGCATCGAAACGGGGGGTTTTACCCTATGCGCACCCAAAAAGTAACGACTGCGAATTTCCCTTGTCATAAAAAAAATGATATATAAATTATCATAATAAAATGAACATCAATAGCTTGTTGAAATACCTGAATGAAAATGATTCAAATTCGGAACTCCAAAGCTTAGAAAAAAGTATACATACCATAAAAAAAAATCTTGATAACAAAATTAAAGACGATAAAATATTTTTGAAACCATAGTCACAAGAAAACACTTATTTTTCATGTCATTCGTAAAAACAATACACCATTGAATTTTTTTTATTTAATTCAAATAGACATTAAAACTTTTGAATACAATAAGAAAGTTAAAAATAATATTGATTTGAAATAGCAATAGACCTTATATTTACACAGGAATTATCTTACGGAAATATCTTTATTTCAGAGTATTAATTTAGCGAGGTTTTACGATATATCTTATATAAAAATAAAAAATCATGTTACTCTTCTATGGGGCCTACTTCTCATGACGATGTTGACGTGTCGTTCTCCCAAAATTAATGAAACATAAATAAATTTGACCATCGAAATAATAAATTTAAATTAACCTTAAAAAAAGGTAAAAGAAATATGTGTGAGGAGGATCAAATGTACCTCATATGGATTATAGATATTTTTAAGAAAATAATTTTAAAAATTAAATTTAAATTAATTTTGTACTTTCGCTGAGGAAAAAGGGTATATATTATTCTATTGTATAAGAATAGAGGTATATATGAGTCATTTCATAACAAGACATATATCAGCTTTAAATATCAAAATTGAAGAATATATCACGCCATTTTCCTTTATTAAAATAATAAATACAACTCTTACATATTTATTTTTATTTATACATTTTAGAAAGAAGATAAACGTCTAAATTTTTATTACATACAAATTATTTGTTTATTCCCCAGCTTTAACATTATTTTAAATTTATTTAGTTAGATGAAGTTCTATTTGGGTAGGATTTTCATGATATAAGAGGTTTAAATATTATTAAAAATAGAATTAATATCATTATATTTAAGAATTTCGAAAGATAAAAATATTTTACCAAATTATCGGTTTTATTAAGTAACTTGAGTTTCAAAATATACATATTTCAAAATACTTTTATTCTCTTTTTAAATCAAAGATGTGTGAATAAATATTTTCAACAAAAAAAATTATCTTCTTTTAAAAAAATACATAAAAGATAAAGTACATAAAAAACTTTTTTATAATTTTAAATTTATCGATTTTATTAAGTAACTTGAATTTGAAACTATACATATTTCAAAATACTTTTATTCTCTTTTTAAATCAAAGATGTGTCTTTTAAAAAAATTCATAAAAGATAAAGTACATAAAAACTTTTTTTATAATTTTAAATATTCAATTTAATTAGCGCTAAAAAATATCCTTTCTCCATTAACAATAGTTATATTTTAACAATTTTTTTGTTTAAATATTTTGCATTTAAAAGATAGATGGATTTATATTGTCGGTAATTTAATTTATTTATGACAGTGTACTTCACAATTAATAACATTCCTTATAATAGGGTAGGAATATAGTATAGTCTATAATTTTAAGTTTCTTCTCCCCCATTATTGAACTTGTCATTTTGTGCATGCCCCTACTAATAAATATTTATTAACAAACTAATTAGTATGAGAAGAAAAACATGAATTATTTGTATTAATTTTGTTATTAATTATTAAGTTAGAGTTAAAGTAAATTTATGCTGAAAATTTTATATTGAGAGGTAAAATATTTAATTCCTTATAAAAAAGACTTAAATTCGAGACTTGATTTTATATTTAGTTGAGTTAATATTAGTCCTTTTGAATAAACAGTAACATGAATACTTTATTCAACTTGTTTCTGGCAAACATTAATTGTAGGATTTTTTATATTGACATTATAAAATATAGGTAACAAACCAACTATAAATATAGGTAACAAACCTACTATATAATACATTAAATTAGAACGAATATAAAAAACCTCTATATTATTTAAGAATAAAAGTTCAGATTAAATAATAAAATATATAGAAAAAGTACATTGTGATGAATAAATTAAAATTTTAAGTTAGATTTTGGAAGTAATGGAGAGAGAAGTCAAATTCAATGAAATCAAAATATCACATAACATCTCATGAACTAATTATATATCTACATTTACATCAAACGCGTTATAAATAGAAAAAGAAAAAAAATATGTTATTTTTTTATTTTTATTTAATTAATCTCTCCTTGTCAATATATAGTTGAAGGCAAAACATTATCCACAAATTCAATTTCATACTATTTCTAAGAAAGTGACAACAAACTTTTCGAAGAGACTGAATCAAATTATGAATCTCCTAGCCACACCAACAACAACCAACCAAGAAAGTGAAAAGTAAAATAATAATATTAATAATAATAAATAAATAAATATTTCATCTTCTTAAACATGTGAGTGAATTATATTTGAAATTTTAGTTTGAAAGGGTATGAGTCATATTGGCATTCTAAATAATATATTTTGGTACTCAATCTGAATTATTTAGATTTCAAGATATGTCTTGTCGTTTACTTTATTACAAGTCTTTTTGATCAAAAGTTAAAATTATATCATTCGTAAATAACATATATCATAACACTCTAACCTTGAATATGTCGCATCTATACATTCATATTCAAAGTAAACAAAAATAGCCTGAGGGATGATTCTCGGTGCACCACCATATTTACCCTTATATGCACCACCATATCCTAAATTTTTTCATCGTGTGAGATTTAGCAACTTGATAATTCTATATAATTGTTGTAATTATGATATCACCCTTATTCTTATATAATGGAATTGTTATATAACATCTCCATTCTTCAGTAACTTGAGTTTCAAAATATAACAATTCCATTTAAAACTTGTATTATATATGAATAATAAATTGTTCTTTGTAAGTAATAAACTTGTATTATAAATGAATTAAAAGTGGTCAAGTGAAAAAAAAATCATGCTATGAATTTGTAAATATTTTTTTATTATAATATATTTATGTAAGTTTTCCGTATTTAAATACATATTCTGCTTTATTAAATCTTATTAAAGATACATAACAATAATATAAATTTCATTTAGATACTCGAATCATGACCATGTTCAAATTGAGCACTCGAGTCATCATAATAAAAATATTTTTATTAGACGTACACTTTCGACGGATAATTTGAAAAAAAAACGTATATTCATTGACATTCATTATAAATAAGTCAATTACACCTAATACGTGTCTTTCTGATTAAATTATAAACCTCAACTTCAATCGAAACGTGCATAAGATTTTACAACTTATTGAGATTAATATGTTTAATTAAAGAAAATAGTATATTTTGAGTTATTAATTTTATTAGCATAATGAATGCTTGACAACATACACAATTTTATTTTATTTTTATAAATTTGAGTCAAATATATTTAATCTGAACATACACTTGTATCACATGTTCAAATATATCTTAAATATGATTAATAAAACTATATTTTAAAATGTAGTAGCTAAATTAATGTGGTGTAAATCTCAATAAACAAAACATATGATAATTAGAAAAATAGGGAGGAAAGTCAACGATGTGAAGAAACAAAAGATGGGCATTTTCGTAAATCTAAACCTACGACGACAAACATATATTGCTCGCACAGCTACACGCTCTTTATTAGCCCTGAAATTGTTTACTTCGTTTTTCGAGGATCAATAATATTTTTATTTATTTGTTAATGTAATATTTTAATTTTTGAATCTAATAATTAACTATAAACATAATATAATTATAATAGATTTTTTTTACAAAATTTATATGGTCAAATTCCTGAACCCTATTATTATTGATACAGGCATAATGTAGTACTTTTAAAAAAAAATATTTTTTGAGAATTACTCAGATTAATTTTGATTACAGTATCATCATTGTATCTTATAATTTATATGTTAATTATTCTTTGAGAATAACTCAGTGGTTTGAATTTTGGACTTCCATGTTGAAGGTCTCAAGTTTGAATCTCTTTCTAGCAAACACAAGGGGTTTACCTTCTAGGTCAAGTTCGTCGCATCGGATTGCATTACAACCAGGATTTTACTCTATGCGCATCCAAAGAATAATAACTGCGAATTTCCCTTGTTATAAAAAAAGAAATATCTAAATTATCATAATAAAATGAACATCAATAGCTTGTTGAAATATCTGGATGAAAATGATTCAAATTCGGAACTCCAAAGTTTACAAGAAAGTATACATATCATCAAAAAAAAAAAAAATTTGATAATAAAGTTAAAGACGATAAAATATCTTTCATATCATTCATAGTCACAAGAAAACACTTATTTTTCATGTCATTCAAAAAAACAATACACCATTAAAATTTATTTAATCAATTCAAAAAAACATTTTGAATACAATAAGAAAGTTAAAAACAAATATTTGATTTGAAATACTAGTAAGACCTTATATTTACACAGGAATTGTCTTACGGAAATACCTTTATTTCGGAGTATTAATTTAGCGAGGTTTTACGATATATCTTATATAAAAAATAAAAAATCATGTTACTCTTCTATGGGGCCTACTTCTCATGACGATGTTGACGTGTCGTTCTCCCAATGCTTCCAGCTGTAATCTTTTATTTTTTTTAGTTTTATATGAAAACAAAAGATGATTTGTCAGATATAGCTGTCGTGGGACCCTTTTTTGGGTTTACACGTTTATCGAGGAGATCTCAAAGGGTAATTATAAATCGCAGTGACCGATGATTTACGAATTACGATTTGGATTTTGTGTGTGGACCCCAGAGAGAACAGGGGTAATTTCGGTATTTCAATTTTCATTATTTTTGGTGGCTCTAGGGTAGGCTTGTCTTTTATGATTTTTCTTTTCTTTTTCTTCTTTATGGGAAAAAGCAAAATTGGAAAAAAAAATAAATAGAAAAATGTCAACATTGAGTGGATGTTATTTATTTTGGATTATTATATACTATGGTGTAAGTAAACTTTCCATTGATATTTTCTTCTTGGGTGTGTTTTTGGTATGAGGAACCGTTTTCTATGGAAAGATGTTTTCCTAGAAAATGTTTTCCTGCAAACAAGTAGATATTGGACTTATTTTCTCATGTTGGGGGGTACTAGAAAATATTTTTCGAAATATTTTTAGTGTTTGATTTATTAATGAAATATGTTTTTGAGAGACATCTTAATATTTTACTTAATTAACAAATAATTTATGACTGACATTGAAAATATTTTTTTAAAACAATTAATTATTATTTTGGGGTTGGGGTGAAGGAGGAGCGAAAAAAAATTTTTTTTAGTTGATTAGTATTTTTTTAAAAACAAATTAATTTTTTTGGGGGTTGGGTGGGTGGGGGCTGTAAAGGCGGTTATGGGGGGCCTGAGCAGGGGGGGGTAGGAGTTTAAAAATAAAAATTTGAAGTTGAAATATTTGTTAAAAGCAATTATTTTTTGGGAGGGATGGGGTTGGGGGGGGGGCTGGCCGGTGGGGGGGGGGGGGGGGTGGAAGGTCAAGGATCATGTGAAAAAAAATACAAATTTTAAATTTGAAATTTTTCAATTGATGCTTTTCCAAAAAAAAATCTAATTGAAATGGAAGGAGAGCTATGGAAATGTTTTCCTTAATTTTTGAAGGGAAGTCATTTTCCTATTTTGAGAAAATGAGTTGATTGGAAAACATTTTCCAAAACTTTTTGTCCCAACCAACATGGAAAATTGGAAAAACATTTTCCAGAAAATGTTTTCCTTCATACCAAACACACTCTTCATGTCAAATCTTTATATGGACTCAAATAATGAACTTCAATATTCCTGTCCTATTTAATTATTCACTTTAAAAGTGATATACATATTAAAACATAAATTATTATTATAGGTTAATTATAATTTTATTTTTAACTTAAAAGATTATGCAACTCCCAAATATAATAAATGTATTTTCTGATTCCAAAAGGTATGCATTACAACTTAGTAATACTAGAAATTTTATAGAATTAAATAAGGATATATTAAGAAAAAAATTATTGTCCTTCCTTGATTTATTAAAATTGACAAGTAAATAAGAATAGATATTAAAAAATATATGAATATATAAATAGAGACAGAAATAGTATTAAAAAATATTATTTATTGTTATATACTTCCGAAGGATGGATGAAGTTGAGTCATAAATCCTTTGGGAAACTTTGCTATTTATGTTGCAACTTTAATGTTATATCAAAAACACTTTAATAATTAACCGTTTTTTTTATTATAGTTTTTTAATGTGAAAATTACTCATATGGTATATTTAGTTTGAACAAATTTTCAAAATGCAAGATACATTTTTACTAAATTAACCTTAAATAAATAGTGTCAAGTAATATGATTTTTTAATTATGTAAAAAAAATTATTTATTTAAATAAGAGTTAAAACTTTATTGTTGATCCCCTTTATTATTTTAGTAAAAATTTATCTACTTTGGACCAATATTTTTAGGATATTATTATTATTTTCTCAAAGCATTTTTCTTTAAATTAAACGTATCAAGAAATGACAATTATATATGTCCGACCCAACATGGCCGCGACTGGCACACACAACTTACCCTCCTATGTGAGCGAATCACAAACCATCTAACCCCTACATTTCAATATAATATCACAACAAGTAATGCGGAAGCTTAAACTCATTAATAAAAACAATTTAAAACTTCTAAATCAATATCACCTTAGTTCCCAAAATCTGGAAGTCATCACCACAAAACATCTATGATAAAATTCTAAACTAAGAGTATTCTAAGAAGCTAAAATAACAAAAAAAAAAAAAAAAAAAAAAAAAAAAAGCCTAGTCCATGCCGGAACTTCAAGGCATCAAGACACGGGAGAAGATCCAGTCCAAGCTAGAAGCATTAGCTCACCCTGAATCCGTGTACTGAAGACTGGCTCGAGTTGCGGTTTAGTTGAAGACGATGGGATGTTTGCTGCACTCCCATAGAACAAGAAAGACCATGCAAGTAGGGGTCAGTAAAAATACGAGTACTGAGTAGGTATCATCCGGCCAACTCAAAATGAAAAAGTATATTCAAATAATTCATAAATCACTACAATACTCACACATGTAGCACAACAATTCTATACTCATTAACAGCACCGCCAAGTTCACCCCGTGAGGTACTCACGCCTCAATGCATACCCATTGGAAATAGGTTCATTAGATTATTATTTCCATCTTTCAAATCATTATCTTTGTTCCTCTTGTGTCGGTACGCGTGACACTCCGCTCCCCTACTACTATGTGTCGGTACGTGACACTCGATCCCTAATTTCTACGTGTCCGGGTTCGTGACACCAATCCCCTAAGTCGACGTGCGGTTCGTGACACCCGATCCTAATTCTACGTGTCGGTCGTGAAACACCGATCCCCTAATTCTACTGTCGGTTTCTTGCCTACTCCTATCCCCTAACCTCATCACCTAGGTTCATCAAAAGCCTTCTTTATACCAGGCATCGCAATTCCTCATTAACAGTGTGATTAAATGATTTCTTCAAGATTAAGATTCCAATCGCTTCATCATGCTTATTTTATCACAATTGTAATAATCACATCATACAAGCATACAAGTAAGCATATAGAAGGTTTTACATACTATCCAATACCTATCATTCCTATTAAGAGTTTACTACGAATACATAAAACCCTACCTACCTCCCACATAAGAAGTGTGATCACAAGCTATCTTCTCAAAGCTCGTTCTTCCTCTCGCCTTGATCGATCGTTTCTCTCCTCTCTTTGTTTTTCTCATTTTTCTATTCAAACCCCCTCTTTCTTTTACCCTATTAGCATATAACTTAAGTATAAAAGATGGCAATAATAACCCACTATTAACTTAAGGGTCCACCTCTTTTAACCCCCCAGTAATAGCCTTATTACATTAACCCACTACTATTATAATGAAAAGCAGGAAAGAGTCCAAAACGCCCCTAATTACTTAACAGAAATCCGACCCAGCCTGTGTTAATGCAGGCCTGTGACGGTCGTCGCGCTCGACGGTCCGTCCTGCTCTACGTCCAGAGTCAGAGGCTGATTGACTGAATGATGGCCGGTGACGGTCCGTCGTGGCCCACGCGTTCCGTCCTGCCAAGTCCGTCGTGACGTTCAAGGCTCTATCTCAACCCCACTTTCTAATTTCACGTGTTTTGGACCGAGGAACCAGCCTCCCCGACGGTCCGTCGTGCCCCTGACGGTTGTCGTGGGATCCGCGTCGGCTCGCCAATTTTTCCAGAAATAAATTCGGATTGTCTCAACTTACTACTAAACAAGGTCGTTACATATATTTTTTTTCTTTTAATACCCTCCACGTTAGTTGTTTTTCATCAAATTATTTTCCACGACTAAAATTATAATACATCAATTAATATGTTTATTATCCTAAAATATTTATACATGTTGATTATTTTTTTAAGGGACGTGTAAAACGATTTTGAAATAATCAAGCAACTGAATAATGTGTTAGAGTTAACACATTACTATACATTACTCTCTCCATTTCATATTATGTTAATTTTTGAGGTGTTTCACAGCCTTTAAGAAAAGTAGATTAAGACATAAATTGAACTTAGTTTTTCATGTTTACCCTTATTAATAATTATCAAACTTATGATTAAAATAATTAAATATTAATTAATCATTAATTTCAATACTAACTAATGAAAGATAAAATTGAAAGAACACTCTAAAAGTATTCTTGAAAACTGAACAATTTAGTTAATTTGTAAAATAGATAATGTCTCAACAATTAACTTTATATGATAGGATGAGAGTACTATACATCGAAAGATTGTGACGAATATAATTGTGTTTAATCTAACTACTTATTGACAAATTAATTACATCCAAACTTCTTAGATTAATTTTGACTTGTTAATTGATACTCCATTTGGATTGGAAATTATAACAGCAGTTGAATAAGGTATTCAACAAAGCATATGCCAAATAAGTAAAGATTAGAAAGAGAAAAAGAAACAAAGATTAATTACTTGCAGAATAATCCATTTGTATAATAATTAATACTACTTATTATAACAATAATAATAATAATAATAACAATAATAATAATAATAATGTTGACAAGAATACAAGCTTTAGTAACCTTTTCTATTACTATATACTAGTGGGCTTTATGATTGGTTGGAATCAATACCAAAAAATATATTAAAATCCTTAATATGGTAGGGTCTCTAATTAATCAGTGATTAGTACTCTTTAACCAAAATCAATAATTTCACAAAAAAAGTCATTAAAATTTTAAATAGAAACAATGTTCACCAATTCTTATACGCTAAACTTCTAGTTATCTACAAACTAAAAGAGTGAAAAATATTGATAGAAACAAAAAAATACATACTTCACATCATCACAAGCTAAGTATACGGCAATACAAATTAATCTTTAATCAAGAAGATTCATCATCTAAATATATATATAAAAAAAATATAATAAACTCATCTATATAGTTTGATTTTTCAACGAAAGATGTATGGGTGATCTTCTTTCCCCTGTCAATTAACATTATTACTAGAAACAAAAGTTTTTCTTATCGTAAATCAATAAGGAATAATAGAATAAAATCTTAGTCATAAAATATGATTTTTTAAACCCTTTCTCATCAAATCAGTTCATTAAGAAAATATATGCAAGAAAAATCTGTAATATTTCCGTATAAAACATTTTTTTTCTCTTACCATTTCAACTAAATATGTCTAGAAATAATGACTAAACATTTTTGAAGAGAAAATTTCAATGTGAAAATAGTGGGTTTTTAGTAGTGCATAGATAAAATAAAATAAAAAATTAAAGTCAATAGTTATAAATTATAAAGCTATAGATATCAAGAGAGTAAAAAAGGTTAGTAGTATAGAAGAATAATTACTATTATATATTTTGGGTGCTAAGTTAAGTAGATTGAAAGGTATAGTAGAACCATATCTTCTTTTTACAAAAATTAAAATAATAAAAATTAAGGTCTCAATCTTTATTGGAAGAGCAACTACAATGGTAGGTCAAATTAAGTAGAACAAACATCTTGTAAATGAATTTGAGCCTAAAGGGAATATTAACCCTACATTGGCCCCATTGATGAGAAACATAGAGGAATACTATATATTAAAATTGATTGGCAAAGCAACCTAAAGGATAAACAAATGTATTAGCACCACTTCACCACTTTATACTAAAGTAACAATGAAGTATATCTTCCAATCAAATTGTTACAAAATGGGACCCATACTAGAAGCCTTGAGTGAGCAACTATCAACAAAAATCTCTTCTTTCATCAATGTTAACAATTATGTAATGTTTATACATGATTAATGGTGTAAATTATAGTACGGGGTTCAAATTTAGCAAAGATAAAAATATTAGGTAATTTTTTATGTTTTGTATTTATTTTGATTGACAAATTCATCTGGTGTTTGTTGTTAGTGAAATGTGATATGTAATATATAAAATTAGTCGTGAAACATGAGAGCTGACTCAAATATTATGATTAACAACAAAATTAACCTTTAGTTGGTGGTCTATTTAGAGTTGGCAAGTTGAGAGAAATTAACATAACCTAACATGTTTACCTAAGAATATAATACTAATCATATTTAAAAATCGATCGTGATTTGAATATTATGAGTTAAAATATGAAATTCTCACTACTTAGCATGTGGTTTTTTTCCCTCACGAATTAATGAAAAATTCGTGTTATAAAATACGATTTTGTCTTTTATTTCTATCGAATCAACTCATTAGAAAAACAGATAGTATAAAACAGATCATTTCATTGAATATCGAGAAACTTACTAAGTTCTTTATGGGAGTCTCACAGGGTCATTATATCCGTTGGAATAATATGATTTTTTTAGTAATGACTATCATAATTCATTTGATTTATCGGAGTCAAACTTTATTATATTATTTGTATTTATTATATATAAATCCTAATCAAAGCTAATGAATTTAGATGAACGATAAATCCTTAATTCCGTCCGTCCCTAATAATTATTTTTGCTTTATTAATTAAACATTTCACTTACTAGGTGAAGTGGACTGATATTATAAACCCGGCCAAGTAATTTTAATTATTTAAGGTTGTTGCCTAATAACATCCCATTAGTCCTTAACAATCCCTAATATAAGTTGGTAACAATTTTTTTAATTCAAGTGGAATAATTTGCATAGTACTTTTTTGACTTGTGTGGAGTCGTTAATCCATCAAATCACCGTTTAAATTTGAACTTTTATGATATAAAATTTATAAAAGAAAGAAACACTTCTTAATTATAAAAAAAATTATATAATTCGCATCTGAAAAGAGTGAAAAGACCTTATACCTTTTACGATAATTCTGATTCAAAATAGTATAATTTTTTAATTTATTCATTTTGTAATTAGACTTGCTTATAATTCTTTATAATATAACAACCATATTATACACGCTTTATATAATCATAATTATAAAACATTATTAGATAGAAAAAAACAAAAAACTACACCAATTGCCACCCAAATATGTCATGATATTAGGATGTTCCATCATAAATATTAATCCCATCACCTTTTGTCATTTTCCTTTTAAAGAAAAAAAAAAGATATTGCTCCATATTTATAGTTTTGTTTGGTAACATATTAACATGATTTGACTAATACTTAATAGACTTTCTTGCTTCATTATCTCTCTGTCTCACTGAAAATATAATTAAAATTAAGGAAGAATCATAAAGTAGTGGCTTCCCTTTCGATATATAACAACTATACAACTATTATATGTTCAATATCATTTTATGAGTAAGAGTTTAAAAAATTGATGTACACATAATTTTATTTTTATTTTTATAAAAGCAGATAATCTATTTTTCATAGATCAAAACCAACTAAGGTTTGATCGATGCAGGTCTTGAAATTACAATCTTCTATTTATTAGCACGACACTTCTGAAAGTCTGTACGACTCAACAACAAGAGACTTTATAAAACAAAACCTTAAATATTTTTTTAAAAAAATTCTTTCTAAAAGATACATTATATAATTTATTTGAAACTTGACTTTTATAAACAACTTTATAAGTGTTAATTGGTTGTAGTTATCTTTTTGTAATCAAATTTTTTAATTGATATTTTGCCAATTTGTTTAAATTTTCTTTGACCATTTTCATAATCTGAAATTTTATCAATTTTAGTTTTGATTTTTTTTTCCAACAAAGGTAAATAATATGTTTTAAAAATATATTATTTTACAATAAATATTTAAAAAATAATTAGTTAATTGGGTTATAAATGTATGGCAATTAAAGTCTACTAGGTACAATTTCTCCTTTCACATACAATTTCATAAATAATGAATAATAGCTTAAGATACTATTGATTCCGCTCATTCAGATACGGCAGTTGAATTCTAATTTAAATTTTATAAAAAAATATAAATAACTTTTGACTTTGGAGGCATTAATTTTTAGAGCCTAAAGCCATTGCTTATTTGTTTTAGTGACTTTCACAAATAGCGACTCTAATTTTCGAAAATATTAAGTTCAATATTTTGAAATTTTATTTATTTACATTAGTAATTTTCTTAATAATAATCTCCAGAATTTATAATTATTTTATTAATCACTCTACCACAATTTTGAATATTTTTTATTGGATATGTTTCTAATGTCCTTTCCTATATCACTTTCAACTTGTATTGACGAACAGATCTTTTCGCTTAAGATAAGTTTCTTACATCATATTTCCTTTCTTTTTATATGCTTTATTTGTATGGGAATTTTTTTTTATATAGTGTTTGGAGCTTATATTAAATTTAGATCGCATACTGTAAGATTCATATAAAGTGACGCTTCAAACAAGATTTTCTTCGTATCTAGACTTGAAATTATTTTTTCTTCATATACGAAACTCAAACTCAAAATATTTGATTAAAGTGAATCAGTTTCACCATAACATCATAACCATAAATCATGTTGATTAGTTGCTATCAACTTCTTTCTTCATGTTCAAATGTTTTTTTAATGAAAAGGTATTAATAATTTACATACATTCATCAACTAGCTTAATTTTATTTTATTTTTTTGATAAATAATTCAATAACAATTTCTACTACAATTGACTCATTCAAGGATTTTACATATAATGCAACTCACGCTATATGTTTATTAAGCCCAATATTGTTTAGATCACAACACTCATATAATGAGGTCAACTACCTGCTTTGTTAATATTAAAAGTGGATTAGTTTTTTCTAACACTATTCAACATACCAATTCATTTATTATTATATTAAATAATATTATTCCCCTTTTAATATTTTTTTTTTAGTAATTTAAAACACATTAGGGTTATTATTAGGGAGAAGTGGGGTTGGAGAGATGAGGTGCATTAGCCAGCCTACTGGGATGCCCACATCATCAATTATCTTCCAAGAATAAAGTGTAGGATAAGCATCTCAAGTAGCCGGCGCATTTTAGTACCTAGCCCTTGCTTTATTATTATTTTTTTCACGCCGATTAATCGCCGATCTTTTGTAGTTCGTACGCCGTATTATCAAAAGCATAGATGCTTTTTTTTTTTTTAAATAATTTTTTTTTTTAAATTTTAATTTATTTTTGTTCTTTTCTCCATGTGAAATGAACAAATACAACTGGCTAGCTCTTCCCACAACCATCCTTTTTTTTTTGGCTCTTTTTCTCCTCTCCCATTCTATATATCTATTATGCCTAGCCATATATTTATATTTTGTTCGTTTGATTTATGTGATATTATTTGATTAGATATTAAAATTTTAAAATATAATAATATTTATAATGACTTAAAATTATTCTTAAAAAAATAAATTTTAAAAGATTTTTTATCAATAAGTGAAGTAACTAATATAAATGATGCATCATTAATTCGACCAATAAAAAGAATATCAATTTAACAATAGACAACATTCCATATAATTAGATCAACAAAATAATTACTTTTCTAATCGAAGTCAATATTTCAAGTGGAAAACCCTTATATAGACATATGTGAGATGATTTTGAATTAGTAAGAATCCAATATTAGTACCAGACATCAAATGGATTTTTTTTAAAAAATATTTACAATTACATTATATTGAAACTGAAAAGGGACAGTGAAGGATGAAGCTATCTTAAAAAGCAAAGAAAACTATCTTTTTATTATTTTTTTTACTATATAGACAAGAAAGAAATATGGTAACAAAAAATTGCATATTGTGGAAGTGTAAACATTTGAGAAAAGCATAATTTTCGGGGAAAATGTGCGAGCACCCTATAGATGATGATCAAAATTTTAGAAATATATTTTAATTAAATTAAGAATTTATTATTTAAAATATATTTTTTTTTGTAAATTTTGTGCATCTTTTTGATGTACGTGATATTCAAATATCTTTCACATGTCTCAATTGCGTGAAATCACGGAGTGTGCCACCTAAAATAAAAAGTATAAAAAATAATAATAAAATAATTTAGAAATAATAAAACCTCAATTTAATTAATATTTATATGTGAAATTTTAATTATAATTTAAGAGGTACTCGTACATTTTATTTAATTTTTATGATGTAAATTTATTGCAAATGATAAAAAAAATATGGTATGAGTTTGAATTATTTTTACTTTTGTATGATTTTTTTTCTCTCCTCAACCTTCCCCACTTGGATGATGAGATAATGATGTACCCCAGCCTCAACATCATATGCTCAACACCAAAAAACTCAAGAAAGAGAGAGAGAGAGAGAGAGAGAGAGAGGAGAGAGAGGTGTTTCAGAAAAGGAAAAGAAAGGTACTTCTTTTTATCCCACATTCTGATCATTTATTCCAGTTGGTTTTGCAGTGAAACCAACTGGGATTCACCTCATTTCTATCCATGATGAGATTTTGTGGGATAAAGTTTTGATCTTGATGCTTCTTTCTTGATTTTCTGTTTGGTTGCTGTTGTACTGGTGGGTGAAATAGGACCTGGATATAGAAAGTATACAGAGGGAAAAACTGGATATAGGAAAAGAAAAAGAAAACAGCTTCTTTTTTTCTGTTCCATTCAGTGATTCCATTACAGCTAACATATGGTCTTTTTTTTTTAACCACTTGTTGTCTTGGCATGATTGTACTTTTTCAGTGTTCTTTATAACAAGTAAGCTGGGGTTTTTATTGCTTCTGAGTGAGTAAAAATCCAATCTTTAGTTGCTAGGAGCAAGAAATAGCAAAGATTAAGGGACCAGGGATAGTTTACTCAGCTGCAGTGAGTAATTGGAGCCTTTTTTTGTTCAAGAATCTGCTTTTCTGTCTGCCCCTTCTTGGGGTTTCCACGAAAGGGTTTGATTTGGATATTGTAGAGGTAGGCTTTATAGCAGAATCTTGAAATTAATCAATTTCAGCTTTCTGTTGGAATTATGAGATGTGTTTGCTTGAGAATTGCTGAAATTCAGGTCAATTATTGACTTTTAATGAGCTTTTCTGCTCTGAGTGGGTTTGTTCTTAAGTTTTCGAGGCATTTTTTGAAGATATGTAGGTGGATTCTATTAAAGATGTCCTTAAATTGCAAATTGTTGGGCATGAATGGGAGCTTCTCTTCAAGTTTTAGGCTGAAGAAGGCCAGAGAGTCTTTGCCAGGACCAAATTGTGGGTGGAAATGGCAAAGGAAGCTTTTGTTTTTATGGCTCATTTTCTTTGGAATTGGATTTTTTTGGTTGGTCATTAGCTTAAATGGTGATGTTTATAGTTGGAAGAAGGAGGCTTCAGAACTAAATGAAGATAAATCTTATTTTCTTCTTGAACGTTTCAATGTCAGCAAGGAACAAATTCAAGATTTAGCTACCTTATTCTTTGAAAAAGATCAGGTATCTTGCAGTTACTTTGAATGTTTTGATGTCTTTTTCGTTTGATGTTTCAATAGTTGCTGCTATATTTATATTCTGTTCTGTTCAAATGGTAAAAAAAAGAAAATTTAGAAGATTGCAGATTCAGTGAGAGGGTAGATACAACTAATTCAATTACATTTAAAAGGATTAGCTTTATGAGGTTAAGTTGCAAACTTTCTGTGTTTGATCAAAACTGCTGAGAACCTTTCTTGAATTATGGTTGAACAAATTGAAAAACCTTTCATCTGAGTGAAACTTTATGGAATTCTAAGCAAACTCATGCTTGATTTGCAACTTGTTCATATTTGGGAGGAGCCGGTTCGGAAAGGAAGAAGAGTTCCTAACTTCTCCCAGTATAATCGTTGATGTGTGCATCCAGCATTTCCCTTCCAACTGTTTGTTCCTTTTTCTTGCCTTTTGTTTGTTACTGTTTTGTGGTTAAGTAGATGCTCTCTATTTTTCTTCATTGAAATTTCACTTATTTTCAGTCAGAACCCTGTAGATCAGATTGGCAAGTTGAATGTTAGAACTTGTTTCGTGTATTTGCACTTGGTAAAAGATTTATCCCAATATACACCTTCCAATCATTGAAGAAAGCTGGGTTTTTTTGTAGTTTCTTAAAGATTTATCCCAATATACGCCTTCCAATCATTGAAGAAAGCTGGGTTTTTTTGTAGTTTCTTCTGTAAATCAGTATGCAGCTGAAATTTGCTTCAACTACGGTGCTAATGTATAGTGATGTGGCTTTTCTGGTTATATTCCTATTTTTGCAAATGAGAATACAGTTTGGACTTGCAATATCTTTAATAGGTGAAAAACCAAAATTAGGTCTAGAGCCATGGGTAATCTTAGTTGCTCAATTGGTTGACTACCTGAACTTTCACCTTGTCTAGGAGGTTCGATTCTCCTCTTCTTATCCCCACTTTTATATAACATTTTTTAAAAATTCCTTCTGGAGCCACTTATAGTTTGCTTATTCCAACATGTAACTAAAGAATTGTCACCAGAAACTAAAATTCAAATTAAATATCTCTCTAGTATCTGTTACCCTTATACTGCATTAGTGCTATAGAGAAATACAAATATTTAATTAACTTCAGAAGGTACTATCTTTGAGAACTTCCTAATAAAGTTAAGCTAGTTTGTTGAGTAAATTTGGAACTCTTATGCACTCACCTAGCTCCTGTAAACTTAACACCATGTACGAAACGAATGTTTCAGGCTTGGTTGTGGGAAAGGAAGAAGAGACGAGTGAGTAGAAAAGAGATGGAAAAATAATTAATTAAAGGTTTTTTTTCCAATTTCTTGAGTTGAAAAGAGATGAGCATTTCAAGAACGATTCTACCTTGGATGTCAGCTTTAGAAATGTAACCTGAAGTTCTGGAATGACATGTTAAGCATGGCTTGACGTGTTGGAGTACTTGAATGTCACTTTTACTGCTTTCTTTTTTTCGTACTACCTTAAAAGCTTTGCTAAATTTTGATTTCGGAATTTATCAAAAAAAAATTGTTGTCGAAGGAAAAGAAAAATAAAGGTCATCTTTTCATACAATTCTCTCTCTTATGCTTAAAGATCAGATATCTCTGTTTATAGTAATTGACCTCAGTGATATCAACTGTGTAGATTTCATCCTTGGAATGCTCAAAAGTTCATAAGCACGAAATGCCTATGAGTACTACCATTTCTTGCCTTCTCAAGGTGCTAGGTTCGGAGAGTCTGGAATATGAACAGCATGAGATGGTTGTAGACAATATTGAAGCAGAAGGCCAGTGCCCAGTTCCAGATGAGGAGACACTGAAAAATAGTGACATTTCACTAGATGAAAAGTCGTTACCATTTGTTTTGCATCGTTTATCTTCTCTAGTCTCAACAGATCCTAAGTTCTTTGAAAAGGTGAGCCCTTATGAATGGTTAGAAACTGATCTTTACTATCTCTACCTTGCAACTGAGGAAATGTTCATCATGATTTTAGTTGGTTATGTTTATGAAGTCTTTGGACAAACTAATAGTTTACTCAATTTTGGTTCTGTATATTCCTTCTTCTCTGTACATTGAACTTTTAGTCAGGAAGTTATTGTATAATTTGAAGGACGACTGGCCTTTGAGCTGATTGTAATTATTGGCTTTAGGACAAACACGTGCACTCTAACTATTACCAAAGTGCATACGGCAAAAAGTTCAAAAATTCTTTTGTTTTTATGTATCAATTGTCCTCTTCATGTAAATGATTGCAAATTTAACATGTGCTCTGAAATAAAGAGAAAATTATCCTCAAGGAGTGCTTGAAGGAAATGGTGAATCCTGTGATTATCTAGACTGCTCACACTGCTTTTCTGTGGTTCATTTTTATCAGAAAGCATCACAAATAAGAGAAGTTGGGAATTTTAACCCAGAGCATTGTGATAGTATTGCCTTCTGTTTCACAAAACTATGCTGGTGGGTCCTTCTTGGGATTGTGATCAGCTGGAAGATACTTCTGTTATGTGCAAAAGGTGGGGAACATCAACAGAACGGATTCATTCGGCAGCAACCACTCTCTCAACAACTTCATCCACTACAGCAGTTGCAGCAGCAGCAAGTTCAGATTTCCTGTCGAACTGGTGGAAAGTGGAGGAAAAAGGCTCTTGTTATCTTTGTCTTTGGTGGGGTGACTCTAGCCATCTGGTTGTATTTGTACCTGAGTGCAGACATTGCATTGAGGAGGAAAGAAACACTGACAAGCATGTGTGAGGAACGAGCGCGAATGTTGCAGGACCAGTTCAACGTAAGCATGAACCATGTTCATGCATTGGCTATTCTTGTTTCCACATTTCACCATGGAAAACAACCTTCTGCAATAGACCAGGTACAATTGTAGCTTCCATTAACTTTGACTCTTATTATATGTTTTTCATATTTTGGTTGTATGTTCCATAGTTAGTGCACTTCCCTTTAACTTCTGTCATTATTAATTGTCCATGTATAAATCATATATCAGTTTTTTTCCCTTTGTTCTTTACTCCCCCCTCTCCTTATTGGTGGGAGCAAGCCATAGGCTTTGCTATGTATCTGATTCAACAACTTGTACTAATGATTGAACTGGACTACTAATACTAGGAGCTGCAACTTGCAGTTTTCATAAATGAAATTAATCAACAGAAACTATTATTTAGACAATGTTTCTATATCATCCTCTCCACACTGCCAAAAAATGAAGAAGAAAAAACGAAAGAAAGGTCAAAGCATGATAAAGTGGGAGGAAGAAAGTACAAGTTGTCTTTGGACGTTGAATGTAACTATGATGTTTTATCTTGCGCTCTACAGAAAACTTTTGAAGAATATACTGAGAGAACAGCTTTCGAAAGGCCACTTACAAGTGGTGTTGCCTATGCTTTAAGAGTTCGTCACTCAGAGAGAGAAGAATTTGAGAAGCTGCATGGGTGGACTATAAAGAAAATGGAAGCAGAGGACCAAACTTTAGCACATGATTATATCCCTGCAAACTTGGATCCTGCTCCTGATCAAGATGAATATGCGCCTGTCATATTTTCACAACAAACAGTTTCCCATATCGTCTCTATTGATATGATGTCTGGAAAGGTGTGCATTCTTGATTATAAATTATTTTTCCTCTTTTCACTAATTTGCTGGAATATCATATTCCAGTAGTAAAACTGGCTTAGATAGATTATTCTTCATCGAGGGTAAACAAGAATGGATGGCAACGGTTGAGGGCAGGTTCGAGATGGTGGACCTTCCCAAACTTGTTACTGCAGGATGTTTTGTGCACCGGGCTGCCCTTTTTGCCATTTTAATGTTTTTCATTAATTTTCTTAATGCTTATTCCATTGTTTCCCACTATTTTATTATGTTCATCATACCTTTTTGTTACTTTTCCACTGTATAATCATTGTTTTACCTTTAGTGGTGTTCATCTATCATATGGAGGAGAGTAAATGTTTAGTCTATAAAATAAAACGAGCTAACTTCGACTATTATGTATGAAATAAAAGTGACATTTAGGGAAGCAAATAGTGATACCAAAATAAAAAACTATGAACTTCAAAAACTTTGATCCCCTTGCCCTCCAGCCCACTGACAATGTCTTTTCCACCTAGTCCAGACCATTGCCATCCCTAGGAGAAGGGAAAATTTCTAGCAGTGATGGTTTGGAACAAACTTGTATATTTTTGGTCAAGAGTGTAAGGGGTCGTTTGGTAGAGTGTATAAGAATAATGCAAAATATAGTGTATTACTAATGCTTGCATTAGTAATGGTTGTATTAGTTATGCTTGCATTAGTTATGATGATCTTTTTTTATGCAATGTTTGGTTTGGTGTACTAAAAATATTATGCATTACATAATTTTTTTAGAAAAAATATTTGTTTACAAAGATACCCTCCACAAATATAGTGGAAAGGATGTAAAAAAAAGTTTTTGAGGGCAATTGTGTCTTTAATAATGTCAATGGATGCATTAGAGCCCATTGCATTACTAATGCATAGAAATAGATGGTATTAGTAATACACTCTTCAATACACAATAGAGTGAATTACTAATACAAGCATTAGTTATGCATAGGTTAGTAAAGTATATTAAACAAGGTACTAATAATACATCAAGCTAATGCAAGCATTATTTTCTCCAATACACTTTACCAAACAATTCCCAAGTGTTTATATAACTATGATGGCCTGTATGACATTTTACCTAAATTTGTGTTTCCATTGGAATATAGTGCCTTTGTTTTCTTATGAAGTTTCATGTGTATTAATATTCCCGTGTCTTCTCGTTTAACTGTGTGTAAAAACCTATATTCTCAATCTGCAAGATGTAGGGAATTTCCTTATGTGCTTGAGTTTACCTTGCTATTTCTTGAGACCGGTATTATTATTTTTGTTGTTTATAGGAAGATCGTGAGAACATTTTGCGAGCGAGGGCTTCTGGCAAGGGGGTTTTGACGTCACCGTTTAAGCTATTGAAATCCAATCACTTGGGTGTTGTTCTTACATTTGCGGTCTATAATACTCATCTCCTTCCTTATGCTACCCCGGTGGACCGCATCAATGCTACTGTTGGGTAAGTTCCCTCCTATAAACCTGGATTTTTCTATTATAGCTCTAGATGGTGATCAAGTCTTTTATCCCTAATTTCTTATTGAGTTCATTTTTGCATTAATGTTGAAAAGGTACATTGGTGCTTCTTACGATGTTCCATCATTAGTTGAGAAGCTTCTGCAGCAGCTTGCGAGCAAACAAACTATTGTGGTAAATGTTTATGATACAACTAACAAGTTTGCTTCAATTAAAATGTATGGCACGGATGAGAACGACACAGGATTACTTCACGTTAGCAACCTTGATTTTGGGGATCCTGCAAGGAGCCACGAGATGCATTGCAGGTCAAATGATAGTAGTGTCATGATGTAAAATTTAATGCGATGAATATATTTCCAGTTAATAATTATCTTTACTTTTATCACAGGTTCAAGCAGAAACCTTCTCCACCCTGGACTGCAATAACTCTATCTGTCGGAGTCCTTGTTATCACTCTGCTTATTGGTCATATCTTCCATGCTGCCATCAACAGAATTGCTGAAGTTGAGGGTCAGTATCAGGGAATGATGGAACTCAAACATCGTGCTGAGGCTGCAGATATAGCAAAATCGCAGGTTTCAATCCTCTTAAAATAGATCCACTTCTTTTATTCATCTTCGGAAGACCCTTTCTTTTCTACTTACTTACTTCTTTCATTTTACAGTTTCTTGCAACGGTTTCTCATGAAATCAGGACTCCGATGAATGGTGTTTTAGGTAATTAACATGCTTTAATTTTTACAACTTTGCGCTTAATTAAGAGAAAGGGAGGCTGGAAAAGGGTGATCCTTATTACATTTATGCTCAGATATTGATAATAATTTCTTCAATAAGTACAGGCATGCTTCAAATGCTCATGGACACAAACCTTGACCTAACGCAACTGGATTATGCACAAACTGCTCTTAGTAGTGGGAATGAACTGATATCATTGATTAATGAGGTGCTGGATCAGGCTAAGATTGAATCAGGAAGGCTTGAGCTGGAGGCTGTTCCTTTTGATCTCCGTGCTGAACTTGATAATGTTTCATCGCTCTTCTCGGGAAAATCTCATAAAAAAGGGATTGAGGTACATTATCATGCTCTTTTTCTCACAAGTTAGTATCATAACTACATACATTTTCCTCTCTTAGTTTAGTGGTCTCTCTCTCTCTCTCTTTTATTATTGTCATTCCTCTAGCTAGCTCATGATGCCTTGTATTTTGTGTTATTCCATGGAAGCAGTTGGCTGTTTATGTTTCTGACCTAGTCCCAGAAGTTGTTATCGGAGATTCAGGACGGTTCAAGCAGATAATTACGAATCTAGTTGGAAACTCAGTTAAGGTTGGTTAAGCCTTCTCTGATAATAACACTACAAGAAAGAGTAGGGTCTATTTGCTTATCCACCAATTTTCAGTACCTAATATTGAATGTTTTAAATGATTAGAAATCATACTTGCTCGATAAAGGAAACAGAAGATTACTTTATTCATTATTCATTATTCATTATGTACTACTTAAAATGCCTTGCAAGTTTTAAGGAAGATCATCTGTTACCTATCCCCCCATTTCATTACTTTCACTTCACTAAAGTCTTGTTTGCTCATAATGCAGTTCACAAATGACAAAGGGCACATATTTGTCACAGTACATTTAGCTGATGAAGTGAGGAACCCTCATGATGTGACGGATGAAGTCTTGAAACAAAGCTTAACCTTTGTTCAAGAAAGGTCAAATGCATCTTGGAATACCTTCAGTGGGTTTCCTGTAGTTGACAGATGGCAAAGTTGGCAAAAGTTTGATAGGCTGAGCAGCACAGAGGAAGAAGTGGGAAAGATCAAGTTGTTAGTGACCATAGAAGACACTGGTGTGGGAATTCCTCTTGAAGCACAGGCCCGCATTTTCACACCTTTTATGCAGGCTGACAGTTCAACATCTCGAACATATGGCGGAACAGGGATAGGATTGAGCATTAGCAAACGTTTGGTGGACCTCATGGGGGGAGAAATAGGCTTTTTCAGTGAACCTGGCAGAGGGAGTACATTTTCATTCACTGCAGCCTTCACAAGAGGAGAAGAAGGTTCTTTAGAGCGTAAATGGAAACAGTATGATCCAGCTTTTCCAGAATTTCGTGGGTTAAGAGCATTGGTGGTTGATGATAAAAGCATTAGGGCAGTGGTCACAAGATACCATTTGCAGAGACTGGGAATATGTGTCAACATAACTTCCACAATGCGTTCAGCATGCTCATATCTCTCTAATCACTACAATATTAGGTAATGTCATGGTAATGTTTCCTTTATAGAGCGCAAAGTTGATGGTGGTCTGAAGTATCAGATGCATTTGTAGATAGGAAGTAGAACTTCTGCTAAACACGTATTTCTAAATTCCATCAATGCATTTCAATTAATATGCTGTGAGAAACTTTCTACCTTTTGAAGAACACTGATAAATAGTCTTTACTGTAGAACAACACTGTCACTTCCTTCAACCCATCTTGAGTTCTTTACCTCCGATAACATATTAGGGAAAGTTAGGCATCAAGGAATTGGCATTATCTGGGAGATTGGGCAAAGGATAGGAGTAACTAGCATGAGTGTGAGTGACCGTGAGATAGATAGATAAATAGAGAGAGAGAGAGAGAGCTTATTGTAAAGACAGTTTATGGGAGGAAGTAAGGACCTTCAGATCATGTGTAAACAGCATTTTGTTCAATTTGTCCCGTGATAAGCATGTTCACTAGCTTCTTGATTTTGAATGACAAGTGTTTTCTTTGCAGCAAGTGAGGTATTTAGAATCAGGTCAAATAATCTGCAAGATGTCCATCTTGAAACTTGTTGAATTATGTGAATCCCCTAGACCAAAAGCTTAAGTTATCATTGAGTCGATACATCTATAGTTATTTTAAATCTGCAACACAACCCCTCATATGTGAGCTTGGGCCAAGCATATAGAAGGATTTTGTTGATGGGTGAAGGTTAGACTCAAACCTAGGACTTTGCATACTTTGAGCCATTTGGATTGTATGAACTGCCTGCATCTAAAAGTTAAAATCTTTAGTAGGGATCATTTTCTAATATTTGCTTTTGGTCTGTTAACAAAACTGACTGAATAAGTGGGGTGGATCTTCGAAGTGCTGCAGTTTTTTTAATGATGTTGGCATTGTTGATTCATTTAGTCGAAATTTTGCTTATTTTGCAGTGCGTTGGAACATTTAGCCGTGGTTTTTGTTGACCAAGATAGTTGGGATAAAGAAACTTCTCTTACACTAAGTAATATGTTGAAAGAGCTCAGACCAAATGGCTCAACTACTACATTGGGGAAGCCTCCAAAAATCTGTCTCTTATGTATGAATTTTATGGAGAGAGCTGAGCTTAAAATAGCTGGAATTGTGGATCACGTGTTAACAAAGCCTGTGCGGTTGAGTGCGTTGATAACATGCGTTCAAGAAGCCATTGGCTGCAAAAATAAGAAGCAAGTGACTCAACCTACAACTCTTGGAAGTCTGCTGACAGGAAAGCATATATTGGTGGTAGATGACAATAATGTAAACAGGAGAGTGGCAGAAGGTGCTCTAAAGAAGTATGGCGCGATAGTGACCTGTGTAGACAGTGGAAAGGCTGCTTTGACACATCTTAATCCACCACACAAGTTTGATGCTTGTTTTATGGACCTCCAAATGCCTGAAATGGATGGGTCAGTAATTTAAATCCATCTCTAATTTTTCCTTTTGCTAACACCACCTTCCCACATTTAAAAAAGAGGGACAGGAATTTGTGCGGGTCTGTGGATATTTGATCACTTAGATGAGCACATCTCTGATGGTTTCTATCTACATATGCAGGTTTGAAGCGACACGACAAATACGCAATCTAGAAAACAAATACAATGAAAAGGTCGATTCTGGTGAGTTACTTTCCGGCATGTCTGCCAGAGTGGCTCATTGGCACACACCAATATTAGCAATGACAGCAGATGTAATTCAAGCAACAAATGAAGAGTGCATGAAGTGCGGTATGGATGATTATGTATCTAAACCGTTTGAAAAAGGGCAGCTTTATTCAACAGTGGCACGCTTCTTTGGGTCAGGTTGATTAGGACATCAAATTAACTGTTTAGCAGCGTCTTTTGAGGTCCAGTCTGATGGTTTAGTTAACTTGTTTCTGGGATAAAGGGACTAAGCTATTTGGATATCTAACGGATTCCTCCATTGGTAGTGGAGGACAGAGCTTTGGCCTGTCAGATGTGTGACAGCTGATTCCCACTCTAGCTGCTGGATGATTTAGCAGCTCATCCTAAACACCTCCACTTTCCTTTTGTGGTAAACTACCTGCCTCTTTATCAGATAGATGGGCTGACTTTCCTTATCGTCAATCCACATGAACTGATATCGATTCATTTGCAGGAATGCTGGCTAACAACCACTAGATACAAAAAGTTAATCATGGATACTCCTGGATTGCAACCCAATCACTGACAAAGACTATTCCATCATGTGTCAACTCTCACGAGGATGCAATAAGAGAAAAAGAACTTATTCTGCATATGCATATTCCTCCTTTTCTCTGTGAAGTTCCTGACAATTGAAGCCAGTTTGCTAGCTTCCTTGAAGAAGGGTTGTGCCAAAACACTCGTGTTTCTTCATAGGTCCTGAGATGTATCCTGTGTTTTCTGGTGCTCTAATAGAAAAAGAAGTATGTAAATAGCATAGAAGTTTGACAACGGAAGCAGGTTCAGGTATGCAAACAGTTTTTTTGTTTAATTTCACCTGAGTAGTGGTTGAGTTTAGGAAGTAAATTCTGGCTGTTATGAGATCCAGATTACATTAGGCTAGACCTACACTGAAATTTTTTCTTCTTTTGCAAGTGTTTCTGTAGTGAGTCAAAAAGTATATTTAAAGCTGTAGATTGTGTAATATTCTGTAAATAAAGATGCTGAAAATAGGTTGAGTTTGGTGTTGTAAGTGAAATCGTTTGAACTGTTGAATACTAAAATGTAACATATCTTTTGGAGTGAATATCAATTCTTGCATTGTTTTAGACACACTCTACAGATTTTCTTTTTTTCATCTGTACTGTATGTGATCATGCAATAATCGAAATACCATAAACAACATACTAGTATAGATTGTTAAAAAATATAATAACTATAATAAGACAACTAGTACCATCACAAACACGTTATGATAACACTATCTACTACCCTTCTATCCTAATACGTATCTTCCTAACTCTTGGATCTTGTCCTCGGTAACTTGAAACTAGATCGTATTCTGTCTTATCACCTTTCTTCAATACTTTTTAGTTTATCCTCGCCTCTCCTTGTACCTACTATAACCAACCTTTTGCGCCTTCTCATTAGTGTGTCTATGCATCTCTTCTTCAACTTGTCCATCACGGGGGCCATATCCATCTTATCCCGAATATCCTCATTTCCAACTTTATTGTTCCTATAGTGTGATCACACATCCACCTTTACATCTCCATTTCATAAATCTTTTAAACATAATCATGAAAGTTCTTGACCGATTAACATTTCATCTCATGCAATAATATCAGTCTAATCACCCTTCTATAAAACTTATTTTTGAATTTTGAAGATACTTTTTAATCACGTAACTCCATAGACAAATCTCAACAAGTATATTATATTATGCATAAGTCATCACATGATGCATGAAAGAGTAATTTAGATACCAAACACATAAATAATGCAGTATAATATGTTTCTTTTTAACCTATCTATTACTTCTTAGTACACGATTAATAAGGATTAAGGGGTGATGAGTATCAAACAATCAATTAAGCCTCCCATTACGGTAAAGCTAATCTTCTTTAAATGTTTTTTATTCCAGTAATTAATAAATTTTAATTTTAATCCTCATAATTTAAGTACATAAAGTTTTTAATTAATTAGATTATATAGATTTTAATTCTTATGTTTGCAATATTCATTAATTTTACATAATCATTCATCGTTTTAACACTCGCAACCTTAAATTTGTCTTAGTACTTTATCTTTGATGATAATATAATTCTGTAAGTATAAAATACGATATGTTTTCCGATATAGAGTAGTCAAAAACGTATATTTTTTAAATAGTATTCTTTCCTCTTTTTTATTTGTCACGTTTTATTTATCGAGAGTCAAATCGAATAAATTCTTACCAGCATTTTGAGATATGATATTTCTTAATCACGTTAGTATGAGATGGATGATAATTTATAACATTATTTTGTATAATTTTTAAAAATCAAAATATAATTTTTTAAATATTAAATTAATCTAATTCAATTTAAATTCGAAAATCAATCAAATTAACTGTAGTAAAAGAAAAAATATGTCACCAACCAATGTTCCTCAAAAAAGTTTTTTCAAAATCGTGATACTTGGGAAAGCTTAGTCATAAAGGACCATAAATGAAAATATATTAATCAATAAGAATTACGGTTGAATAACAAATACTCTTCCTCTTTAACTAGAAATCTTATATTTGATTCTTTCGAATATGAAATTACTTTTTGTTAGGAAGAGCTTCGCCCAATATGAGATTTTCCGATGCAATTTTGGATTTAGTCAAATTCAAATATGAATAACTTTTGATATAAATTCAAATTTAATCGTGTTTCAACTAGAATAACCAAAAATAAAATAAGATAAATTATCCCATCTTTTTCTTTTGCATACACTTGCGTGTAAATTCCACTTCCTCCATTAAAGAGGGAAATTCACTCATTCAAGCGACCCCTAAAAAAACTCCATTTTCTGGGAATTTTGAAGCTGAAGAACAATGTCCGATTATCTTCCAAAAGATGTTCTTGTTGAAATTCTATCAAAATTACCATTGAAAACCCTTGTTCAATGCACCACCATATGCAAATCATGGTATTCCTTAATCATAAACCCTAATTTCATTTCTCTCCATCACAACACCCACATCAGCACCGCCGGACGCCGTCCTTTACTCTTTGTCCGGCATTATAACATGTTTGATAGGGTTGAACGTTACGCGTTACACTTCGACGATGAAGAGTTAGGAGATTCATCAGATGCCGATTCGTTTGAGGAATATCTTGAGCTGAAATGTCCTGAAAGAAGTCGTAGTGAGTATTTGAGAATTGTTGGTTGTTGTAATGGTCTTATTTGCTTATCTGATGATTATGATAAGTTTACGGATACTGTGGTTTTATGGAACCCTATAATTCGTAAACATGTGGGTTTGCCGAATCCTAATTTGGGGTATAATGGACGTGGGTCTTGTATTTATGGGTTTGGGTTTGATTGTGTGAAGCATGATTATAAAGTTGTTAGGGTTGTTTATAATAGTACTGCTACTGAGGATTATAAATTGCAGATTCCACCGACGATTGAGTTTCTTGATAAATTGAGGGCTGTTAAATTCTTGGTTCCACCTGGGGTTGAGGTTTACTCTTTGAGTAGTGGGGTTTGGAGGACTATTTCTGATGCGTGCCCTTCTTATATTTTGCATCAAAATCATTCTGTTTCGACTTTTCTTAATGGGGCTGTTCATTGGATTGCATCTCATTCAAGCGATGATGATGATGGTAATGGGAGTAGCAACAATGATTGTAGTTGTAGCAGCAGCAGCAGCAGCGGTAATAGTAAAGATTGTAGTTTTATTGTAGCATTTGATGTGGGGAATGAAAAGTTCAGTGAAATAAGCTTGCCTGATAGTGTTGCTGAGAGAAATGTAATGAAATTGGATGTGATGATTACAGGCACGTCACTTGCCCTAATTGAGTATGAAAAGTTTTGGCAGAGTGATTATTGCTGGATATGGGTGATGAAAGAGTATGGAGTGGTGAAGTCTTGGAGTAGACTGCATAATATTGATTTGAGAGGAGGATTCAGGAATGTTGTAGGATTTAGGACTCACGGTGAGTTGTTGATTTCTGCCAGAATGGTCGGAATGGTTTCATACAACCCCAAGAGGAGAAACATAAGCTATCTTGGAATCCATGGCACCAATCGCTCATTCCATGGTGAGCCTTTTTTCGAGAGCCTGGCTTTAGTAGGGAAAGAAGATAGATTTGCGCAGCAGGCAAATTCAACTACTGATGTTGTTCAAGAAATTGGATCTGTACTGAATAATGGTCAAGATGGAACTGTACTGGATAATGGTGGAGATAGAACTGTACTGGATAATGGTGGAGATGGAACTGTACTGGGTAATGGTGGAGATGGAACTGAGGAACATACATGATAGTTAGTGTAGGTAAACAATGTTCATATGATATCAAATAGTAAAACGACCTTATTTAAACATTTTCTAGATCAGTTAATGATTTTTAAAGGTGGCATTTATGCCATTTCATACAATGTCGAGTTCCTATACGAGGAAGTTTAAATGAAAATACTCATGTTTTCCCAAAATGTTTAATCTAACAGCTGTAAGAAGGTCGGATTAGACAATTTGTTGGATTTTTCATTGTTTTTAAGGATAGTCTCTCTAACAATGTAGACTATAAATGTTCAGCGGTCATTTCTTCTTTAAGATGTGATTATTGGAAATTATATATCTGACAAAACATGGCATATTTGCTACTTTGGCTGTTACAAATGATTATATGATATTATCTGATGTGTGCATATTTATTATTTAGTAGTGTGAAAGGATCTTTCAAGACTGAAAAGGACTTACATTTTTGGTTTGACAGTCCACTTTGTATAGGGAAAAGGTCTCATAAAGGACACCTCAGTGTTTAAATCTAAGGAGGCTTGTTAGTGATCCTAAAATTCTCTGGAGTTTGAGGTAGGAGTTTCAGATTTCTAAAGGGGAGTTGGTGCACATTTTATCACTGAATCATGGGTAAAATTACCAGTTGTTTTATCAAAGTCTTTTCTGCTTTTCTTTTCTACTTTTTTCCTTTTGGGTGGTGATTCAAGATGCATCATAATGCCCTGCCACACTTCCCCTCCGCCAGGTTAGTGATAGTAAAGGACTTTTTCCATTTATGAAAACTGGAATCTTTTTTCCCGGGATACCCAGGTTCCTCCTGCTGCAACTTCATCCATCTTCCTTTTCTGTCCACCTCTCTAAGCATCCTGTCGTGTATCCTGACTCTTCTTCCTGAGTGAGCCCCTGCAGCGTACTGTTTTGTCTGATTTCTCATTGGGCTAAGGGTAAATTGAGCTGAAGAGATTGGTGCAAAGTGTGGGGGGAGATGTCAAGGGAAGCAGTGTTGCTACTTGCTTGTATTAACAAGTTTTTCAGAAATTGGAGTTGTCCACTGCAAAGGACTAATATCTCAGTTGACACTTTCTATAAGACTCTGGAGTCTGGACCCATATGACGCAAAGAAATTCAAGACAAGTAGGCCTACTGCCAATCAGTATTTTGACAGCCCACTTATCCTTCTTCAATTTGGGTCTTTGTTTCATGTGTTTTTATTTGTCAATGTCTATCTATTCTTCCTTGGTAATGGTCTAATCCTGTTTCTTGACATTTTAAAAATCTTCTTGCTCTCTCTTGGTCAGTTTGATAAGGTCTGTCAATCCTCAAGGGCATGAAGATGTTTGAGAGGGTGGGGTATGTATACTTGCCAATAAAAAGAAAAACAGTGGTGGGATATGATGGTTGGATGCTGTTGGGATGGGTTTTGAATTGATTACTGGTGCGGACAGTAAGGGCGGGAATAGGGAAACACAGAATTTTCACGCTGGAGTTTTTCTACTTTTGAGTTTTGCCCAATAAATATGGTGGTTGAGTTACTGAAGCTCCTTCAGCATTTTTTTTTCCGTTGTTATTTGTTACAAAATTTGCATCTGATGATTAGCGGGAATTTAACTTGTTGCTCTTTGCTGATAATGACTGCCTTTTAAGATGTTCTTGTTAATTTGGTTTGAATTAGATTTCATTGACTATTTATAATGAACTTCAGCTTCTGTTACAAATTGTCTGAATCTTTCATGTGATATAAAGTGCATGATGCTAATCTGTTGGTGTCTGATGAGAATGAGCAGATTATTTGAAAGACATTTCCAAAAATATTTCATGCAGTGAATAAAAGAAACTTTGTTCTTTAGATATATCTTTTGCTTGGGGTTGATGAATAGTCATAACAGTGTTGGTTCTCCTTGTAGATATTTTGTCTGATTTAGGCAACTTTTTTCAGGAATACTAGATTCACTATAGTCGAAGGAAGATTTTATCAGAGTGGTTTTATCACACCTTGGATTGTCAAGCATCCTTATCATGTGATTCCGGCTTCTGATGTGGCCACCTGATCCAGTGTTCCTATTTTCTTTGTATGGTTAGTAACTGTATTTGCATACTTGACTCTGTATATATCCCACTGAGTGTGTTGTTGTTGCTCTGTATATATCTAGGAAATGAATACTTTTTTTTGCGACGAATGAGTCCTGACAGAGTTTGTTGTTAAAGAAATATATTACTTGTTCAATGACTTATAAATGTGGGTGTATCTGATGCGTTGTTAACAATGAAATAGAATTAGGTCAAGAGTATTACTTACCTTTTAGTTGAAGCTTCTAAGTGTTCCAGTTCTAAAAGTCATTGGAAGAGTACCAGAAAGACTGTTGTGCTGCATATCAAGATTACCGAAACATTGCGGAATTTCTCCCTTTAGATTGTTTCTACCCAAATCTAGAATTTCTAGAGATGTCAAATTGCAAATAGACGAAGGGAGCTCTCCACTGAGATTATTATTTGACATTATCACATATTGGAGGGCACTGATATTACCCAAGTATAAAGTCTAAGCAATGAATTTTATGGTAATTCTGAGTCATCAATCAATAGTAGTACGGAGAGATTAAATATTTCAAGAGAAACCACCAATATACAAGAACAAGTACAAAAAGAAATGATACATGTTATCCCGAATCATTTATACAAGCGTTACACAAACACACGAATACTGAAAGTTGGGAACAAAGGGAAAAAGACCGTTGTTAACTAACTATTCACAGCTGCACAGTGCTTCCTAATCTCACCAGCAGAGCCGGTCTTCACTTCAATCTTTCCCATTTTCTCCATTGCTGCACCAAATTCGGCATAGAATTGTTTGAGTGATCCTTGAACTAGCTGGTTGATGAATGACTTTGTTGTCGCACTTGTTGTCAACGCTGCATCAGATTGGAATAGCCCTTTTCTTCTGAGCACTACCTGGAAGTAGCTAAGATCAAATTTACTGGAACTTCCAGGATCCATTTCGATAATTGTGGTGTTGTCATTGATGGATTTGCATTTCTTCATCGTTAAGATTTAGTCTGGCATATTCCGCTGTCCCTAGAGATGGATATTTTTTGCCCCAAACTTCCAGTAAAATTGTTATAAACGGATTAAAATGACGGACATTGAGAGACTCCAATGGTAATGTGCACCTAATAGAAAATTGTACATAGTAACAATGATTTTTGTGAGAGTATGGAAAGTTTTAATATAGGATAAGCAGAAATGAGCGCGGATGTACTGATTTAAACTTCCGACAATGAACCACTCTTTTAGGTCAAGACCCTTGCTGGCAAAGACGTCGGGAGACTGGAAAGTTACCTTGTCGGAGAGGGATGTTTGCCAATGCTTCCGAGCGTTTGATATTCTTCCATCTCTCTCCAGTTGTAACCTTCCAGTAAAGTGCCTCCCTGCATAAAAAGGAGACAATTGAGACCTTATTTTTTTTCAGCCCGCAATATGGTTCAGAGTTTTGTACTTACTGTGACTACAACAGAGTCTCTAGCTACCAAAGCAACAATATCCGCACAAGAGACAACTCCAGGGCACTCAGCTTCTACTGCTTTCTTCACACCATCGATGAATGAGAAGCCTCTCAGCGTTTGATTAGGAACTGCCACTTTTTCAGTCTGGTTTTTCGTGCTCGAAGTGAAGTTCAGGAGTACAGAACCATCACAACCCTGTAAAAATCCGATCAACAAATCAGGAAACTACTTTAAGCAATGGTGGTCTTCATGTGAAATGAGGTATTAACTTACCCTGACAAAGCAATCGTGGAAATGCATTCTGAGCAACGCAGCTGCAAGAGATGGAGCATTTGGTATTTGCTTTTGCACATATTCTTGAATTATCTTCTCAGCCTGCGGACAGCTCTTTGCATAGAAGTTAAGCTGCAATTGACCATAGCTAGAACCAGCTATTCCTAGTAGTATACACAACACTAGAAGATTACTTAAATCGCCAAATTTAGCCATTTGAAAGAGCTGTTTTTCTTTGTTGGAGTTGCTACACATATCAACTCCAAACAGAATATATAGGCACATTGCTTTAGCTAACTTGCATTAGTTTAAGAAGAAAAAAAGATTTGTTAGAGTCTATCTCTTTCATTCAATGAAGTTAATATGTCATGATCATATTAGACACTTAAAACAAATAAACACTAATTTGATAATTATCATTATTGTTACCTGCTCCTGGAGATTATAGCTACTTTTATAATGGTGCATCAAAGGTCCAGTTCTCTTGATGCACATTTGACCAGACACATGGCAAGCACATGGAAATACTATCATTTTACTCTCTGAAGGGGTAATTTCTAACACAAAATTACTGAACTTTGAGAATACTAACATGAAAATCACACAACCTGGAAATACTATCATTTTACTCAATTTTCACTCTTTTTTGTTTAAATTGATGGAAGTAGCTAGAGGCCATTTTCTTATTGTTTTTGTTCACTGTACTAAGAGATAGTATAAGGTATTTGGTATTAGTAGTTCAATGTTTGTATCAAAATATTTAGTATTAGTTCTAAGATGGATGTATTAAAATGTAACAACTTCACCAGAAACCACCAAACTTCAAGAGTGATTGTATTTGCTTAGGTATTGTTTTTTCTTTTTTCTTTTTATGGACAGAACAGCTACTTAGGTATTGGTTTGAGCTAAAAGGTTTACGTGGGGGTATTTTGGACACAAAAAGTGAATGGAGAATAGTTTTAATTATACAAATTCAAATAATTGAATTCGTATATATTTAAGTATAATAAAATTTCATCCATAACATTGATGTCAAGGTGGATGGACTATAGTTTTGTATAAACTTCATAGATTGATGGAAAATGTCTGAAAATACCCTTCATTAACCTATTTTGCTAAAATACCCCTTCACTCACCAGTATGGCTCACTTTTACCCCTCAAACTTGAATGGTTAGTTTGTTTGCTCTTTTTTGGCCTAATTTTGAATTGCAATTGCATCCAATTTCTTGGAAAATAGTCACTATTGATTATCGTTATAGCCCTCAATTAATTGCTTATTTTTTCACTCTACATAAGTTATTGTTATAGCCCACAAATTAATTAAATCTAAGTCATTGATATCAATATTAGACATGTGACAATTGACTTTCATTCAAGAAATGATTTAAGAAAATAAAGATGATAGTTAAACCTCTATTCTATCAATATGGTTCTTTTAACACTATAAGAAATGATTCCTAAATATTGATAAGATAAATTAAAGTTAAATATGGATAAGATATTAATAATACTACTCACGTGACATATTGTACACTATAAGTATTACCTCTGGTTGAGTGGAATCTCTTTTGTAGATTAAAAATTGGTTTCACATTTTTAAATTTTGAAATCCCATATCCTTCTTATTAGAAAACTTGTACGCGCTTTGCACGGTATAACAATAATTTAGAATGATTTTTTCATAAATTAAGTATTGTTGTAAACATATTTGTATTATAGTGAATGTCTAATTATGTGGAGTCCTTTCAGGATATGGTTAAGAATCATATTTGGGGATCAAGTTAAGTTTCCCCTATAAATAAAGGAGTTTTCCTTTATTGTAAGCTAGTTCTCAGAACGTGCATTGCATGTTTGTCCCTAATTGATATTAAAAAAGTTAATTTATATAGCTAAGTTCAAATCGAAGTCCTTTCATATGTAAGTTTGACATAAGAATATAACTCTGCACAAAATATAATATGAAAATCTTGTGTTAGATGTTGGAGGTTTGATATTTTAAATACTTCATGAACATTTTTTATTTTATTATATCAGAGGAATTAATATTTTTTAATTACTAAACATAAGTTTCAAAATGTGATTAGCTTTACTATATATATTCTAAAGATAGAAGAATTGATGAATACAAAAATACAGTACAATTACGAAGTTTATATTTAAAAACTCAAAACGATGGAGATATGAAAATAAAAGTTCACTACACTTCATATTGGAGTATATTGGATCTTGTACTATCATAACTGCATATTTTCTCAACAAAAAGAAGATGATATCAGAAACTTTTAACAATACAAAAATAAATTAGTAAGAATTCTTATAATTACAAACTGGTAATAAAAAATTTACAACTGATGTAGACTAACGTAACCTAATGAAGATTGTAAGATGATCACAAAATTGAGTAAAAGAAGGAATATATATAAGTGTATTAGATAGACTCTTGATTATCCCTAATTATCTTATAAATGAAAATTGAAAGGTTATTAGACTCTTCATTATCTATATTTAATTAGTACATGAATATATGATGCATTAAGATCTTGTTTGATGCATAAATTTAAATATAACTATGACATAATATATAATTAATTAAATTGATATTAATATTAATTAATTTTTGAGGTAAAATAAAGATAAAATGATAATTCAACTTTGACATTAGGAACTTCCCGTATGAATAAAGGGTGAAGCCAAGGAGCGGATAGAATTGAGCGTCAGGAGAGAGAGAAGAGGGGAAGGCATACAAGAAAACATAGAAAGAGGTGGAAACGGGACAGAGGAGGTAGAATGGAGCGGTGGGAGGGCGACGTTGGAGGAGAGAGGATATTAAAAATTAAAGGAACAGTAAAAGCGGATAAAGAATGGGAGGCGAAGGCGCAGGATCCCGAAGGTCGACGAGATGCAAAGAGAGGAAGAAAAAAATACTAAAAAAAAGACAACTAGAAGTAGGAACGGGAATGGGAGATGAGGTGGAGAAGCAAAAGCGTAAGACTGGGGAGAGAAACTGGAATAAGCAGGCACACAGAAAAGGGGAAAGAGAAAGGGAGAAGGAGAATATAAGGAGCAGAGAGGTCTGAAAAGCAAGGAAAGAGGTAGATGGTCGGAATAGAAAGAAGATTGGGGCGCGCAAACAGAAGATGTAAAGGGGCTACAGGAGAAAGTCGATGGCAATGTATATTAGGGACGAGAGAGAGAGGAAATGATACTAAGGGTGGGGAAGGAAGAAAGTAGGCGGAAGAACAGATGGGATAGGGGGGCCGGTAGAAGAAAGGGGTCTATAATATTATATAATATGAGATGATTTTATGAATCCTGAATATACTTTAAGATGAATAAAAAGTTTCTTTTCTCCCTATTTTCTTTTTATTATTTTATATTATTTTATAACATTTTATCAGCACGAGGTTCTACCATCTAAAAACGGAGAAAGACGTGCACAACAACGAAAGTCACGCATGCCTTCTCAAGACTTCTGCTCATGTGTTTGGATATTATTGGGCCTGATAATCCTTTTGTTATTTTTAGGATTAATTACATGAATATACAACTTAAGTTTACATATTTTCTATATTTCCCTTCTTTTTTTAAAAATTACTAAAATCCCTATTTGTTAATAAATTAATCTAACAGATACATTATTAATTATAATTCTAATTAATACACACCAATTGAAATCTTACTCCCTAATAACTCTTGTATTTTCCTCAAATAAATATTGCATTTAACACGACTCCATAATTAAGCTAACCCCTGAATTTTACTCTTTGCTTTTTCCCCAAATAAGAACCCTTTTACACCACTCCCACTATACAAATTAATCAACTGTTCATCATAACCAATTAATCAACTTCATCTTCTTTAATTTTGAAAATCAAAATCTCTGTATTCCGTCCGACTTAACTCTAGGCGTCCCGTCATTTTTCTCACCTGTCCGTCTTTAAATCAAAGTTGTGCTCCCGTCCGTACGCTTCGTCTCATCGTCCGCCATTTTTTCCAACAATGGATACCAAAGTTCGAAGAATCATAAAACACAAAAAGACACATGCAAAGACACCCAAGAAGAGGGTAGAAAGCTTGCATGGCCATATCCAGACTTCCACTGCACGTATTTTTGATTTATTTTTTTTTTTTAATTTTTTTTGTCACTGCAATGACTTTTTTTGTATTATCAGAAAAATATTTTTATATTTTTTAGATTATTATCTGATTCATAAAATACTATTTTTTTGTACATGGTTATTTATTATATGAATAATGTATAAATAAGTTGACATTCAAATTTTTTTTTTTTATGTAAATCAAAACCCAGTTGCCATCCCTCTTTGGTTGTCACCTCCTTTGGGATTTAGCTAATAGATCTTTAATAAGAATATAAATTTAATTTCCTGTATTAATTATATTTTTTAGATTATTTATCTGATTCAGAAAATACTATTTTTTTTTTGTACATGTGTTTATTAAGATGAATATGTAAAATAATTGAAATCAAAAAAAAGATTCTTGTAATCAAACCCAGCTTGCACATCCTCTTGGTTGTCACCTCCTTTTGGGGGTGTTAGGCTATAGATCTTAATAAGACTAGATTTTTAATTGTTCTGTATCATTTATATTTTTTAGATTTATTTATCTTGATTCAGAAAAATACTAACAAACTCAAATTGTAGTTAAACTTATGTAAATCAATTATAACTTTGCATTTTTTTGTATCATGTTAGTATCAAGTAAGAACAAACTTATATTGTAGTTCATATGTATCAAGTACGAACTTTGCCCTTTTTTGTATCAACTATAACTTTGCTTTTTTTGTATCATTGTATTATCAATTAGAAAACTCATAATTGTAAGTTAACTTATGTATCAAGTATGACTTTGCATGTTTTGTATCATGTTTTAGTATCAAGTAACAGACTTATAATTGTAGTACACTTATGTATCAAGTACGACTTTGCATTTTTGTATCAACTATAAAACTTTGCATTTTTTTGTATCATGGTTAGTATCAATTATACAACCTTATAATTGGTGAGCTAAACTTATGGTATCAAGTATGACTTTGCTTTTTTTATCATGTAGTATCAAGTAGACAGACTTATCATTGTAGTACACTATATGTATCAAATACGACTTTGCATTTTTTGTATCATGTTTAGTAGCAATAGGACAGACTTAATAAATTATTACACTTATGTATCAGTACAACTTTGTCGGCATTTTTTGTATCATGTTAGCTAGAAGTTCTGGTTAAGTTCAAGTACAATTGTTTCGTCTCCACCTTTGAATTAATTTTATATCTATATATAATTTTCTTTGCTCCATTTCTCGGGTATGTAACAAGAATCACCCATGTTTGGTTCAACAACGGTAGAGCATTAGCGTCTCTTTGTCCACCTTCATACACATAGATGCAACCACTGCTTGAATCAAAAATTTGTACTCCTCTGTACTTTTATCATTTGTGATCGACGCAAAGCGATCATACTGAATCCAACCTCTTGCTTCTTTATTTCTATAAACAGCTTCCACACCCATAGCATTCCTAATTTATCATCGTGAGAAAAATTTTCCCTCCTCAAATAATATCGGATAATAAATATTTTTTTCAATCCCTCATCAATATTTAATTCCAGTAGCAATTGCTGAGATTTTTTTAAAAAGAAAAATTCATATATGAAATATTTTCCCCAACCACTATCCCATCACTTTTGTAGGATTGTATGTAATACCTCACTCTCCCATATTAACTGAAGCCCTTAGCATATCGTAATATTCATTCCGAACCCGGATACAAAATTACCTTCAAGTAAATTTTGAATATCGTTTTATGCCAAAACAATGGAAGATCACTACTCAAAATATCTTTTCACCTGTCAAAAATACAGGGAAGACACATTCCTAACTTCGACAAAAATTCATTCGGTGGATTAAAATTTTCGAGTAATCGTATGTATAAAAACGTTTTTTGAACACATAAGGTAATGCTTTATTTGTGGGTTTTAAGGAATAGACTAACTCAGTTCTGGGCCTATTCATAAAGTAGAACTGGTAATTTCAAATTTCAGTATTTTAAGTTTCGTCCCATTAGTACTCGGCACAAACGGATAAAAATTTCCTCCCAATTAACTCAACACACGGACTAAATGGGACTCCGTCATATATAAACTACTATAATGGTATCCAACTGTTTTATTAGTGTTAGTCTACATTGCAAACTGTCCACTTTTTTATAAAATTATGTAATGGATTTTTATTGTACATTGAAAAAAGTATCGTGAGCGTTGATACGGGAGTAATTTATGTTTTACAACTATGTTATTTACATCTTTTTACTTGATTTATCTAGCTTAAATATTACTTATGAATATTTAATGTAATTCTTTATGCAGATATTTTGGCACAAGGTATGATCTATTAAACTATACTACTAACTATTAATATTGATTATGATAAATTAGTAATCTCACTTTTGTATATAATTATAATATATGATCATATTAATGATTATTAGAAGTGATAAAATTATAATTGTCTTGAAAGATTGATGATGAGCCTTATTGTGAATAAGATTATGGATTTAAGTTTCATCGCATCATAAGAATAAGACAATGGATTCATGTCTAATTGTATTAAGAGAGGCTAAGACATCAGGTTCAAGTCTTGGTGCACTATAATGATAAAAATATTGGTTTGAAGTCCCATCAATTTATGTTAGTTTGTCTAACATAAGGGGGAGTTAAGAAGCAACATAAAAATTGTAAATGCTCCTAATGAATGTTTCTAAAGGTTAGAGTCCACGAGATGCATGAAGCATGATTGACTAATCAAATCTAACTAAAAGGGGAGGGTTAAAGAATCAAAATGATCATCATAAGGAGTCAATGAGCTCTTGAAGAGCTTACGACATAAAACTTCACGAAACCTCATGAGAGGGGTGCGTACCTGAAAATAATAAAGTGATGAGATCTCAATAAGTTATGTCGTATTATGAATTAATACAAAATGATATATCGTTAACAATATCTTTGATACAATAGCGTCCATCTTGGTAAGCGTAAAACTTATTTGACTTGCAATCTAGGCACTAGAAGATGTCATACATTTAATATTGGATGCTTATATAATTCATATAAATATCCAACGGTTAAAAATTTAAGGCATATACACGTTTTTGAAAAACTTGTTTATAATCCTCATAAGAATTAAATAGATTCAAATTGCATAAAGCATATACAAGTATTGTCATTCAAGTTGACAAATAGAATTGAAACTCTTGAAGAGCTTTCAAAACGCAATAGATTATTTGCTTAAAGAAGTTGAAGTAAGAAACTTGTATAAATATTTGATCCTGAAGGGTTTATTCATAAAAGGAGATAGAAGGAAGCATATTTCGTCAAAGTTTTTCCTTACAACACAATGAGCTCCCAAAAATGGTGATATCAACATGCACAGTTATTTCAAGTAATACTACTTGATTTTATTCCACCATGTCCTCTACCAACACAAATTTCAAGAGATGGGTGGCACGTGCTTGGAAACGAGATTGCAAGTTTGTGGATTAATGTCTTATTAGGAAGTAAAGACGTGATGGGTACTTTTTTTTTTCTCACCAGGTTTTTCAGAAGTTTTCCTTGTAAGGTTGTTTTAATGGAGGCATTGCCATAAATGCGTATTTATTAGATTGTGTTTGTACTTCTGTTTCTAATGTTCATTCATTAGATTTTTTTCCATTGGTTTTTATCTAGTAAGATTTTAACGAGGCACATAATCTACATTCAAGGGGAGTGTTATAAACATATTTGTATTATAGTGAATATCAAATTATGTGGAGTCATTTTAGGATATGGTTAGAAATCTTATTTGAGAATCAAGTTAGATTTTTCCTATAATAAAAGAGTTTTCTTTCATTATAAATAAGATCCACGAATCCTGAATATATTTCAAAATGAATCAGAAGTCTTTTTCTTCTTTCTACTTTCTTCTCATTGTTTTGTATTATTTCATAATAGTATTAATATTTTTATTTATTTTAATAAAAGTTGCGACTTGTTTTTCCTCTTAAATAATTATTTACTTCTCTTTTAATTCTAACATTTATGGGTTGTAGTTATGTATGCATAAATGCTGATTGTATACTGGATTTTATGAATTATTTATCTTTTTCAATAGTTTTTTAACCGAGTAAGTAAAAGGAACAAATAGGAAGAAAAAAATCAAAAAATAATAAATAAATAAATAAAAATGTTGACCACAAAGAGTTGTCAGAATAGATTTTTTTTATCCTTTAGCTTATTTTCTTATTAATAGTGGATAGTAGATTCTTTAAAATAACTAAATGAAAACAATAGTGAAAATATCAATAGAAAATGCAAAAAAAATAATTATGAATGTTTTTTTATAGAAAAGCATGATATCACCTTATATATGCTTAATTTTTTGTGTATATACCTACCATATAGATAATAAAAAATGTAATAAAAAATAAAAATAATTGATGGACAATGCATCAATTTTTCCTTAATAATATTGAGTCACTTATTATAGAATAAATATAAAATTGAACACTTCCACTTTTATGGATGATGCATTGTTTTCGAGTTTTTTTAATCAAAAACATCTTTAACTATACCCAAACTTAAATTACATCTTTACAATATTTTTTTGACCAAAAAAAAAACCATCCTCTAAGTATTTGAAAATTAACAATTTTCATTCTTCGGTTAGATATCGTAAAAAAACTAAGGAATCCTACAGAAACATGAGCAGTTCATGTGATTATATTTTCCTGCATGATCTCATTACCTCCTATAAGAAATTTATGAAACAAAATAATAAAAATCTTAGACACTATTGCTTACTGGAAAAAAATGTTCCAAAGGTGTGAGGATACATCATTTTCTCTTTTTCTCATTTAGAAATGGAAAGAAGTTGAGGCTTAATTATCTTTACCTTTTTCAAAGCCAAATTGTATTTAGATCAATAAACTTTTTTGGTCAATGATATTGAAGTGATCAAAATATTGATTATGTCTCGCATTTGAGTTTCATTTCTACATTATTAGAAGCGAAAATCTCCAACAAAAGTCGATGCTACCATATATTCAATTAAGAAGAAACATATTTCAAGTAGAAGTATTTTTAATATAAAAAAATAGAAGAGAAAAGTCATATACAAATCACTACTTCTAATAAATGGAAAAAAACTGTCAAATTAAAAGATTTTGCATTATGCTAAATTCAATTACCAAAAAAATTCACGATAGTATTTTTGGCGTATCTAAGAATAATAATTACAAATAATGACTTGATTTTTGAGGGATTTCTAATAAATTCAAGTAGAAGGATGAAAATTGTGTACTTTTAGTTAATTGAAGGATATTTTCTGCTAAGAATGATTTTTAAGAATGTAATTTAAATTTGAGGTATAGTTAATGAATGATTTTGACCTAAAACTCCACTATTTTCTATTTTTTTTTCAAACAAAAAGGCATCATCTACATTTATAAGTACATGATAAAAATTGAGATGAATTACCCAACTTCTAACTACCATTAATATAAAAAAGAAGTTATCAGTTACTTGAATGCTATCTTTATTAAGAAAAAATAAAAGATCACAGCTAGTGAATTGCTTAACTCTAGCACCACTCATACCAATTATTCCAAATGAATAATGCATGCTATTAATTTTACGAGCTAATACAAATGATTTATTTATAATAGTAGACTTCTTATTTTCTTTTTAATTTTTGTTATGAAATAACTCTGCCTACATCTTTAGCATTAATCTTCAAAATAGTTTTCAAAGTTACACAATATCAATGACTAATCTTGTTCTTGAACAAATTTGAGTATATTGAGTATTTTAGAAATGTTAAAAATATATTGTACAAATTTAGATAAAAAAGCAATGCATCATGTGAATTCATGTATCGTAAAAACATATATAATTTTCCTCGAAGAACAGTGTATCATGTGTTGTGAATTTGTGTAAAACATATGCAATTTTCCTCAAAGAACAAAGCATTATTATTGTGAATTTGTGTACCATCAAAATATAAGAGATAAAAATAAAATTGAATAAGAAAAATGTATGTTATCACTGGATCACTTACTTTGTTTAATAAGATAAAAGTCTTGCATTAATTATATGAAGAACGAAGAAATTTTTCATTGATGAAAACTAGGAATGACAGTAGGGTGGGTTGGGGTGAGGCAAACTTGACCTGCCAAGATTTTGACCCGCCTTAGCATGCCCCGCTTAACATTATTTAAAAATTTGTTATCTCCTAAGTCATCCGCTAAGACTTGCCCGCTTCATTTATGTTATTTTTCATTTTTTTCTATATTTTTTTACATTGAAGAATAAATTTTCATTCAACTTTTTTTGATAAACTTTTTAAGTTTAACACTAGTACTGTGATTATTCTATAAATATTTGCTAAGATTATAATATTTTATTAAAAACATTATTTGCTGGTCATAATTAATTATAATATATCAAAATGGATTCATAATTCAAAACGTACCAAACAGTTTCATCGTGTGGTGATTTTGATATTTGCATCATTGAAAATATATTCAAAAGATATAGTTTTGGCTAGCCAATTTCAGAAGTATCTTTACTCTTTTCGCGAGAAAATAAAAATATAACTTGTTACCTGTCCTGCCCCGTTATATATTTTAAATAAATAATTTTTATCTGGCCTCACTCTGTACTGCCCTATATACTTATTCCCCTACCCTGTCCTAATTAGGGTGTGGCTTGCCCTGCCCTTCTTTGTCCTACTCCAATTGTCATCCTAATCCTAATGAGAACATGTTATTTCAGAATATTTGAGAATATTATGATTGGACGGATAAATTTGAATCCATGACGGATTGAGATAGAAATGAATTAAGAAGAAGAAAAAGGGAAGAGAAACAAGTTAAATGGAATTAATAAATCAAATAAGAAATACGAAAAAAAGATTAAATAATTATTGAAGGTGTGATATACTTTGATATGTCGTTATTAAATATATCTTGTCAAATATTTCCTTTATTATATTTTGCAAAAAGAATATAGAATGTTTTATAAAAATTAAAACTAGATAAATCAATAAATTTAGTGAATATATATTATAATAAATAGGGGGAAATGTTTAAATATATCGAAACTTTGAAAAGGACTTTTTACCTGTTGCACTATATAATAGTGTATTTTAAAGATATATACGTGAACATCATAAATATTGCATAATTATAAATAATAGTGTGTCCACGTGAACACATATATATATATACCTTTAAAATAGACTATTAAATAGTATAGGGTGATAAAAAGTCCTTCATAAACTTTGGTATCATAACAACAAATTCAAAAAGTTAAAATATTTTTCAGACCATTTTCCCTAATAATTAAGCACAAGTCAGTTGATTCAAAAAGTCATAACGAAGTTATAAATCACAATAATAAGTTTACTTATTTCATAAAGATTCAAACATTACTTTATTTGTAAATTATAATTTAATTTGTATCTACTTTTTATAATTACTTTTTGAAAATGTATTAGATACAACCTCTTTATCTTTATAAGATAGGGTATGATTATATGTATCTTACGCTTTTCAGATTTCATTTATAAGATTATATTGTGTGATGTTGTTATTTATTGAAGAGTAAGGAGTCAAGAACATATTTAAATTATCTCATTTTATTGAGTTTCAAACTTAAATTATTGAGAATGTAAGTTTATACCTAATCACTCATTATCTATACCTAATTTTAGTGGAAATTGGGTTGAGCTTGACTCAGTAAAATTTACTTTGGGCTCAAATAGGCTAAATAAGTCATAATTCATATGATTTAACCGGTTTAATCTCAATAATTTTAGTAAAATTACATAATTCTCATAGTGTTAAGAATAATTATACCATATCCCTTAAAATTATAGGATCTCGGATACATCAGAAAACTTGCAGATATATAGCTCACGGGATGTATTCGAGAGAGATAATGTATCAGAGAGATTTTTTTTAATTTTTTTAAAGGAAAAAGACATAAATTCTCCATTTAACTTGTATCGAAAAGTCAGTTACACACTTTAACTATTACGACGACACATTACACACTTATTCTTGTTCAAAGTGTAATTAATATCACCTCAAAATTGACGTGAAAATAAAATTTAAAATAAAAAATAAATTAGGTGTGTTTGAGGTTGAAAATAAAGTCAAAAAGTAATTATTTTTAACCCATAGCCCCTGTTTTCTCCTTTTTCATGTTCCTCTTCTCTTATTTTCCTACAAAAAATTTCTTTCTTCAATTTTTTCTTTGCACAATTTGTCGCGTAATTACATTTTTATTATCAAAATTTTACAATATTCACTTCATTTCATCAATTTACCGAGAAAAAGTAATTTTTAATTCAAATTTTACAATAATTCTAAAAATTTGAGACTTCCACTTTCACCTTAAAATTTTCAGCAAAATACAAGCAAAGCTTCAACATTAACACCCCAAGTATACTCGTAGCCTGAAGGCATTCATATACATACACCCAGTTGCATTTTTTTTAAAGTTTAAAATTGTTTTCTTTTCATTTGTGTATTCATATATTATATGTTCATATTCACACACTCACTTGCCTTATTTGTTCGTTGTTTAGATTTTAGAGCACAGAGCTTACTCAAACGTCATGAATCTAAAAAATAAAGCTCATTGAAACGTCATTAGATTCATGTTGAAGCTTCGAGGTAGTCGAAACACTTGCAACAAAAATTAAAAGGAAAAAATTTAAATAGGATAAGGTAAAAGGGTTTGCTTCGGTGTTCGTCAATGACTGATTTGGAGTTTTGAATAGCTGTTTGTGGTGGTTTAGGTATTTGTTTGGTGCTTGTTCTATGTCAGAGATGAATTGACTGTCGAGAAAAGAGTGATAGGTTGATTGTTCTTTGCCAGAGAAGACAAAGAGAATTATAATATAAATTCAAATTAATAATTTTTCTAGTCAGATCAGGGGGAAAAGTGGGTAGGATTTAGATTGAAAGAAGATATGGTTATTTGAGAATTTTAATAATTTGTTTAGGAATTAATTTGTGTAAAATAAAGTTAATAAAGAAAAGTTAATTAATAAAGAAAAGAAAATAAAAAAATAAAAAAAATCATAATTTGTAATGTGGTGCTGATGAGACGTTGACGTGACAGCAAGTGTAATACAACGCCTACTGTGAGAGTGTTGGTGTGCGTCTCAAGGTGATATTAAATTCACTTTTAAATAATAAGGGTGTGTAAATGGTTGTCACAATAGTTGAAGCGTGAAACTGACTTTTCAATACAAGTAAAAAAACTTACGTAATTCTCATAATGTTAAGAAGTAATTATACCCTATTCCTTAAAATTATAGGTACTCGGATACATTAGAAAACTTGCAGATACATAGCTCACGGGATGTATCCGAGAGAGTTTTTTTTTTTTTAGTTTTTCTAAAAAATAGAAAATTTTAGAGATTATAATAAAATAAGATGTGTATTTTTTTTAACAAATAAAATAATTTAACAAATTCTTTTTTTAATTAACTTTTTTTTCTCGTGCCTTTGTGAATCACCATACTAGAACATAAAATAAAGTAAACATCAGAGTGTGAACAAAAAAATGTTTCCTCCTTTTTTTTTTTTTTTATCTTTTTTGCAAAATCCTTCCCGCGTGAAATAGTATTACTTACCATATTTATTTACTCAAAAAGTATAATTAGTTATACCATATATAAATCCTAATTACACTATAACAAGACAACTAGTAATTTTTCCATTCACAATCCTACTAGTATTGTTACTTTTGTTTCATAAATACCATTCAACGCTCTCAAACTATCAAACACAAGCTGAAAATTTTCCCTCTACCAGTCGCAAATAATGGAAAGGAGTGGTCGCACTGCCTGCGCAGTATCTTTTGTTCAACGTCTGCAGTTACACCCTCGTATTTTCGCCCAATTCGAACGAGCGATGAACGATTATTCAACTCAAAAGTTGGATATTGCTCATCTTGTTTCTGAATTGGAAACTCTCTTCCAATTTCACCCAGATTTTCTAACTGGCTATAGAATTTTCTTGCCGCCACACTTGAGAGCAACATTGCCTTCCCCTCCACCGCAGTCACCAAAGAAGAAAGGTCCCTCTATCATAGTGTTGAAGCCTTTTATTGAATTTATGAATAAACTGCAGAAACGCTTTGCTAATGAACGGGGAGTTATCCTCCAATATTTGGAGATCCTTCGGAAGTTGAAGCAAGGTAAGCTGTGTGATAAAGAGGCTTATAATGAAATTCTGAGAGTCTTTGGTGAAGAAAATCAAGATTTGATAGATGAGTTTGAGTTTCTTCTTTTGGGTAGGAACGGAATTATTAGGAAAGAGAAGAAGAAGAAGAAGATTACGATGGAAGATGAGATGAATTCAATGGAAGATGAGATGTTTGAGCTTGACATCAACTTGTCCCGTAGGAAAACAGCTGAGGATTCTGCACAACAGCTGATGAAGTCACTACAACAACACGAAGAGGAGGATCAACAAATCAATATCGACATTAATTTCAGAGCTGTGAGTCTGGGATACATAAGGAAAATATATAAAGAAGAAGGTCCCTCTATTATAACAAGATTGCGGGATGATCCAACGAGTGTTTTGCCCAAAATTTTGAAAAAGTTGGAATCGGAAGAAAAGGTGCTGATCAGAAAGTGGCGTGATATTCATGAGAAGAAAAAGAATCCATGTAATTAAGATTTTTTTTTTTTTAATGACAAGGAAACCCTAGCATAGGGTAAAACACTCGTTCCTACAAAGGGTTTTGAACTTGAGACCTCCAACATGAAAGTCTCACGTCCAAACCACTGGGCCACCCCGAAGGGTTTGAATGTAGTTTTACTTTGTTATTATGTCGTTTAATAAAATCGCAATTAATTAGAGTAGTAATTGTTTACATAATTCTGTATGAACTCCATTAACACACCAGTAAAGTTTCCAAAAATTATGTTTTCATATTCTACATTACAATGCTTTATCAGTTTCTTCATTAGTTCAAAATGGCTAATCAAGTATCAAGTCAAATTTCCCCAGATACTCGCTAAATGGTCCACAGCAGTACCAATCACCTTGTCCACCTCCAAATGAAAAACAGAATCACGATTGTTAAGACCATCCCTGCATACTTGATCCATCTATCAACGCGATTCCTCTTCTCAATGAGTCTCATTACAGAATTTGAAAGCCCCAAAGTGTTGAGCACGTCCAGTGCTTTACGTTGAGCTCTCTGCAACAACGTTTAACAAAAGACCAGCAGTTTAACCATAATATCCTTAAGAACACTAACTTTAGGAAGTAATAACAGTAACCGTAGCAAAAGAATATAACCAGAGTAAATGATAACAAATGTTCACTGCCCTGTATTCCTTCAACAAAGTAAAAGTTTTTCCACATTTTATCAAAGGGGTCCAACTCAAGGCCCTACAGATTTTAAAAATCAAACCTCCATGACCTTGAACTCAGACTAACACGTCTCACTTTCAACCAGGAGGTTAAAGACCCACAAGTTTTTGGATAAATTTCTCTTGCAACCAGAGCTTGATAAATAGAAACCTTACACAAACAAGACCTTTTTACTGTCCTTGCCTTTCTGCTTCTTGAAAAAAGTGTTGGCACTGAAGAGCAAAACTTGATTAAGCATCCCTCATGTTTTTTCTCAAAAAACAATTATGAAGACTAACCATTACTGTTCTATCTCTAAATTCATTTAAGCAAAACATGGAGGAGAAAAACCATACTTTCAATAGCTAATATATATTGACTATTTCAACTTCCCCCTTCGAGCCAAGCATAGCTGGTGAATGTAGTAATAGAACTTGGATTTACTGCCCCTCTGTTCACTTTTACTTGTCCACTATTCCAAAAATAGATTTTCACTTTTACTTATCATTTTTAACATATCAAGAAAAGACAATTATTTTTTTCCATGCTTTACACTTGGCGATAATTACTTATTCCCAAATCATTTTCCAAAACCTAATACTAAACATCAATTAATAGGGGTATTGTGGTAAACTAGCCATGTCAATATTGTTTTCTTAATAGGTGTGACAAGTAAAGGTGCACGGAGGGCGTATAAGATAGCCAAACACTCTTACCAACAGGCAATCTTTACTCCACTTTCCAGGCAAAACTCCCAGCACATAATATCTCTTTTCATTGCAGAACTAAACAAGCTTCTATGCTGTAAAATATGTAAGTAAGTGAATCAGGTCTCCATCAGAAAATACCTTCAAACGATCCCTCTGCTCGCTATATTTGGATAGAATGGCCACACCTGTTGCCAGGGTTTCTTCCATTATTCTAGATGAATTACGAGCAGATTGCATCGCCTGTGCTTCGTCATCAAAAATCCTCAGAACATGGGATGAATCACCATTCTAGAACATAAAGTAATCCATTAGAAGGAAACATCAGAGCATCAACAAAAAAAATTAATAACATCACTAAGAGAACAACGTCATACACTTCTTCCAATCAGTTCTGCTCTCTCCCGGGCTTCTTGCATACGTCGCTGATGTCTTAAATTATATTTATCCAGACTGGCTTTCAAAGAGTCAGCTTCTTCAGCCACTTGTTCCACTTTTCTGCATAAGGAAGACATAAACTCAACATGCAACATCAACGTGAAATGAGCACAAGACTGACTATCATTAAGCATGCAATAAACAAGCTCCAAAGAGCCTGACCTTCTGATTTACTCCCAGAGTATGACGGTCAACTTAATCAGCAACTCCTTAATTCAGTAACCAGGCTCAACAGATATTCCAAGTTGGTGCTTTCTCCATTACAGATTTTGCACCTTTCTCAAATACTCCATATGACTATAGTTCTCTTATGTAATCCTAGCGGAGCTAAGTAAATAATCCAGTGACATGCAACATTTTTTAAAAATAAGTTACTTGTAACTGATTTAATAATATTAGGAGCTCCGTTAACCTAAACACACACAGAATTCACTCACCTGTCTAAATCTTCATCCATACATCGAAAGTTGATAACCAGATCAATACACATTTTTCCCATTCCCCAAGTTCAATGGACACCTAATAGGATGGAAAAAAGAGGGTCGCTAACTCATTTTCTCACGTCCTTTTAAAATGGCTTTTATTTCTTTACTTGTTTGGATGGTTGTTACCTATTGTATAGTTTAGGAATGTGATTCATTATACTTGAATCACCACAATTTACAAAGTATAACACCAAGAAAAGTTGCTGCTGAACATTAGAAAGTGGAGTGATCCTACTGAGATTTTAAGCCTCTTTTACTAAGACCAAACACAGTACTTCAAGCATTTTAAACTACATTTCTAATGTGAAACCTATACATACTCCATATACAAATGTCAACCTCATCTGAATGGAGAACCAACTAACCTGCACAATGCAGACTAACAACTCTAAGTGAAAGTCAACATTGAACGAAAAGGAAAGAGTAGGAAAAATATGATGTCAGCTCATAAAGAATTGGGATTCAGCTACCTTCCGGCCACCATTAAGCACCTTCGTCAGTTTCCCTCAAATGGAATCAAAATTTTACATGGAAAGGATCTTAACTAATCGGATCCATTAATAAACAACCTCCAAATTCAAATCAACTCAAAATTTGAAACAAAAAATATTGGCTGACTCTATCTTATTTGGCACTAGTACTCTTATAGCACACAACGGAAACCTGATACTTTAAAGGGAGAACAAAAGGAGAAAAACTTAAAGCAGAAAATTTCAATGAGTTGTATATTTTTTGTTCACAATCCTGCCTAACCACACATCAAACTTACCACAAGACCAATGTGCAATTAGACCTCTCAATTATAAATATTCACCTTAATCGAAGAAATCAACCACACTAGACCACAAACTGCAGAAAAATTAGACTACAATTTTAACTAATCAATAATTTATATTTAGGTCCCAACTTACTGAATCAGCAATATAAATTCTAGTATGTATTACGCTCAAATCATTCCAATACTACGTAATTTGAATTTTAAAGCAAAGCAATCTCAATACAATAGATCGAAATTCGATGAACCCTACCTTTTCCAGAGATCACGCTGGGATTTTGCAGATATGGATCGCCAGAGAAGTTCCATCTTAGAGCAAAGAGACTGGATCTGAGCGATATCTTGCCTTACTGCATCAAACGGTTGTTCTGAAGGATCTGTGACGACAGCACTCGAGGATGAAGACGACGACGAAGTGTACTCGAAACGCTCGAGCCTCTCCAAACCATCTCGAGACTTGAGTAAGAGCCGTCTCGAGCTTTGGTAAAGTTCCGATAAGGTTCCACCACCAGCACCGGAATTTCCTTCTCCGATCCCAACCGCCGTTGCCATAGTTCACGTATCTTCTGAGAGCTTCAACTTTGAATCGATCGGAATTCCCATACATTTGAAAAATTACAAGAAGGTTCGCTTAATGTATTTTCTGTATTTGCAAGAAAACCCCATCTTTTTCTGTGATGTACAAATTAGACCTTAATCTAAGTGGAATTATATGAGTTCATAATATTTTTTTAATTACATTCGTAAATGTGCAACACCAACGTTTTTCACTATTTAATTGATCACTAGGTCACATTTTTAGTTGTTTGTATTACTACTATTTTCTAAATTTATATACTAATATGTAAAAGTGGAGTTAGAAGTTCGGATACGAATTCAGTTAAATTCAATAACTTCTGCTCTAAGAATACATTTGTATTAATAAGTTTATTAAATATATACTAAGTCAATTTTAGAGCTCAGCATTTGAAATCGTCATTATAAATTCAAAGCTCGTAACGTCAAAATTTCTAAGTTTGCCTTTACTAATATGTCAAGAAATCCATCTCTTAGCCTCTGTGTTTTAATAAAATGGATTGTGTAAATATATTGAGATATTTAGCCTTTAGAAATCTAACATGCACTCATATACAATATTAGTGGTTTTACAATTGTTCTATATGAATAAAAACTTTGGTAATTAGCTTCTCCTCTTCTTTTTTTTTTAATTAAGATGTAGTTTTATTCTTTTAAGCAGACTCAATTTGGTGAGCTTATATTTTAATCATCTTAAAACCCTCACTCTAAAGTGTTTTTCTTATTTAAATTATTTTGTTGATTCTCCAAACCCTCCTTGTAACAATCTCGTTTGTTCTGACATTTTTCTAAAAAAAATGTGCATATTTTACTGATTAATTTCTTTTAAAAAAAATAAATATACATAAAGCACTTGTTCAATTCTGTATGGTCATATATATATTTTTGCAAGTTAATAAGAATCTTTTCTAATAAACAATGTGAAAAGTAACATTAGCAGAGCCCAAATTTTATTGGTTAAACCCCTGCATGTGAGACCTGGATAACATCCCACTTCACCAAATACCAACAACAACAAAAAAAAAAAAACATTAAACAAACTTGTGCATTACATTATAAATCTAGATAAACTGTCAGTTGAGCACCACTAGTCCCATAACCCCAAAAGAAATTGTCAATCTCACCTTGTCACAAAAGGAGAAGTATGTCAACAAGTTTTCTTGTTCTGCTGCTTTTCATGTTTGTCACAAAAATTTCAGGTAAAATCTAATCTACCCTCCTCAGACTTTACTCGTGGGATTTCAGTGGATATGTTGTTGTTTGATAGTCACACATTTTATTCCCTTTATTCATAGTGAATGGGCAGCTAGAAGAATGGTGCATAGCAGATGAACAGACACCAGATACTGAGTTGCAAGTGGCTTTAGATTGGGCATGTGGAAAAGGGGGTGCAGATTGTAGCAAGATTCAAAAGGACCAGTCTTGTTATTATCCAAATACTGTAAGAGATCATGCTTCTTATGCCTTCAATAATTACTTTCAGAAGTACAAAAGGAAAGGTGGAACCTGTTTCTTCAACAATGCTGCCATGGTTATTCAAGTTGATCCTAGTAAGTACTACCTGTTTTCTGTTTCAATTTGCAAATCATATAATGTCTTTAACAAGAAGCAAATGACAGATATAAGGTTAGTAAGTAAATCAACATGTGCCAAACTACACGATTACAGAAATGGCGGGAGTATACTCCTAAAAGGGAGATTCTCGCTCAACTAAGAATGATTCTCATGTTTGCAAAAAGTAAGCTCAGTATCGATAACAAAGAATATAAACTGAAGATCAATGCTGAACTTCTATGTTATGTTCAAATCATGGATCCGCTTCTGTATCCACTATCCAAATGCACCAATGACATCTTGAATAAAAGGGTGGGGTGGGGGTAAAAGGAAAAACTTGTCTTGTGTCCCCAAAGGAATGTCTAGATCATGTTATCACATGAAACCATGTTAAAGTACAAAGAGAAAAAGAGACCATGTGAAATCTTCTATGTTAAGCTTAGTATGGATCTGGATCCTCTTATATACTATTATGTGCTATTAAGTAACTTTTACTTCTATTACTACTTACTTTTTACTGTCTTCTTCACAGATTCTTTACTTCTTGTTAGTATACGACAACATATCAGCTAACTTTTGATCCACATTTTACTTGCTTACAGGTCATAATTCTTGCCACTACGAGTACATGCCCTAGTACTTTATGTTTTCCAGTCTCTTAAATGCCAAGTTCAGAAAGACAACCCGGAGATTAGACAACTGACTATATCCTGGATTTGAGTAGTTGAATTCAATATGTTGTATCAATTTTTGCAATTAAAGATTCGAGATAGAGGCTGCTAATTAATCAGGCAATTGTGACATCCACTAGTTTATCTCTATTTGGAGCATCTAATACTTCTATAATACAATTTCAGCTAGTGTTAAGTAAACCAATTAAAAGTCATATGAAAAAGATGAGGGCAAAATCAACTCAATTTTCATACCTTGGTTTAATTGGCCAGGGTGACTCCACTTGCTAGATATAAAGCTCAGGCTCATGCCTCATGCACTATGGCGAAACAATATGAAAGCTCGAACTTAGCATTAACTTTGTATTAGGAAATTTCAAATCAACTTTATTGATAAGTTATATGGTCCAGCATTCACTATACTGAACTTCAACATCTCTTTTACACATTCAAGGAATGTCGAATGGTGCTTACAGTATATTTTCACCAATTCCGTTGCTATTTTACAGAAAGTGAAACAGGAAAGTGTCACTAGCCCGTTTGATTCACCAAATGCTTAATAAATCTGCAGAATCAATCAAGTTTAGCAACTGCTGCTTGCTAACTCTGGGCATCCGTTCTCCTAAAACAATAAACTTGCCCAAGCAGCAATAAATGCAAAGCCACCGAGAGGAGCTAAGGTTGAGTATTTCCTGTCTTCAAGAAGTGCAACAGCATAGCACCTGTAGACAGACAGACCAGCATTTTGCTTTTCTTAATTACACTCATTACTGAAGTGAAAATGTATATTCACCGAAATGTTCACTAAAGAAGATAGTAGTAGTAGTAGTAGAAGTATTCAACTAGACTTCCAATATATTTAGGAAATCAATCATCTAAGAAAAATATATTTGATTCGTTCAGACTCTTGTCCAGATAAAACCTAAAAAAAAAACATTTTGGCATTTATATTATAGAAATCGGACAAGTTGAGTCAAATTAAACCACTAAATATCCATTTGTAATGAATATATGAGCGAACTGAAAATTACCAGCCTGTATCAGAAGGAACACCTATGCTTGACCATCCAAGCATGTTCATTCAAATGAATGCTGAAGCGTCCAACTAACAAACTTTCAAGCAATGCAGTTTCTAAGTAATTGCTTTCGGTTCCAAATCCATAAGTTTTTAGGTCCAACATCATCAATGCTTATGCGATTGTTATATTTTAATAAGCAAGTTCTAAATGCAACAATCACAAAAGAACATGACTATGATTACTAGAAATTGATTCTACTTGTGAGAAAACTACTATCATTATATCATAAATTTCACTTCTCTAACACTTAAACATGAATTTCTTTGAAGAAAAAGGGGTTTTGCATAACTAAACTAAATAGGAGCAATAACTTGTTTTAGAAATTATCATGACTTTTAGGATATCAAATGTCATAAAAAAGTTACCAGAGGATGCACAGCCAAAAAAGAATGAAATATGTAAATTACATAAATTACATTGCAGATCCATGCCAAATCCTTCAAGTCCCCAAACGATATGCTTAAATATTAACAACGTATATTACATACTATATGGAAAGCTGCACGAATTTTATGATCAACAAAAAGTTTATCCAAAAAAAATAATGGACTTATTTTTATGGGCTCTAAATGTTACTTAACACATAGTATACGATCAACTATTTTAAACTTCAATACTCAGTAGCCCTATAATATAAAGACATTCAAACTGGAAAGGCCAAAGCTTGACCCAGATTAAAGTTGAAACCTACTATGGAGAAATTTTGGAGTTTCAAGACAAAGAAATCAAACTTCTTAATTGGTGAAAACTGATACTGATAATCACCTTCTTTTCTAATTATTGCACTTTAAAACTTTTATGGTCCCTTACATTCTGAATCAGTGGATAGATTATCTTTTTCCAGCATAAAATGACGCGTGACCTTATAACATCAGCTTGCAAGAAAAGGTAACTGATCCATAGATAATATTCTTTGAGAATTTTCAGTTTATTTTCTTTTAATAATGAAGTAAAAAAAATAAGAGGTATGGGTTCTGATGTAGCCCAAGTAGTCATAGAGGTGAACTATCGGGCAACGAGAACACCTTCAGTTTATTTTTAATCACAGTGACGGAGATGTCCTGATTTAAAGAACAGAACTCATAATTAACGATTTCACCAATTACAGGAAAAGCCTTCTTTTATTTGGTAACAAATAGGAATCACAAACATTGCTGTTCAGAGCAGCTTTTAGCATCACAAATGTGATATTTATATATAGTGTGTTCTGGACTTAGCTTCCCATATTCATAATTTATGCTGGATCCAAAGCTCAGTCGAGACTAATTGGGGTCCTTCTGTTATTTAGAAATCTCTAGTAGATTTAATTGCTGATTAACAGATTTAAACATAATTACACTTTACAGCGACAGGAGGAGCAGAAGAGGGAGATGCTCCTGTCAATAGATTACAAGAAAAGGGGGGAATTTCTGAACTGTGCAATGCTATGCTTTACACATGTTTGTATAGATACTTATGATCTAGAAAATGATGTAAGTTTGGCAAGAATACTTCTAATAGATTTCCATTAGTTCTTAACCCCAGTAACTAACAGACAACATTGCAGCTGCAGATATCCTAATATTTCAAAGAATACTTTTCTACAAGTGTGTGTGCGTGAGCGCGTGTGGGTCAGTAGATTTAAAATTTCACTCAAGGATTATGAAAGAAAGTGTCTTTGAGCTTACACTTGCTAGTTCTCAATTTAGAACAAGGTAGAATGGTGTTAAAGCACTAATATCAGTCCATTCAAATACGACTAGATGCACAGAACAGAAATAGAAGTACTTACGTTCCAGAGAAAGCCATAATTCCACCAGTTAACAGCCCTCCAAACTACAACAGCAAAACAATAACAACAACTACCCCTCAGTCACAATGCAGGAACCAAGATTTTCACTTTAAGCATTCAAAATGTAAAAAAAAGTTAACACAAGAAAAGGGATTCAAAATATAAAGAAGTAAACTTACCAAGAAGTCAAAAGGGGTTCAATGTCTACTATATATACATTAAAAAAAAGATAATTTAGATACTCTATATACAATGTAATTTTTCAACGAACCCCCTTCCTGTACCCCGTACCCTGTACCCTAGCTCCAGCCCTGCTCAGTCCCAAATGAGTTAGGATCCCGTACTTAAAATTAGTGACAAAACCATAGAGGGAACTCACAATGTTTGGATGTTTAGTGACAGGCGCAGCAAGAAGGGCAGCAGTGTGAACCAGATGGTACAATGAAGCAGTATTCCACACCTGCAATTCCCAATTACAAACAAAAATTCAATCTTTATTCATAACCCAACAAAGAAAATACTAAATTGAATAATGGGAAAAAGGGGTTCAAAAAAGAAAACAAGAACCTCTTTGTAAGTGGGGTTTTGGGGCTTGAAACCATGAGCACCATAAGCTCCTAACCCAACAGCAGCTACACCTGTTTCCCAAAGCTTACAATATTTCAGTTAAAGATTCTTTAAACCCAGAAAATCATTTCTTTATATGAATAAAAGAGAAGTAGTTTACCAGATATAGCAGCAATCTTGTGCCAGATTTGAGGATCCATTTTTGATGATTTCTGGTTTTTGGATGAACTGGTTTTGATCTTTGCAACTTTGTTCAAGTTTGGTCGCCGCAGCATAAGTCTGTTGTAGCCTCAACTTTGTCATTTGTCGTTATAAAAGTGACTTATATATATTTTTATCGTTTTATAAATGTTCACATATATTTTAGTCATTACAAAATCTCACATATACGTTTCATTAAGTTAAAAAATTATTTTTAAATTTATTTTTATTACTTCTAATTTTTTTTAAAAAATTATTTAATGATTTATATGATTCTTCTATCAAAATTCAAGGTATATTTTAATTTTTTTAATATATAAATTATTTTTTAACTTTTTTTTACTATAAATATTTAAGTTTCTTATTCTGTTTTTTTCTTTCATTCCTTAGTTTAAAGAAAAAAAATTAAACTATTTTTTTTATGCGTATTGTAATTTAATTTTATATTTGAAGAAAAAATTTGGTCATCTACAATAAGTTTTACAAGAATATTAATGAAACATAAATAAATTTAATTATCAAAATAATAATTATAAATTAGTCATTGAAACAAAAAAAGGTCAAAAAAATATGTTTGACGAGGATTAAATTTACTCATATGGGATAATTTCTTTTAGAAAAAAATTAAAAATTTAGATTAAAATTATTTTTTTTTTCATTTCCGTTAGAGAAAAAAGGTATATATGTGAATCATTTGTTTACAAGTAGGGTTATATATGAATCACTTTCATAAGTTGAGGGGTATATCCTTTTTCGCTTGATATAAACTTATTTTTTTGACTATTTCTTAAACAAGATATTATGGAGGGAGGGGGGGGGGGATTTTCAATACAAAAGGTATAATAATTTTGTGGTAAATATAAAATTACTATATCATATATTAGATTGAAAGTATTAAATAGTGATTGAATTATTTTTAAAGATTCAATAGGCAAAGAGACGGAGGACTAATGCTAACGGCTTTGAATATAAATATATTATTTGGTAATAATATTGAATTTGATATGAGATTGATGCGTTTAATTTAAACCTATGAGTAATAGCAACCCATTTATTTGAGAAAACGATATCATTTTTTAAAAAATTTGTTATTCTGAATAATGTGTTAACATGTATTTGTAACTGGAAGTAATGATTTACTTCAAATTGAAGAAAACCTTGGCAACCTATTCACTCACATCGAGTAAAAAGGACTCTTTATCCCTAACTATTGTCTCACTGTTCCTAATTTACGACATAATTATTGTCAAAAGTTTTAATTATTGGCAATCTACTTGATTCGTCTATATTAACTGAACAATATACTCATAGGTCACGAGATATATGAAAAGAAAATGATAATATGATTTTGCATTGGAACCTCGTAAAGGAACATCTTATTCTTTCATGAGCCTTAGAAGTGATAACATTAGGATGAGGGAGGCAACGATTAGACCTTGCAGAACGTAGAAGTATCTTATGGCTTACTGGTGAAAGGTGATGAAATACTTGGGTATAAGCAAATAGTTATGATTTGCACATTGATAAAATATTTGTCAAATATTATTAAAAGGTGATGAAATACTTGGGTATAAGCAAATAGTTATGATTGCACATTGATAGAATATTTGTCAAATATTATTAAGTTTTACTCCAAGTTCTCAACACTTTAAACATAGTAAACTCAAGTCATTAGGCTGAATAAACACTTACAACTTAGGCCAGAATTACATGTTCACAACATAAAATATGGTTAATTAAAAGGCTAGGAGTTATATGTTTTGAATAATTGTTGGTTAAATGATGGTAGACACATCTGATGATTTTTTAAAGCCAGTGTACTGACCTATTTTTTAAAGTTTTTGGAACTCGTAAATGAATAGCTCATTCATTCACGAGTCGCAAAGTGATAACATTATTTGAATTAGGTGTTTAAAAATCTCATTGACATGTTGATCGTAGTTAAATCACTACAATAGTTGAGAAGTTGAGACTCAATACTTTTTACTTTAGGATGGGTGAGGCAACAATCACACCTCGCAGAACATAAGAGCGTTTTATGACTTACTCGTGAAAGGTGATTCAATACTTGAGAACAAGACATAGTTACCACTTCACATTGATAGAATATTTGTCAAAGACAATTAGGTTTTACTCCACGTTCTCAATACTTTAAACATTGTAACCTCAACGTCGTAGCGTTAAATAAACACTTGCAACGACCACAATTACCACTTGACAACACAAAATATGGTCAATGAGAGGGCTAGGAGTAATATATTTTAAATGATTGTTGGTTTAATGATGGCCCATCTACTTACCTATGATCAAGGACATTACTACTTATGGTGGTACAACACTAGCATGCTTGTATCATTTTCTTCCTAAAGCCTCACAAGGTACCTAAAATAAGATTGTTAGATTCCTACTAATACTTCAAGGTAGACCAATAATTACACTTGCTGAAATTTTTTCTTCTAATTTATAATTATCTATTAGGTTCAGATTTGGGCCTAAGAGAGAGAATTACTATCCTTAGGCCAGAAATAGTAGCACAAAGGAACACGAGAAATAATTCCTTTTCTTGATTTTTTTCAACCGATAAGGCTCACCACCATTCACAATCTCACATTGTTGGCTTAAGAAAATATAGTTTATCTCCAGCAAATAGAGCAAAAGTTTCTTTGTAGCATTAGAAACATAGCATTTACCCCATACACACCAATCCAATAACAGGCATGAATGAGTTAGCATTTGTTTCCGGAGCAAAAACAATACTGAGAATATCTAAAATCCCATCACCCTGGGTAAAGAACAATCATACATCAAATATTTCAATACAAAGATTTGTTTAATCAAACAATTGAGTGAGAAATCAGTAACCATGTTAGTTAACTGCCACTGAAGAGAAACCAAGATAAAATTGAAAATTTGAACTACAGCAGTTGGATATTTCAAGGATGATTTGATGCCTATAACACTGCAGTTCCTGAGAACATTCAGCTAAGGCATCAAGACTATGTCCCTATAGTCTCACTAAACTGAGACATGATAAGCAGAGTTAAGACCAGAATAAGAAATACTACTACAAGTGGCTAACCAGAACTATAGCCGCCTAAAACAATAGGGGCATCTGTTAAGTATCACTTGGATCCTTGGAGCTATCTAATATTTTGAGAATCATTCTTCATTTTGTATTAAAATCTATACAATTTGAATCTCGATACTGTTAGAATGACTGATGAAAAGGACCTCTGATTTTAATACCTTATTTATCTAGGTCTTTCCTTCTTCACCTATACCTCTGTTACAGCCCGAAAATGCTCACCTGGTGTAGCAGAGAATTTTTTTTCCATTCTGCTGGGTTCTTCACAACTATGAACTTCCTTTACAGATTGAGGAAGCTCAGTGGAAATCCTGAACAGGTTTTGTGGATCATTCGAGATATCTTGAATCTGCAAACCACATCTAGTGCCATGGAGCTCATCAGGAACACCAGGATATTCTGTTTGTCCAAGTTCTTCTTCCATCAACATTTTGGTTTCAGCCTGAGATGTCACATTTAGATCAAATCCCACTGGGCTTTCAGCTTCAGTAGTTCTTTCCTCCTTGGCGTCATTTACTCGCTGAAGTAAATCTTCTGGAATTGCAGCAGGGTCAAGATCCCAGCACCCCTCAGGCAGGTTCATTCTTTCACCTTTCAGTAAGCAAGATGGTACCTGATGTGAAAATCGTAACATCTCTCTTCTTGGAATCAATCGAATTGCATCTTTGTTTGTGTTTCTAGAGTATACTGTCTTGAACCCATCAAGTTTAACCAAAGGAGTAACACAGACACCAAGCTCTTCAGAATAATCATCAAGAACCTCAACCATTTCATACTGGTGCCGTACTTCAGCTGGGGTTGTTCCGTCCCAATCTGGTGACCAATTTCGATATACAGCCCAAATGTCTCCACTTTTTGGGTAGATTCTAATACTACCTCCCCTTCCAACTTTCTCCTTACTTAGCAGGTGAGAGAATATGTTTACATGCTCAACAATTTCAGAGTTGAAGGCCCTAAAATTTCCACATGACTTGGTAAAACCAGAATCCAACCAATTGACCAGCCCAAATTCGCTATCTGTCTTTGAGCTTATGTAGCTGATATGAACTTTGAATGGTTTCACAGATATGATTTCACGAATCAAACAATACAAGCGAGGCATACCATCTTCCTCATCATATAAAGCCCATATCTGCTTAGGTCTGAAGCAATCTTCTGATCTATCCTTGTCAAAATCATGGAAGTCAGAATCTGGGACTACTATTGTCATGGACCCAGTTTTCCCCAGTTCTGATTGATGAACAACAATTTCCTGCACTGCTCCTTTAGGTCTCTCACCCGATTCACCAAACTCAGCATCCGCCTTTCTCTTCTTCTCGGTCTCTGCAGCAGCAGCTTCATAAGCCAACTTGATCTCTTCCAGTTTCTTGCGGATTTCTGCTCTTGCCTTGTCAATTAGTAACCGTCTTGCATCAAATGCAGGAGCAGCGGAATGTCTTTTTATTGAAGCTTCAGCAGGATTTAGAAGCTTAATATTTTGTTTCAAATTCCCGTCCCCATTTCCATCAGCTATTTTAGTTTCTCCAGCAGTTTTTAGAGCCATTTCTCCATTACTATAGCTGTATGTACCTTCCACACCAATTTTTATCTTCTTAGGAGGTCTACCAGGCCTGCGACGGATTTGTTCATTGCACACAGTATGCCCGTTAAGAACCCCGTTGCTCACCATCTTTTTCACTTCATGCTTCCCTCTGCCTCTTCTTCTGGTGATTTTCCTACTTGCTTGGTTTGCAAAACTGACAGCTGTGGATGATCCATTGGAATCTAAAACTGGAGCAGAATTTCCACTGGAGCTCCACTGAAAGGACAAATTGGAGACATGCTCGGAACAAGGTCCGGAATGATGTCCTGAGACCCCATTATTTGCAGCATAAACAGATGTTGTTGGGACATATGTAGCCCCGCAACCATGGCTTCCATATCCATTAGACCAAGAGCTATAGGAATAGGAACCATTAACCGGAGCCAATCCTGTTTCAGCAGCTATGAAAACCCCACGACAGTTCTTACAGGACAGCCTTTTGTTCAGGTACTTCCTAAGATATTCATACTGAACGTGACAAGAGGTACAAACGGTCCAAAATGTATCAAGCCTGTTATGAGAAACTGACTGATTGGAGTAACTGTCATAGCTCCCAACACCAGAACCATGCAGAGTAAATAAACTTCTCCTGTGATCATACGAGCTTCTTTTGGAAACATCAGACAACACCGTCCATGCTTCAGAGACAAGTCTAAATGCACCATCAGCTCCAACACTTTTGTTCTTATCGGGATGGAGTAACACAGCCATCTTCTTATACTGTTTCTTCAGCTTGGCCTTGTCAACAGAGGAATCTAAACCCAGTATTGCATAGAAATCATATTCTCCATTAACCTTCGTCTCTGCAGCACTAAGGACTCCAAAGGTCGCTACCATTTGTGATATTCCTTCCAAGTGAGGGTACAACATCTGAGCTTTCAGAGCATAATTTTTTGCACTCAAAATGTCTTTCTCCACGAATCTCCTTTCAGCATTTGTTTTAGCTTTCAATGCTTCCTCCATGTTCGTTCCCATCTCTAAATCCAGAATTTCAGCCTGATTTTCCAACGAAATCCTTCAAAAGCTCACAGGTTTTTATAAATAAAACTCAATTCGCATAAAATACATGGTTACAGGCCTGCAATTAAACGAGAAATACTTTAATGTACATTTCATCATTCGAAATCGACTCACTGATCGACCTTCAATAGTACTCAACATTTCAGTAATATCCTAACCTTAAATAATAACTAATAAATCCAACAAGGCTAAATCCATTAACCATTATATACATCGAAATAAATATCCAGATCTAAATCTATATTCAAAAGACCACATACTCCGTACAGAAAGAACAACAGCTCAAGTCATCAATTGACTCAGTCAAATTCAACAGAACCGACACCTTTCAACTTCTTCAATTTCAAGTCAAAACACTTCAACTCACATTCAATTTCAATTCAAACAAACAAACAAAAAAATCACACAAAATATTTGCATAATTTCAAATATACTAGTAAGATCTAAACAACAACGAACACAAAAGTTCAAAAAAAATCATACACAACAGACAATATTAGCACAAAACTTAGCTAGATTCCGGAGAAGAAATTTCAAATGAGAATCAAAGTGGACTTACAGAGACTAAATCCGACTGACATACGAATCTCCGTAGATCAGCAAAAAAACACTCTTGATCTCAAAATTTGCAGCAGATCTCAAAATTAAACTTCAAACTAAAATGACAAACTCAAAAGAAGTACATCATTCAACTTTAACCAAAATTAAGGTAATCGTATAGTGAAAACCGAGATTTTTGAGAGAACTACAGACTTTTTTCAGTTGAAGATTTCGGCATCTGACGGCGGCGTTACGGCGGAAGAAACCGTCGGAGACGCCGAAGAGTAGAAGAAGTTTCTTTTTTTTTTTGTTTATTTTTTACTTACTATTGCAACTAAACTGAAACAATACTGTATGAGATGGTTTGATTGTTAAAAATTAAAAATAGAAATAAGTATATATTATAATGAATGATTACACATGACATATTTCACTTTTAATTATTTTTTTCAAATTTAGAATGGCAAATTTATTTTTTACCTTTATAAAAATAAAAAAATTGTACTTAATTATAATATACTTTATATATGTGGAAGATAATATCATTCTAGAAAAAGTCAACTATGTAATTAAAGCTAGTATTACAACTTTTAAAAAATCTAAATTATAAATGTATATTAATTTTTTACTTTAAATATCATTAATCTTCTTAAATTGTAAACTAATAATATTGATAAATGAAATAAATCTAAAAAAGAGAGGAAAAAAAACCTTGTCCATAGGGATTGGGTTTTGGATTCTGTGCACTTAATTGAATTTAAAATTTAGAGAATATAAATTTTTATTTCATATTTTATTTTTATTTTGAATAGGAAAATTAAGGTATCAATTTTTTTTGGGGTGACCTAAATTAAAATGTTTGGTTAAGATTAGATAGTGGAAAACTTATATTATAAAGAGTTCACAAGTTGTCTGCCACTTGGCTTAAATCTATTGACATTTCTAATTTTTAGTATTATTTATAGCAAATATATAATTTTTTTTATAGTATTAAACTTACTTGTACTCAATTATTTGGAAAAAAAAATATGCATCTTTTCTTCTCTTTAATTATGGAATCCCATGACTCATAAGGAATTTATTTTTTTAGAGTAAAAAAGTAGAGATTCCAAGAGAGGGAAACAGACATAGAATACGTTTTATTTTTGTCATACTTTAAGTGGAATACTTTTTTTTTCTACTTACAATTTATTTTAAACTCTGATTAAATTTTGTCTCGCTACGAAAAGAAAATTGCTTTTGAATCACTATAATGTGGTGGGATGTAGAGCAATTCACCCTTACAACCTATGATGATCAAGGTACCCGAGTGGTAGAGTCAAAAATTAGTGAACAAAAGGACTTTAAAAAAAGGTAAAAAAGTGTTGTTAGTAAACAAAAGTTCTTTTAGAAAAGGTAAGAAATTGTTGCTAGTAACGAACACGCGATCACTAATTCATTTAGGGTGTTTAAAACTCATTAAAAAGGTCTAAAATTATAGAGCTGAACGTAGAGGGAAGGGTGTGTGGTCAGTAAATGTAGGATGGGTGATAGGAAGGGGAGATATGGGATAGGGGTGTGTGATTGTGGGGGGAAGGTTGCAATAGGCGAGATGTGGTGACGTCGAATAGGGTTATTGAGGAGAGATGGTGGGGGCTAGTAGTTGTGATGAGGGAAAAGATGTAGGGTGACTTCTCAACAACCTATTATGTCAAAAGTGTCCAAAATATGTTACTTAATCATTTAGTATATCATTTTAGTTGTATATACGGTATTTTTTTTCTGACGAATAACTTGCATGTGCCTAAGCCCATGAAGTTACCTTGTTCTAAGTCACTACACGGAATGAACATGTAGTCGTTTATAGTAATATCATGTATGTTACGTTCGCAACGAAATAAAGAGAAAATAAATTAAAACTCTAAGCTCATCAAAAAACTCCATTGACGAGGCCTGACCCTTCTCCAGCTTCTTGTGGTTGAAATAAAGAGAAAATAAACTAAAACTCTAAGTTAAGTCGTTTCCATCTTTGATTAGATAGAAACACTTTATTTTTCAAGATGAACCTTATTTGGGATAAATTTGGTTTCATTAGGCTAATATGTATTTTCTCTTTTTAGTGGCCTTACTAAGAAAGTCGAATTAGTTGTTCAGCAAAAACACTTTGGTGGCGTTGAACGTGTACCATAGATTAGGGCTGGGCATAAACATCAGAAAATCGAAATATCGTACCGAATCGAATTTTTTTGGTATTTCAGTTTCGATTTTTTGGTTTTCGGTTCGGTATTCGGTATATGTTTTTGTATTTTTCGATATTTCGTTATTGGATGTGGTCATGTGATTTCGGTAATTTCGATTTACCAAAATATATTATAGTATAATATTATATATATATATTCTATTACTATTACTATTCAATATACATATTATAATGTCAAATAAAAGTAACAGAGTACAGAACTTTGTTGATATAACTATTTTTTAGCCCATAAGTTGTAAAACAAACAAAAAAATTTTGTAAAATTTTTAAAAGCCCCAATCAGGCAGGCCCATTAAAAAACCAAAATAACAAAACCGAATCGAAATAATAAAAATCGAACCGAACCGAAATATTTCGGTTCGGTATTCGGTATACAATTTACAAAAACCGGAAAAAAAAATGAAACCGAATCGAAATACCGAATGCCCACCCCTACCATAGATGTCTATGTCTATCACCTTCTCCCTTAAAGATGAATTGCATTGGAATTTATTTTTTTGTAGAGCAGACAACACATGGCTAGTAGTACTTTTATCTGTTTTGGAAGGAACATAACTAAATGCATATGTCTCTAAGCTAGCAACTTACTAACTTATAGTATACAAATACTTATCATAGTGTTAAATGTGGCAACTTCTCTTCCATGATATATAATAATAACAATAACATATTGAAATCTCGTGATATATCATAAGATTTGAAGAAGATAGAGTATACATTACAAATATTCTTGAGTTCATATATATATTATAAATATAGACAAGTTGGGGAGCTTAGTCATGCTATCATGATATATGCTAGTATTTTTTATTTTTTTATGATAAGTTTAGATATATTTTGACTATTTATTTAGATTATGTCAAAACACATAAATAAATGTCTAAACTTGTTGGTTTTTTTTCTCAGTACCTCAACTAACTACACATTTTTCCAATTAATTATTGAACCCCATAATTTGTTTAATTTAACACACGTGGGTGATTTTTGATCAGCTTTTCTATGTGTAATGTCTACAATTGTTGTTCGAATTGTTATAATTTTGATTGAAGGAATGAAGACGAAACGTGCTAGGTCTCATTTGTTTTCTAAGTGTTCAAATGAAACTTAAGTAAAGACACAATTATTCTCAAACATTTCACTATCAATGGGACTAATGCATTGTGGAACACATATGTATCCTCTATCAATAACCCCCACAAATCTGGTTCCACTCATAAACGATGTTTGTTTAAAAACGAAGCAATTATGATTGTGGGGGTTCAATGATTCAATAGGAAATGACGTATTAAAGTACCTGAGGAAAAAAAACTCAACAAGTTTAGGGATCTGCTTATGTATTTGACCTTTAGATTAATGTTATGTGTGCATACGTTTAACCTTTTTATCCAAGATCAAGTGTAATATTACGATCATAAATCTTGATCTTGTGGTTGGGCTAAAAGAATTTAAACATATTTTTAAGTTTTAACGTGTATGATGTGATATCGTCAATTTGAGTTATTTTTACACTATTTTCTTTAATATATTTCATATCATTCAAATATAAGCGTATCAAACAACATTCTATAAGTAATTTACTTTCTTCTGTAAGCAATGTGGATTTTGTTCACGTATGTCCAACACTTTTGTGTAATTCCCTTTTAAATTGGTATATATATCTGAATTTATGAATGTAATTAACTAATTTTGTATAAAATGTATAGTTTATATATAGATATAGATATATCTATATATAAGTTTAGTTATTTGCAAGAAAATAAAATGTACAATATGCTAAAATATCTTTTGAAAATTACATTTATATTCATATAATCTAAACCCAATAAATAAATATGTAGATAAAAAGAGTTAGAAGTAGGGTTGGATTATAGGGTATACATACTGAATCATCTTATCGAAATTAAAATTATTGATGCCACGATTTCAATGTTTAATGTGCAATTGAAAATCTCATAATGTTCTATATGATATTTGATATTTATAAAAAAAAAAAGAATAAAATTTATTGAAATATACTATATTGAAGTATATAATTATATACCGTATCATTAAACAAAAGCTAGAAAATATATAAATTAGTATTAGTATAAAACTAATTGTTTAGTTATTGAAACTTTGATTATTTTATCTTCACTGAAATATCATTTTTTGTTTAATGATCAGCGATGAAGTGTTTGCTAGATTTTGTTGTGTTGTTTGATAGAGTAGCTATTACAATATCTTTTAATTTTAAATTTAATTAAGCAAAGACCGAGTAAAGAGCAAAGATTCAAAGTCATGCCTAGAACCTAGGTTATATTTTTTTGAAAAATGCAATAAGTAATTTAACATATTGTTAGGGGTCGTTTGGTTAATGTATAAGAGTCATCTTATTAGGTATAAAAGTCAACATAATTTATACCATGTTTGGTTGTATTTTTGTAGTCCTACATAATTAATTTAAACATAACTTATGAGGCAATTTATGTATAAAGTTATACAGGGAAGAAGGTGTTATAAGTTATGTGAGTATTAGTTATGCATGTATTAAAGTGATAAATTACATATTTTCCCTATTAATTTATTTTATTGTTTTTAATTGGAAACTTTGTTGTTTTCCTATATATAAGTTTGTTGTTTTTATTTCTTTTTTATATTTAAATCATTTTTATTTTTATTTTATTTATTTTATTTTTTTAATTAGAAACTTTATTGTTTCCTTTGTTTTTATTTCTTATTATATATAGATTATTTTTTTTCTTTTTATATACTTACCATTTTAATTGATTTATGCAAATATAAATATTTTTTCAATACTAAAATTAATTGTATATTTTTTAACGATACATATGCTAATTAAATATTAACATTATATATTATTCAATATATTTCATATTTTATTAGCATGTATTATTATTTTGTTAAATACATTTACATATCATAAGGTTATTTTAATAAAATATGAAATATATTGAATAATATACATTAAGGGGTTGTTTGGCTGCTGGTTATATTTTAGTATATAAAATATATTTACATACCATAAAGTTATTTTATTCGATTCGGTTGAAAATTTTTCTTTTTTTTTCATAAATTAAAATGACCATTTTAATTGTTCTTGATGGTTATACACTTAAATAAAAATGTATAATTTTATTAAAAATAAAATAAATCGGCCTGGATCAGCTAGATTCGATCAATTCTGTCGGTTTTTTAATTTGAAATTCAAATTATTTATTTAAAATGCAATAAATCAATAATCAAAGACCTGTTAATTTAGTACCCTCCTTGATGTCATAAAATGAGAGTCCGAAACTCAAAGGGTAGAAAATATTAACAAAAATTCCAAAACGGATTAAAATTTATATTAACCAAAACTGTAAAATCGCTGCCGAGCACGCGATTTACTTTAACTGAAAAGTAAAATCCGTTGCTGAGGCAGCGATTTTGCCAAAACAAATTTTTATAATAAAAAACTGAAATTGCTGCTGAGCAGCGATTTCAAATTTTTCTTCTTACAAAATCGCTGCCAGGGGATCGATTTGGATATTATTCTTTTAATTTTCTTTTTTTTTAAAAAATAAGGTATATCGCGGGCACTGGCAGCGATTTATAAAAAAAAAATTTTTTTTTTAATATAAATCGCTGCTGTACAGCGATTTACAAGAAAAAAAACAAAAATTTTTTTGTAAATCGCTGCAATCGAGGCGATTTATTTAAAAAAAAAAGCAATTTTGTTATTAATTTTTGTGTAAAATTATATTTTTAAAATTAATTAATAATTTTTCTCCTTTAATTTTTTTCATTTAAAAAAATTAATTATTTGAATTCAAATAGTATTATAAATTTAAATTTATAAATTCTTTTTACGGAAGAAATCTTTTATTACTTTACTTATTTTTAATTTTTTGCAAATATGTATATTTTCTTATAAGTTATATACAATAAATTTTAAAAAAATGTCATTTTTTTTAAAATAAATATATTTTCCTGTCCTAAAACAAGATATATATTTAAATTTAAATTTAATCCCTATTGAATTCAATAATTAATTTTTTTAATAAAAATTAAAGGAAAAAACTTATTTAATTTATTTTTTAACAATAGAATTTTAACAAAAACATTAATATCAAAAAAACACAAGACCCCAAAGAAACAACAACAAAACAAAATTATTTTTTTAAAAATAAATCGCTGCTAGTGCGATTTACCAAAAAAAAAAACTTTTTTTTTTTGTAAACGCTACTGTAGCAGCGGATTTACACCAAAAAATTTTTTTTTTTTTTTTTGTACATCGCTGTTTTTTTTTTTTTTTGTTTTTTTCTCATACCAGCACGATTTACTATAAAAAAAAAAAATTTCTTTAAATCTCTGCCCCTTGTTCATCTATCTACCATTTCTTTTTTTTTTCAAAACAAAAGAGATTAAAATAATATCAATCGCTTCCCTGCAAGCGATTTGAAGCAGAAAATTGTGAAAAATCGCTGCTCAAGCAGCGATTTCATTTTTTTAATTAAAAAAATTTTTTTGGCAAAATCGCTGCTTTCACGCGTTTACCTTTTTCAGGTAAGTAAATCGCTCGTGCCTCGCAGCGTATTTTATACCGTTTGGTTATATAAATTTTTATTACCGTTTTGGAATTTTTTGTAATATTGTCTACCCGTTGGTTTCTGACTCAAATTGAGTCTGAGTTTTTTGTGTGTGTTTTGCATGTGCTGTAATATTTTATTGAATGTAATAAACATTAGTATCCACTTTTTTAAAAATACATGTTATGAATGACGATAATCAATAAAAGTAATCGGTAAATCAAATTGGAACGAATCAATATCTTAGTAATCTTATAACCATCCTTAGATACCAGGAATAATAATAATAAAATTTTATTCAATTAATATCACCAAATAGCCGGAAGTTTCAATTTTGCCAAACATGAGATTAAAAAATCAAAAAAATACGTAATTAAGATTAAAGAATATTGAAGCTACTCAATAATAATAATAATAATAATATGAAGCTTATGTTTTCGCATAACAAAATTCGAATATACAGAAACAAATATAATTTTGTGTTTCAATATAATTTAAATTTAAAACGTTTAATTAAATATGAAGAAATACTTATTACTTTACCGTAAACTGTCTCGCCAAATAAGCTTCATTTCCAAATTAAAATTGAATTTCAATTCCACTCAAACATTCACAGCCTTACAAAGGAACATGAGCGACGATACACACGGCGCCGCCGCAGCGTCTCCGCCGCCTCCACCCCCATCACCACTACCGCCGGTCAACAATAGTCGCTCATAATAATCCACACAAAACAGCGACAACGATAACTCGACTTCATGACGAGTCCAATAAACTCGTCTCACAATCTCGGAATCAGATTCAATTCCAATCGGCCTCCATTTTCGCAATCGATTCAATACTGGCCTCACGCAGACCATATACAGCCGCCGGTACCCTCCTAGTGCCAAAACCACCGTCCTCACACCTTCGAGCGGCGGCGACACGTGGCGGAAGCAGAGATGCTCCCAGAGAGAATCGTTCCGAGCGATACCGCACCAGAGCTTACATACACAGGCAGCTACTCCCAATGAACGGCCGTCGAGCCTCTTCAATATCTCAATCAACACATCCTCATTATCGTTGATGAAAAAATTGGTATCCATTGTTCAAACAAATGTTGAAGGAATGCAAGGGTTAATTAAAGGTTGAGATAAGGAAGTAAAGAGAGAAGTAATGGCTATTTGTAGGGAACAAATTTAAGAGTGTAAAGGATTTTGACTCTCTTTTTTATTTTTATTTTTTAGGCGCGTGAAATTTTTCGTGTTTAATTAAATTTGAATAACACATTATAAAGATTTATTTAAAAGGATATTTTTAATAAAAATTTTATTATTATTTTGAGTTCGAATCTAAACTTATAATTAAGATAAAACAGTCATGTTACTTCATCATAACTTTTGACTTAAAGAATTGACGAGAGTGTGAATTTATGGATTTCAAAGTAGAAAGAGGTAAACACGTTTTAAGGGTTTAAATAGCTACTCCACCTGCTTTAATTATGTGACACTTTTCATTTGAGAGTCAAATATTTGAGTTTGATTAAAAATTCGTTCGTGAAATCTTCAATTATTTTAAAATGAGATATATATATTTATAAATTATACAAAAGTATTTATAAATTACCATAATTGATTTATAATTATTAAAAAATACATAAAAATTTTAAGATAAAAAATATTCTTGTTTAAATTTTAAAATCTGAAAAATGTTACATAAATTGAGACGGAGGAAATAATATATCCGAATAAAAAACAATTTTAATAACGTATAAATAACATTTCTTCTATCTCAATATATACGATATACTTCTTTTTTTAGTTCATCGTATAAAAATAATGCATTTTTATATTTAGCGTAATAATCTAAACTTAAATGTTTATTTTACTCATACAAACATTTATCACTTATTTTAGATTATAAATTTTAAAATCTCTAATTTTTAACTTTGTAATAAGTCAACCGCATCATATAAATAAAATAATAAAAAATATAATTTTTCGTTGAAAAATAATAGAAATGAACCCCTAAACACTTAATAGCTCCGTCCCGAGGGAGTGGTAGGTAAGGTATCGAGGGGAGAAAAGAAGAAGACAAAGGGAAAAGTTAAAAAGGGGCAAAAGAGTTTGAACAAAGAATCCAAAACTAGCTTCTGAATTATTAGATTGAACTTTAAAGGGGGGAGATGTAAGACATTGGGAGTTATCCACACGGATTTTAACTTGATGGATTTGACTTTTACTACTTGTATTTTTAATATTATGAACTCAATTTTAGTTTTTATTGTAATTTTAGCAAGTCTTCCACATATTTTCTTTATTTTAGTTTACGTATTTTATTATTGTATCTACGTCTCAAATTATAATAATTATTTTCCCCCTCCCCCTTTCCTGTCTCATTTATGTGAGTTAGTTGGATTCGACTAAAGTTTTAGAAAAAAATGGAGTTTTTAAAATTTGCGTAAAATTAATGCTAGAACATTTTGTGTATTGTAAATTATTTCATTAATGATAAAATGAGCATTTTATAGTTTAATTATTAATAAATATAAAAATATGTTATTCTTTTTGAGACTGATAAAAAAAAAGGTAAGTCATATAAATTGAAACAGAAGTTGTGTAGAATATTTAGTTTAGGTTTTTGTACATTTTAATATAATCTTTTTTATAATGGATTTCGAGTAATATCAAATACAAATAGTTTATGTCAAAGTTATGATTCTATTGAATCGAATTGTGTCATTTTCTATATTTGATAGTTTTTACTAGCAAATATACGAGACGTTAAAAATTTAAGGAGCATTTTAGTATGCAATACACACTTTTAATTTAAAATATTATGATCTTTTTTTTAAAAAAAACTTCTTAAATTTAAAGTCCAATGAAAATTTATAAGAAAAAGATGGAGAAAAATCATATGTTATGATATGCATAAAAAAAATATTAGGTTCAAATTAAGTATGAATTGAGCCATTTGTGGAAGATGCATGTAAAGCTTGAGGTGAATGTGGTTTTTTTTAAGTAACTAATAATTATATTGGAGTCAGATTAATTTTAATTCACGTCATGTAGGCTCCATTTGGAAGAAAGTATTTTTTTCTTTAAGATTTTTTCTATATCTAAAGTTCGAATCTAAAAGTTTTAATTTAAAAAAGACAAATTTTATTTACTGTACTATATTCTTTGATGGTAACGTAGTTTGTTGTTTATGTTGTTGGTATATATATAGATTTCATTCAATTTCGAAATGATGACAGGCTTTTTAGTGTCTATTATTTGTGTGTGAGAAAGAAGTCAGAGATGTGAACGTTATAGTCATGTTGTGTAGCGTAAGATGTGTTGTATTGATGTTAATGTTTTACTTTGTAAGCATATGAATATGTAGACTATATAAATTTAATTATAATTTCAGTGAAACACTTCTAATTAAAAGTACTTACTTACTTTATTAGTGTCTTAATCATATTTAGAAAAGAACAATTACTAGCTAACTTGATCACTTCGTTAGCCAAATCTTGCTCATATCCCGAGGTGGAGTGGTGGACCCATGCCAACAATTGTCAAACGACACCGTTTTTTTTATTGATCTCATGCATAAAGTGATATATCGAACAAAATGATATTATTTGATAATGAATGTTTCTTGATGCGTTAATTGATTACCCAACTTTGTTCTTTGAGGTCGGAGGTTCTAACCTAACTATATCTTTGGGTTTGCAAAATATAACATACTTGGTAAGTGTGGTAAGTTATACGAACCCTAACTCCAGCAAACTAGCACTCGTGATATTATAGTATGTAAGATTTTGTTATGATTGGAATTTATAGTATTAAAATTAGGTTTAAACTTTTTTTTTTTTTTTTTTCATCTTTGTCTCTATTTAATAATCTTCAATAAAATCGTTTGAACAAAAATTACTGATCGAACTCGTATCCTGACTTCTAACTCCGCATGTGAATATGATTAATTGGTTGAACCATTAACATCCTTTCATACATATTAATTATTATATTACTATTATGCCTAATTAAATTGATTGTCGTACTCGTATATATCTATCTCAAGCGATTAACGAAAAAGGGAAAAGGTTGAGTACTTAAACCTTTTTAATGTAAACGACAAATATTAGTGGCTAATTTAATTAGTGATTAATTTTCATTACTTGAATGATTAGAAATGATCCTTTGATTTATTCACGACAAGTTGAGGTTCATAATTATCATGGGTCATCTAATTGCATGATTAGATAAGGATAAGTAGCAATCTTAATTATTTTTTCACTATCTTAGTCCAAGGATATTCTTAGTCTAAAAATTGTGGGCTTATACATTGTGTATAGATTTTCTATATTATTATTAAGTTGATTGTTTGTTTGCTTAAGATTTTAATAAGGCGGTTTATTTTTCAGTATTTGAATATGCGTGATTTATTTATTCTTAGCATGACAATTATATAATTTGAAAATAAAAAGTAATTAAATATTTATTATTTGATTAAAAAATAAAGAATTTACGTCTGCAAATGATTTATAGCGGTAGTTATGGCGATGGAATTTGTGCTAGTAGCTACTAATGGTGATAGTGATAGATTAATAGTCATGATGGTCGAGGTGGTTGGTGTTATAGTAACTAGCACAATAGTAACAGTTGATAATTTCGTTGTTGGTTATTGAATTGGTTATTAATAGTTGAAAACCGTGGCGAAGATAAAATATTTAATAAGAGGGTTTAAAATCGAAGTTGTTATTAAATACACAAACTAGTGAAAGGGATTCAACATCTATTATATATACCTAAAATATAATTTTAATCATGCACAAATAATAACTATTTTATGTTGAGAGTGTTCCGATAAATTACCTAGTATATGCCTCCTCCAACACTGGTTGACAATGTTGGTGGCGATAATGGATTGAATGGTTCATTATATGATTAGTTGGCCATGTTGATATTGATGATAATTGACCGTTGAGCTAGTTATGAATTGAGATGATCGAAACGATTAATAGTAGAAATTGATCACAATAATAATGACAGACGACCGATAATGAATCTCGATATTAACCATCCGGTAAACTATGGTGAGAGGCCGTTTGAAGACTCTTTTGAAAGAAGTCACTTTGGAACAAATGAACCATTTTATATTATATTATACTTTAGAAATAAACAAAAAGAAAATATATTGATCATTTCTATCTTAATCTTAGTAAAAATAGGAACTAAATGCCTCAAATCCAAATATTTAAAGAGTCTTTCTTACCATCAAAATTAAATAAATGGTGTCTATTTATACTTTATAAACATGATCAAGGATGATGAATCAACTTCCTAGTATGATATTATATTCCCACCAAACAAAACGATAAAAAAAAAATAAAAAATTACTACAAAATCTACTGCATATATATATGGCACCAGACAAAAGTCATATCATAAGATCTATTAATGCATGTTTTATTCTTTTTTATAATTATTATATACACACATAAAAGAAGGGAATAAAATAAACAAATGTATCTTTTGAAAGTCCAATCAAATCAAAAGATATAAATTGATGGTCAGAGAAAACAGTAGTACCTATATATATATGCTTGGTCTCTTGGTGTACAAAGAAAAACCCCAAATTCCCATGAGACAGAAAGCATATATTTAAATTATCACTTTGAAACAGAATCTTCAATTCACATTATTTCTTTAAACCTTTATATATTAAAAAATATATAATTAAGTAAATAAAAATATGAATTTTTTAAGATAATAACTTAAATTTTTAAATATGATAATGATATATTCCAATATAATACTAGAGTAAACAGAGATTTTAAATTTAAACATTCTTATTACAACGTATTAAGAAGAACTTTTATATCCATTGAGAGTTTGTCTCGATAGGGAACTGCAAGATCTTTTCCCCCTTTGAATCATAGGAATGGAAAAATCAATAGATACCGAGCTTGGAACATCTCACCACGTGCGTACTTAAAGCGCGATCTTGAAACTAGAAACTCTGGGTTGATGCGACGTTATCTTTATGGACGTATTACAATTCACTTTTTGATCTAAAATAAATTAATTAAAAAAGTTAAAATAACAAAAGATTGAGATGGAGTGTCAAAACATTATATACTATCTTTCTGTGTATATATTAATTTTTAAATATTCTTAATAAAACTTCTGACTTCGTTACTTATTTATATTTAGCTTTGTTTCTAAGATAGGATGAGGAATAGGGGTTAGGTTATGGGTAACTAGATAGGGGGGATATCTAGAAGGAAAGAAACTAGTCATAGGGATAATTGTCTTCTAATGTGTTGGAATTAGTCTCTTGGACATATATGAAAAGCACACACAACTATGGATTCTTAGTGAATTAAGAACAATTTGATCATAATAGCAAAGTTACAAACTTATATAAAAAAAAAAATCACATTTTTCACTCACTCCCTCAACGTCTCTTTTATGTTGTTTGTTTTTGTAAGATATTTGCTCTAAGCTAACAAGTCAATCATATATGGTTTTAAAAAAATAATATCATGTCTAAAACTACTATCATAGTCATTAAATTTTATAATTAATTAATTAAAATGGTTGAAGTCATGTCATTGTCGTTTTTAATATGTATGCCAACATAAGTTAATCATATGGTTAAATACAATGTCTAAACTAATAATCACCAAAAAAAAATTATAATTTAAAACCGTTGAAGTCATGTCATTGTCATTTATTATAATATAATATAATTTTATAATAATAAAATATATACATGCTAACATACAGTAAAATTATATATGTATATTTGTTATTGTTACTACTTGTGAAGATGAGGAACATAAAACGAAGAAATTATTAGCTTAATTCACTTCTTACATGAACACTACAACGAACACAGAATTTAGCAGCAATAATATAGTTATTGTTATATTAAATTGAGAAATTGTATATAATAGCAAACTATAACCTAACTAAATGGAATTAGGCTATGGTTTGATTAATTGTGCTTCCATAGCAAACGTAGCTCAAATTTGCATCGTCTCTCCCAGAATCTCACTCAGCCTTTCAATTCTCGCTCGCCTCTCTCGCTTTATACAACAGAAGTGTAAATTAATTTTTCTGTTTTGTATAAAGGCGAGAGAAAATTGTATATACCCATGCAAAAAATATATATTTTCGTGCCATACACTTAATTCTACAATTTACAAACCTTTTACTTCAAATATTGTAGAGAAACAGGTCAGCGAATTATACAATTGCAATATAGCAATTGCGTGAAATACAATTTTCTCTACTTTATACAACAGAAGTGTATATATTGTGTTTCTGTTTTGTATAAAGCTAGAGGAAAAACATATATCTTTTTGTTATACACGTAATATTGGCAAGTGAAATAATAGGCAGTGAATTATACATTGTGTCATTATACATTGCCAGTGCAATAGGATAAGCTAATTAGACATTGTGCAGTGAAATAGGCCAGCGAATATACAATTTAGCCAGCGAATTATACACTTTTTATGTATAGGCGATTATACATTTTTATGTTTGCTATGAGCACAATTATGCAAAATTTGTTATGACATACAAATCATGCATTTTTTGTTGGCTATATGTGAAAGTTGCCCTATTAAATTTAGCAGTAATAATAAATATAAATATTTAATTGTTACTTTATATAAATATAGTTAAGCTTTAATAATTCGGAATATAATAATATTAAATTAACTATTACTAAATATTTTTAAGATAATAAATATTAATAAAGTATTTAATGCGAATATGGTAAATTAGGAATTAAATAATGAAGTATTTAATGTGGATCTTTGACTATCTATTTTGTTGCATGGCATCATGAATCCACATTAGTATTGTTATATTTATCTTTTGCTATTTTTATTTTGTCATTATTGAATATTCTATAGTATTTCAAATGGTTAAAATTTTGAATCTATTGATGTGTCTGTAAGAAAAAAAAATTAAAAAAATTACTTTTTGAACAAATCAATATTATTTTTGATGCATTATATCAACTTATCAATACAGCACAACAGTGTTTCTATATAACTATATATAAAAATAAATAAATTTTGAGTTAGGTTTTTTTTATTCTGACATTATATTATATTTTCCATTAAAATTTTTACATTATTTACATTTTTATTTCATAAGGTCCACATATATCATATTCAGTGGCGCAGCTAGAATTTTCAGTAAGAGGATTCAAAATCTATAGAAATAGATACACGAACTAGTTGAAGGGAGTTCGACATCTACAATAAATACCTAAAAATTATTTTAACCATATATTAATAATATAATTTTCAACCAAAAAAAGTTCAGATGAGCCACCTTAGCATAAGTTGCCTTCGACCCTAACCGTATCCTCTTTAGACCTCATTTATAAATTATAATTGTCAATTTATAAATATTAATTAACTAAAAAAATAATTTTAGGTCTTCAAACTTATTGAGACGTCGTGTATTAACGAACAAGTATCACTCATGATCATTCAGACAGTGATGTCATGAAGTTGAAAAGAAGGGAAGAAATATGATTTAACAGTGTAAAATAAAGTGCAAATAGAAAAAGGCAAAGAGAAACAAACAAAGCACTAACAAATATTCAACATAATAAATATTAATAGTGAAGTTTGTGTGAGCTGCCAAAAAGTACATTAATAGTGACTAAAGCTTGGAGAGAAAATGAACAAACAATAAAACTAAACAGAAAAACACTTTGGAAGAGAAACTAATTTAATCAATGCCAGAAAGTGACATCCAAAAATTTAACTACTCTTTTAGCTCAATGCAAAACATTGTGGAATCTCATGCATCATCAAAAAAAAAAAAAAAGTTGACTATGAAATACTAGTTTCTCCGTTCCCATATTAATTGTCATGTTTCACTTCAGAAAGGGAAGTTATGTTAGCCTTGATCAACATAAGTATCTTTCTTTTTTAATCATATTAACATGATTATTGAAAAAATAAGATTGAGAAGATTATAAATTTAATTTAATTCAGTTTCCTTTACTTGATCGAACAACCCCAATCCAATTATTTCAACTACATCAAATGATCTTTTAAATTGGTCAATACTCTCTAGTTTATAGCCACTTCTATGTGACACCAGTTGTTGCTTCACTAATAGGGTCACGCTTCAACTTTGAGAAAAATTGCAACTTGTAATATTTTTATATAATTTTAGTTTCATGATATTATATTGATTTAATTCAGTCTATCTTGAGAAATTAGTCACTTAGCGATTGAAAAAAAAAACAAAATATGACAACTAATTTGGAACCGAGGAAGTACAATAAAAAGATCTCTATGCCAACCATGTTTGTCGTTATCTTTTATTGCTTTTTATTAAAAAAAAATATAATTGATTGTTATACATCTATGATAATATTACAAAACATGACAATTGAATTGAGACAAAGAAAGTAATGTACTATCATCGGAAACAACTTATCTACTTTATTTATGAGATAGAGATAAGGTCTACATGTTACCCTCTCAAATCCCACCATATGAGACTAGTAGGTATGTTGAAGTAATGTACAAAAAATAATCTCTCTACAACGTCAACATCGTTTATCATGATCTTTCATTGCCTTTTATAATAATTGATTGTTAATTCTACGCCTAGAATAATACAATATTTGATAGTTATATCTAGGGTTGTGCATGGTTATGGTTAAATAACCAAATCGAACTGCTAATTATTCGAATCAACCGATTTAAAATGAATATTTTTGGTTTGTGTTTCGGTTTTGATTTTGAACCGATATATTTTAGTTTGATTTGATTTTGATTTTACTAAAAAATATCCGCAAAAATAACCAAACCAGACCGTTAAATTATATACGTAAACTTTATAATTATTTATATATTATTCATAAATAAAATGTAAATATTTTATTAAATTTTTATTAACTTTAAGTCTTTAAATTATCATCTTCTTAAACCCAACACTTAAATTTCAATTCAACTATTAAAATCCTAATTCTAACACCATCAAAAATTTATTATTTAAGTGATCGCAATTTTTTTAAAAAAATACACGCAACTTTCTTCTCTTGTTAAAAAATTTGCAGCATAACTTTCTTCTTTTAAAAAAATTTCAAAGCAACCTTTTGCACCTTCTCTTCATCTTTTTTAGTCATATTGGTCTTTTCTTCTCCATTTTTTTATATTATACTTTTTAGCATTTTAATCCAGAAAGCATGACTTCAAATGAACTTTTTAAGTTCAAGACAACGCTGATAATATTGATTTCCCACTAAATATATAAATTGCGTTCTCTTTTTAGAAATAAGTCTTCTAACAACGAAATGAGTTTCTTTAGTCCTCTTTCAATTGTTCTATGACTATTATTGCTTAATGTAATTCACACAGTATTTTTATGAATTTGTGTCTATCGAGAGACATATGCCCTCAACAAACTATAAACTTTCATACCAAAATAACCAAAAAAAATTGAACCGAACCGTACTAAACCGACAATAACCAAACTAACGGTTATTTTTTTTATTTGGTTTGGTTTGGTTTTAAAAATCTAAAAATCGATTAATTTTGATTTAATTTTAATTTTAACTAATAATCGATCCAAATCGAACCACGATCATCCCTAGTTATATCCTATTGGATCTTATAGAGGCACAAAAATTCACATTCTCAATGTCTTTATATAATAATAGAATAATAAAATTATTTAATTTTAAAATCTTAAATGATATAGATTATAATTTTCACAAAAAAAGTCCTAATACATACATTTTTCTGCCTGATTTTTTTAAAAAAAATTAAAAAAAAAAATTGGGTGATGGTGTTGGGGTGGGGTGGGGTGGGGTGGGGGGGTACATTATGGTTTTGATAACTAAGTTGTTACTCACATGTAGTCAATATATACTATTTGATGGATCCTACCAATATTTCATAATGAATTATGTTTGTGAACTTGTTGGAAATCTTAAAACTAGAGAAACTCTCCAATGATATAAAATTTTGTCACACTACTATACATACATAATAAACTCAACAATATTTCAAGATTCTTTTTGACAACTTGATGGATTTTTATACCAATAAGATTGTTGTGAAGTCATAATATTTTGATTTTCTTGAAGAAGAAAAAACTACTAGTTGTTGGCGTTTTTTTGTTTCTTGGGTCACAAACACATAGTCACTCGACCGCATTTTTTGTCTAGGGCGCTGTTTGTCACAGTTTCTGTGACTTCGCTTATTCTAGAATTGCCAAAATAATTTAGTTTTATCATAAAAAAAAATAAATCAAAAAGTTACTCTTAAAGAGTGGCAATTTATATGTTTTGTTAATTATCAACTTATAAATTATGCAATGTATATACAAATGAAATATACAGGTGATATATGTGACATACACTTATTATTTGTCACTGTCTTATTTTAATTTAAAAATATATACTAAAGAGTTTTGACTTTACGGTACAGAATTGACAACAGAGGAAGTGATCAAAAATGATCTTTAATGTATGAGTTTTGACTCATTTGATTCATAATATATATTTGATAGAAATGGTCTTTTAATGTATTTCAAAATGTGATTATCAGTTTCATCTTAAATCATATAATTATAGATATAGCTATTTTTGTTGTCAAAATAAACAGGAGATCCTTGGTGTAGACGGTGCAAGCACAAGTGAGCTTGGAGTCGAAATTGAACTAGATAAAAATAAATAGAATATTTGACTCTGACTCGTATTTAGTATAGATAAAGAAGATAAATTCAATAAATGATATGAATATGTATATTATTCATTATTTTTTTATTATGTAGAGAAATACGTATTTCCATTATACGAGTTTTTTCTTATTCTTTTTCTCCTTTTAGGGTGTATTCGAGATGATTTTCATGTTTTCGAAGAAAATATTTCTTTGGATAATGAGTGGTCTTGAATCGAGGTTGAGAGGTCAAAATTCGAGTCACGGATCAAGATCGGGAGTCGGGATCAGAAGTTGGATCCTACGTCTGGAGTTATTTCAGATGATGAGGTTTAAGGAAAGTTTTGATTTTTTTTCCCATTTAACTTTATATATGGAACTTACTTTTTCTTAATTTAGAGGAAAACAAGTCCATTTGAAAAATATTTTTTAAAGATATTGAACTCAATCAAATGTGAGAAAGTTGAAAAAATAAAAATATTATTCTTCATACCAAATACACCCTTAAGAAGTGTAATTTTTTTATAGGCGTCTTCGCCCTCACATATATTAAGAGAGTGCAACTAGTCGATACTTATTCATAATTTATGATGGGTAATACGAGCAGATCCATATTTGATTCACTTTTAAATGATTTGAATAACCAACTCATTTTAAAATGGATTAATTGAGCTGATAACTATAAATTTGACCTATTTTGTCACCCTAAAGTGAGCTATTAATATATTCAATATAGTGTGGAAAGAAGCCTAGGGTATCTTCAATTTAGCTAAGTAGTGATAGTCTTTACTTATTGATCAAATTTTTTGCATTACACCAAAGATGACGCTATACAAGAAATGTTCAAAGAAGCATACAACACATTATCATTATACGATTTTAGTTAGCCTAAAATTCTTCAAATCTATTTTTTTTTTAGAACAAGGAAAATCCGCAGTTTGGATGCACACAGAATAAAACACCCATTCCAATCCAATAGTTCGCAAACCACATAGATTAAGTAACCCACACTAGACAAGCATGTTACGACGAACTCGACTCAGAAGGCAAGCTTCTTGCTTTCACTGAAAATAAATCAATATGTCATCAATGAAGATGATGAAAACAGATCTAAATAAGGTTTGAAGACTGTTCATAAGATCCATGAACTCTGAAGATGCGTTAGTCAAACCAAAGGACATAATTAGAAATTCATTATGCCCATACCTTGTTCTAAAAGTTGCCTTGAGAATATCACATTCCCTAACCTTAAACTGGTGATAGCTTGATCTGAAGTCAATGTTGGAAAAACAAGAAACACCCTAAAGTTAATCGAAGATATCTATCCTTGGATGAGGTTATTTATTCTTGATGGTCATCTTATTTAATTGACGGTATACTATACACATCCTAAGAGACCCATCCTTCGTCCTAACAAACAAAATCGGAGCGCCCCAAGGTGAGACACTTGGTCGGATAAGAACACAATTAAATCATTAATATTGTCTGGCATATCCAGGAACAAGGTGTATGTATTAAGCTGCTGAGAAATGGTACTTAAAAGACGTACAATACTACTAAAACATAACACACCTATGATAGCAAAATTTTAGCCAAATTGGCAGAAATATACAATATTTAGATAGAACTAAGAATCCAAAAAGGAAAAAACGATAAACAGCACAGCGAACAATTTCAGATCACGGCACTTGTTGCTTTTGCTTATTTCCCTGATTTCTTTCCCTCTTCAATCTCTCTCTTCCTCTCTTTCAAACGATCAACACTAGCTTGTTTACGCTCTTTGCCAATCTGCAAGACAATTAGTTGTATACATGAATCAGTCAAGACAGAAAACTTCATAATGTACAAAGTGAAAACATGCGTGGGTGGTAAGATATGTCGCCCATCAGCCTCGTGAGAAACAAAGATGATGAATAAGGGGAGTTAGCAAGGGCGTCTGCTTCTATTACAAGTGATTCTGAAAGAAGTAATTGGGAAGACACACTGAAGTACAGTGCAGTAAGTTCCTATATGTGGTGAGATAACATGTACCAAGAACAAGTTCGACGCAAGGTAACATTGCGTGGTTTTAGTACCTGCTAGGGTATAGAAAAATAACATCATGTGGAACTATGAGAGCATCAAAAACAATTACCTCCATAGCTTTTAGTAGCTTCTGCTTTTTACGTGGCATGACAATCTTGGACATGCTGTCTGCATCCTTGGAAATTTGACTTAAATCTGGAAGAGAATCTTCTCCAGCATCAACGTGCTCAGGAACACTCTCCTTATTCCCATCTGAAGCAGTAGAAATTTGGGTACTTCGAAGTTCTTTTTTCAATTCATCATGATATTGCTTCTGAAGAACTGACATCTGCACCATCAAAATTATGTCAGGCTGGAAAAAATGTGTAGCATTAAAGTATAAATGAAGAATCAGCTGCAAAGCTATTAGATATTGGTATCTAGTATTAAAACATTACTAAGGCAGGTGTAAAATGCCACTGCTCTTCCAGGAGATAACATCATAATATTAGCCAGGATTTCAAGCAAATGCTTCCATTTAAGATTAAATCAAACCATGAGTCTTCTTCTCGAATCTCTCATCTAAACCATACCTTCCGCTTTTTCGTGGCAGCTTCAATAGCTTCAGCACGGTCGATGACGCCTTCCACGAGTAAATTTTGGGGGTCGTCCAAATCCTCTTTGCCCACCCCTGGCATTGGAAGCACTTCATTTCTTGCAGCTGCCTGTAGACGCTTGATGGTCTCTGCATATTCAGGAACATAGCCTTCCGCCTCATTATCAACAAAAGGTGACAAGTGAGGTGGAGGAATCCTGTAGACAATATTAAGCATTCATTACCGTTTAGTTTGACTTTTATTATTAACAAACAAATAATAGAAAACTAAGACAGACACATTATCTTATTTGGAGCATACCTTCCCACGATATATTCCTCAACTGGTAAAAGGATGCGTGCATTAACACAATCATAAATCCACTGTGGCTGGACATATTCTCGGGAAAGGAATTTGTGGCCCTGTGTTGGCCGGTCAACAATCTGCACAAACATGTGATGATATGAAACCAATGCAAGAACCAAATATTACACAAGGAATGTAAAACTAAAAGAATGTTTCAATATCTGTGTAAGAACACTTGCCCTAAGCACAAGACTTCCATTATTAACACTTCTCCCCCCCCCCCCCCGGGCACCCCCCGCCTCCCCTGCCACCAACCTAACCCCTAAAAAATTTTTTTGTTTTCAAAACAAAAAAAAATCGTTATTTCAAAATTAAAAAATTTAACCCCTCCCCCTGGGCAACCCCCACACCACCACCCCCTTCCACCATGGACCCCTATTTTTTTTGTTTTAAAAAAAAATCTGTTTCATTTTTCACTTATATGGGGCCTGGATATGAATTCCTCATGTTACCATTTGTCCCTATTTATATGAGCTTAAATAGGTTGAGACCAATATTAACCCCTTTAAGAACGGAAAGAAAATGAAGTGTCCATCTAAAATTTTAATATTGCCAACGTTTCATTTTCGCACTTATATGGGCTAAAATTGCCACCCCTACTAATATGCTTAAAAATACCTATCGATTTTGTTTTAATAAACGCTGCAGAATATACAAGAGAAGCAGCACAATTAAGTTTGACATGTGCTAGCATTAATTTTATCACATAAACCAAGACAGCAAGAAGTTGAAATAGAAATTTCATTTACAATTACAATCTCATATGCATAAATGACCACCAAATGTTTAATTTCAGCTAATAACTTTAATCAATGAATCAATCAACTATTTCTTGAACAAACAACTATTTCTTACAAACTGCATATACTCTCAGATAAACAGGAACATGGTTAAATGAGTATACACTAAGTATATAAGGCTTAATCCTAAACCGAGGAGGTTAAAGTATAATTGTACACTTCTTCAATGTCAAATCGAATGGCACACAGCCATACACTCCATTATGGCACTGCTAAATTAATCGTCAGTTATACATGCATAATGTATGCTGACAACTATTTTACACTTAAATAAGTGAAGGGGAGAGGAAAGTAACACTAGGCAAGCTTATAACCACAGCATAAGCTACAGCAGATTGTGTTCCTAATCAGCCAAATGCTTCCATAGATTATGCTGACAACTATTTTCCACTTACTAAGTGAAGGGGAGAGGGAAGAGCGCCGTGGTGAGCTTATAAGGCAAACCACTATATAAGCTGCAGCAGGTCGTGATCCTAATGAGTCGACTGATTCCTCTACCTCATTGCTTCCCCTTCTCTTTCTTTCACCGTTCTAACGCAGGCACGGGAGGCATATTCACTCTCTAAGATGATAGAAGCACCTCATATAGATACAATACACATACACAACATCATCATCTCAGTTCCATACCTATTGGCATGATGCCCATAAAGTGCAACTTATAAATTTTTAAGTCAATGCTTTCCTCTTACTAAGTGTGTCCAAGTCAAAGCCACAACATCCACGCTAGAGGTGCAACACCAAATTATTGTTACTATCAAATAGTAACAACTCTTTTTACAAGTAAATTCTACAATGTTTTTTTTTTAATAAAGTAAAGGAAGTAAATTCTACAATGCGAGGAAGAGAAGTCAGAAACCAGAATGACGTGAAGTTATATGTCTACACATGAAAACATTAAAGGAGGGTTTAGGGAAGTAGCAAAAAGACGTATCACATATACAGTTTCACAAGAAACATGCTAACTCAAGATTTCAAGTTTTCAGGCTTGGTTTATTTTTACAAAATTTCAATTTTGCAAAACCTTACCCAATGAACATTACCTTCACAACAAAAAAAAATTACCTGATGAGTGATATTTTGGTCAGTCTCTTTAAATGGAGCCCCTTCACCATCCCAAGAAACGCTACCACCAAAAGCAGGGATAACAAACAACAGCGACTCTCTGGGAACCTGAGCATGAGAGACAAAAGCAACATGATAAATGAGAAAAGGAACAAAAATGAAAAGGATGCACGGCGCAACCAGGGTCACAACAATATTAGCTTAGTAGGAAAAAAGGGGATGCATTGGAGCTACAAATTCAGAAGGTCATCTTCCACAAACTGAAATGTCAAAACTTGAAAATAATAAATTAAATGAATATGAATGAGATGCATATGCTTAACAAGGATTCTTGAAAATAATCAACACTAATTGGCATAGAAACCAGATTAATTTGTCAAAACGACTGCACAGTTCCCTCATGTTCTACTTTCGGCACAGCCAAGCACCTCCTCCAAATCAACCATCGTAGGGGTACAATAGAAATGAAATGCCATAGCCAATCCGAAGATGATTCAGAAACATATTTAACATTTTGAATTTCCATGTTGATGCAACTAAATGATCATCTTATGGGATTAAATGCAATTTTATACTATGTATCTCATCCACATAACATTTCTATTTTGAACTTCCCTTACTAAAGTGCTCCCATGCTATCACAGAATGACTAACCACCACACTACCTTTTTCCAGCTACAGTTTGAAATGAAAGAAGATAGCAGAAAAAGATGGACACAGAAAAAAAAAATTCTTATCAAGATAAAATTCTTTATATATATTTTGTCAAAATGAAAATATAAGTTTCTTCATATTACAAAATCACCATTTTAATTATATTTCTTCACTTTAAAAGAAACATCTCCCACCTCACGACTCAAGAAGAACTTGACATCCTTGAAAAGTGTTTTGCATTCCCTGGTTTCAGAATCATCTTCATCAGTTTCCGTAGCATTTTGAACAAGGTGCATTAATGCACCTGGCTCATTGGAAGGAATCTGCTGTTGCAGTTGAGCAAGTCTAAGTTCAGATTCGTCATAGTTTGGCCCCTCCCCTTGGTCCTTACTCACATCAGTTTCAGAGAAGCTAGTAGTTGATGACTCTTCCATGGAGGCTCTGTTATCGAAGTACCTAGATAATGCATAAAGATCTGTAGAAAATGTGAGGATTTGTTGACAGCTGATAAAAATGAAGTGAAAAGGAAAAGATGAAATCTTACCGGCAGCTAAAGCTTCAAGCCGAGGATCAAGAATGGGAGGATACTTTACATTAATTGAATGGTAAAGCTTGAAATTAACAAAAGCTTGGAGTGTCTGCATTCAAAAAATGTAACATGTTAAACTCAACAATTATAAGATAATAATATATTGGAGAAAAATCAACTCATATAAGCAATACAATTTTTATTCTGCTCAACTCTCCAGCAAAAATTGCAGACTCAATGAAATGATCAAGACTTCTACTATAGAGGGTCTTAACCAAAATTACTCTTACAGGCAACAAATACCACAAATACAAATTCAAAATAATGATATAAAAAATGTTACTGACCTCATAAAATTCCAAGAAAGTCAGCATGATGTTGTAGTCAACATCATCAGGAAGTACTTGTTGCAGTGCATGTGGAGTCAACCAAGTGATTTTCTGCCCATCTATTTCTGCCTGCAGAGAGCAACTAGAAAATCAAGCTAAGGAAAAAAATATTACCATGTTTGTGGGAACTAAACAAATTACAGTGTCATAATACCTGGTAATATATTCCTTTCACGGATATAAATGTTTTCCTTAGTTTATGAGTGCGAGCAATGTAGGCTTGCCATTCATGACCCAACCTAACCCATCATAAGAGTACATTTGATGAGTATGTACATGGTAAAAGAAAATAACACTACCAACTAGACTTTTGAAAAAATGCTTCACCTTCGGCAGTTATGGACACGGTTTACCGGTATCTTCTCTCTCTCTACAGCAGGTAATGCAGCAAACAAGTGTACCATACTAAGGCAGTCATCCAAATCTCTAAGTGCATCAATGAATTTAGGGTACCTAGAACAATCATGATAAATAAGTACCAGGCATGCGTCTGGGTCATTTGTAAACAATGATGTCTACTATTGAATAAACTAACCTCTCTCGAATAAGCATGTCAAGGGTATAACTAGGCTTGCGAGTTAGCAGGCGTTCAGCAAGATCCCGGTTCTTCTTTGAGACTGCTTTCTTGATCTTCTTCTCATATGCTCGCATTTCTCTGAACTTCTCAAGTAAGGGCTCATGTTTAAGGAACAAAATATCTTTGGTGTGATAGTAGGTATGGTGGTTTCCCTTAACCTTCTTCTTTGGTTCACGGGGAAAAATACCTTTCAAGATGCATAGCTTCCTGTATCCACAGAGAACAATAAAAGGTCGTAAATAATCTTTCCCTAAAGAAAGCCATAGTAGAGTCGACTGTTCAAAACAGACATATAAACCGACTCCAACTAGTTTCAAAATTGAGTCATCCCTAAATCCCTTCAATGCAAATTAAAAGTCTGAAACTTTTTTACATTAACTGCATACTAATAAAGACACTAACAAAGCTTATACCTCAATACTAAAAACACAACAAGTGCCAAAGCCATATATTCATACAACTAATTCAAAGTAGCAATTTTATTGAACCCCTTTGCCACTTCACTATATTTTTTTTAATGTCAAGGGGATTCAACAGCTTACATATAAACAAACCAAAAAAATCCCTTTTCCCTATTTGAACAGTATAATCTTAATCCCCTTTCTTCAACCTAGCTTCACCACTGAATTTATACAATCAATAACTCAAAAACAGCAGATACACCATAAAATCTAAGACCTAACCACAAGAACTTAGTCTTCTCTACAAAAAGGATAAACAGAAAAAAAAGGGGTGAAACCATAAAAAACAGCTTATATATATACAAACCAAAAAAATCCTTTTCTATCTATTTGAACAGTATAATCTGAACCCCGTTTCTTCAACCTAACTCCACCACTAAATTTATACAACCAATAGCTCAAAATCAGCAGATACATCATAAAATCTAAGACCTCAGCACAAGAACTTACTCTCCCCAACAAAAAGGATAAATAGGGAGAAAAGGGGCGAGACCAAAAAAATAGCTTACACACAAACAAACCAAAAGAATCCTTTTTTTCCCATTTGGACACTATAATTTTATCCCTTTCTTCAACCTAGCTCCGCCATGAATTTATACAACCAATAGCTCAAACTCAGCAGATACACGTTAAAAATCACATTTTCAAATACAAGAGCATTCTAAGACCAAATCACAAGAACTTATTCAATAAATAGAGAGAAAAAGGGAATACCTGAACAGTGATAAACTGACTTGAAGATATTTCACAGCTTGTGACCTTGTAATATATCTTGCAGCATTTCCTTCTTTTTTCTTCCCCTGTAAAACAACATAAACCAAAATTATATCTAACTTGAAAGGAAAAAAAGGCGAAATATAACTAATTAAGCAAAAGGAACAAACTTACAGCAGGCCGATAATGCTTCGGCATGGCTGCTGACTATGGAGTCGAACAGGCTGGGGAGTGTGGCGGCAAAGGGATTTTTTTAGGGCTGCTGAAGAATTGGGGTTTTAATAGGAGTTTGGAGGTATTTTCACACAATATGTCCTTTTTTTTAAAAAAAAAACGAGGTATTAACATGGGATTTTTTAAAAGGGAAAAGGGTCAAATATGGCCCGCTAAACTATGACAAGGTTTAGATAACCCTCCGTTTAAAGTTTGTTTCATTTAAGACCCTCTGGCCGTCCAACTTTTGGTCTACTATCCCTTTTGGGGCGTTAGTTGGCCAACTCCGAATACCAACTCACCATTTTACTTTTATTTAAAAAATGCCAAATGAATTTGGCCACGTCATTTTTATGTATTATTAACTTGACATTTATATTCAAGGGAAAGGTCACTATGCCCCTAAACTATTCGAAGGGTCTAGATATACCCCCATTTAGTTTGGTTCATTTATACCCCCTCGGGCGTCCAACTTTTGGTCTACATATGCCCTATGGTTTAGTTTTTGTCATTCGCATACTCCAACGCATTTTACTTTTCTTAAATGTCAAATGGGATTTCACAATCATTTATATATATTATAACTTGACATTTATATTAAAGAGAAAGGGGTCACTATGCCCTAACTATCCTACCCCATTTTAAAACACATATACATCTTCTTTTAAAAAATGATTCATTATGCCGCCTAACCGACTCAAATATGTGTGAATGATTTTGTTATTAAATCATCATCGCTGCTGCAAGCTTGCAGTTGTGTCTATCACGTGTTGCTGTGAATTCCTCTGCTCTAGCCCTTTCCTGTCATAGTTTCGCGCCATCCAGCTCTGCGTGGCGCCAAAACGCTTTTCAACAAACCTCTCCTTTGGTTTCCTTAGTTGTCGTGCCATTGATTCCTCGCGGTTCCAATCAGAGGCACGATAGTGTCTCGCCATGGTTCAATTCTGCCCTAATCGCGACCCATATAGGGTAATTTAAAAAAAAGGTCGGGTTGTATAAGATTATTTAAAAGACGGGTTTATAATGTGTTTTAAAATTAGGTCGGATAGTTTAGGGGCATAAAAACCCCTTTCTATTGTAATATAAATGTCAAGTAATAATATATAAAATGAGTAAAAATCCATTGGGCATTAAAGAAAATTAAAATGATTTGGATATTTCGAATTGACCACTAACACCCTAATGGCATAATGTAGACCAAAAGTTTGGACCGCGAGGGTATAATTGACCAAACTTTAAACGGGGTATATCTAGACCTTTCGAATAGTTTTAGGGCAATTTTGACTCTTTTCTCCCTTAAATATAATGTCAAGTAATAATATAATAAAAAATTACTTGGAAAAATCCATTTGAACATTTAATAAAAGTACAATGAGTTGGATATTCCGAGTTGGGCCAACTAACGCCCAAAAGGGTTTATGTTGACCAAAGTTGGGACGGCAAGGGTAATATAATAACCAAACTTTAAACGGAGCGGTTATCTAAACCTTTCAAATAGGTTTAGGGGCATATTTTGACCCTTTTCCTTTTACAAAAGAAGTGACATTAAGTTTTAAAAAATAAAGGAAAAGGTCTGATAACCCCTCAACTTTGTCAGTTAGAGCTGATATCACCCTCGGTTATAAAAAAAGTGGCTTAGATTACTGCCCTTATCGTTATACAACGGCTCACATATACCCCTGCCGTTCAAAATGGCTCACAATATACCCGTTCCTTTAACGGGAAGTTACTAAAATTTAGTTTTTAAAATTTATATTATTAGTTCTAATTTTTTAAAAAAAAAAGATTTTAGCCGTATATCTGATTCTTCTTCTATCAAGTTTTAAGGTATATTTTAATTTTTTTATACTTTTTGACTTCTTTTATTATATTATTGAGTTTCTTATTCTGATTTTTTTTTTTCTTCTCTTACATCCTTAGTTTTGAAGGGAAAAAAATTAACCTATGTTTTTTGTGTGTATTGTAATTTATTTTCGTATTCGAGAACAAATTTTTGGTTTATACCTCCAATACGTTTATAAGACATTAGTGAAACATAAATTAAATTGATCAAAAAAAATACTAATTATAAATTAAGTCATTGAAATAAAAAAAGGTCAAAAAAAATTTTGACGGTTAAATTTCAGAACTCATATAGATTATATTTTTTTTAGCAAAAAAATAATAAAAATTTAGATTAATTTTTTTTTTTCTTTCGGTTAAGTGCTAAAAGGGTAATGGAGCCATTTGTTTTACAAAGTAGGTATATATATGAGCCATTCATAACAAGGGGTATTCATCTCTACCTGACAAAAGTTTGAGGGGTAAAAAAAAAAAAAAAAAAAAAAAATATCAGACCCTTGTTCCCTAAAATAAATGGGTGGTGAGATAAATAAGTCTTAACTATTGGATCTGTGATTAATACTTAAGATTGTGGAGTTGTCTTCCAAGTTTAAATTGACATTTTGGTCCACTGAATTAAATGAAAGGTAAAATGGTAATTTCAACAATTAACTAATTTAAAAACCTAACTTTTGTGAAATTAAATGAGTGGTCAAAGGGTACGTTGAATAAATCAACCCAATTTACAGTCAATTTTGGTGGGAAATCACGAGCCAACAGGGAAATAAAATCCCCCCGCCTTCCATGCAAGTCGTATTCGTCCTTTTCTTCTTCTTCTCTCTTCGTCTTCTGTTATTCTGGGCTCTCCGTCTTTGCTTGTTCAAACTTTGCTTGCCTTTGTTCCCACTCTCTTCACTTCTATTCTTGTTCTTTTTTCCGCACATTGTGTGTTTGGGTGTAGTGTTGAATCAAATTACATAATCTGTAATTTGGGACCAAATTTCGTTTGTTTTCAATTGAAATTACTGCATAAGCGATTGGTGGGCCGATCACACCATTATTTTTTGGTATGGTAATTTTAATAATTTTGGAAATCAATTCATTATCAATTATCATCTGATCTGGTACCTCAATTTTTTTGAATATTTGATTCGCATTTCAAATATTTGTTATATATGTTGCAAAAGTCGACCTATTATAACTCTTAAAGTCATATTTCGCAACATAAATGTTTTATTCCAATCGAAACCTAACAATAATCTGTAGCAAACATATGACTTACAATTACAAACATTTCGCAACTGAAAAGCCATCTGTGGCAATATATGTGTTACATTTCGCAACTAGAAAAATCATATGTGGCAACATATGAGTTTATATTTCACACAGAAATCCCAAGTTGCAACATTAGATATAACATAAAAAATTGTCATCTGTTGATTTGTCTGTAACACAAACAATCATTGTAGCACATATATGTGTTTTATATTTTCGCAACAGAAAAAATCATATATTGCGACATAATCATTCATTATACATAATTACTAATTTGTTTTTAATTAATTTATTCATGTACGATGTCTTATTTGTAGGGATTTGATTGTCGTGGTGATGGGTCGAGAACTAGTCGATTCCATATGGATTGGAGCATAGTAAAAATGAGAGATGATTCAGTAGGGATATGTCGAAATAAACATTTTGTATGATGAGTTCTTTAATTTAGTCGTGCAAATTTGGATACAATTGTAAACCTCACGATCTTGTATTTTAGTTACATTTACCTGTTTAGAATACTGATCATATAGTTTGCTTGTTTATTTGGGAGAGCATAGAACCGCCCATGTTAAAGTATACGTGGGAAGAAATGCTATCGAAGAGGATCATATAGTGTAGAGGAATGCCAACAAGATCTATTTTAAATGATGAGTTTCATCCTACGGACATGAATAATTTGATGATGAATTGAATAGGATGGAAAGTGGAAGGTGTGGTTAAGCTCAGCTGAAAGGGCCGGACCTTGAGAGCAGTTTTCTTTCTCCTACCATATAGTGTGGCAGCAAACAATTCTGTGATTCTCAAACTTCACGTTGGTGACTAATGTTAGAGATATGAAACAGGATTTTATAAAGGATGAACATTCAAGAACAGCAAGAACTGACAAATTCATTGAAATTGCTTGCTTGGAAAGATTTTGACTTAAAAAGGTGTCATTCCTCGTATATATTTTTTCTTTCTTAATTTTCATATCTGAATTGCAAGTTTGGCTGAGGGCTGTGAAGATTTACAGTAGTGATAGTTTGCCATTTACATCTATGAAAAGTATCATATGTGTGGTTCACAGAGCATCTTACAAGCCATAATTCCCAACGGCACGACAAAAGTCATAGTAATACTTTTAGAAAATATGTTTTCCCCCTAAGGTATAAGTCCCATCCACAATATACATTCCAATCACGACTCCGCAGATTGGTTGTAAGGTTAAGCTATTGGAAGATTTATAAGGGCATGGGCCTGCTTAATTCTAATGTAGGGGAACACATGAGCCGGGTAACGTCAGTGCTAATGTAAAATATGGGGGGGGGGGTGGGGGGGGGGGTATCATGCTGGAGTCGGAATCCATAAAGCAAGACGACATTGTTGCTCAATGAAAAGGATGGGATGTTTCCATACTTCTTAGTATCATAGTTGCTTGGATAATTGGTTTTCAAGAAATAAGAAAAGTAATAGCTGTTGATGGCCCATTTTAGGAGCAAGTATGGAGGACTTTCTGCTATCCCGGCGTGACACAATATGCGAGAATTATTATTTCCAGTGGCTTTCTGTTCGTTGACAGGAATGTGAATGCCTCATATGAATATTTTTTCAAATATGAGACGTTTTTGTAGATGATACTGATGAGTTGTGAATTATCTCTGATAGGCTCATTAATTTTCGAAGATGATTTTGAGAATCTACCCTGTCAATCCATTAGGTCCGTTGCCTGAGACAAACCTTGGGAAAAACTATTCGAATAAACTTTCACAAACTCAAAAGGTATGTCCCATTTTATTTTACTAAAGCACCAAGATGTACAATATATGTGAGTTCATGACCATTTTTAATTAAATAGAGATTCGGTACCCAAAGGTCGCCGAAGCCTTGAATTATTGAATTTTCACACAAGGAGTAAATGGCAATTTTGCCGCGAGAAATAGGTACCATCTAATTGAGTTTCTTTTTACTTATGTGTTTAATTTTTTAATCTGTTATTATGTAGATATAACATTATGACGGTAGTCAAACATCGCGGAATCGGTGATGCTATATGTTGATGTTGAAAGACAATTTTCTCATTGTCGCTCCTATATTATGACATAAACAGATATTTTATGCATTTGTGTATTTCACCAGAGTCGTATGGAACTGTGCACTCCACAAATAGATTTGTTCCTTCAATTGAAAAAGACGGTTAATCAGAGTAGTCACGCGGGCAACAATTGGTTGGCCATAAAATCGCTAACATACAAGTTCTGTGTCATTGTTCCCATGAAGATGTTTTGCTACTTGGATCTACAAGAAAACTTGTACTTGTATAATTTTTGATTTGTACAAAAATACCTTGTCCTTGTGCTCATGACAAATCTATTCGATCTCAACATGGTGCTGTTTTGGAAATCAGATTTACCTGTACTCCTCTCCATATTATTCATGGAAAATACATAATGATGGATATATCTGAATTCACTCGATGCCCAACTGAAGATTTTTGGATTGTCCCTTTGGATATCATCCAGAGAGAAATACCTTCTCATTGTTGATCAAGTAACCCCGGACGAATGACATATTAATAGATCGGCGTGGAGTTTGTGAACATTTCCAACAAGAAAATAAGTGTTCAGTATGTTAGAGACTTTGGCCACAAAAAACTACATTCCCAAATCGAAATGCCCCATAGAAGTGTTAAGCATGTGTTGTTGAAATTTAAATGAATTTTTTTTTATTTGAGGATGAGCTCTATTATATACGCTTTATTAGAAATGCCCCAATGGCTGTGATTGTTGCTCTTCTTTGTTTCTGTGTCAACACTGTCAAATGTTGCTATATAGGATAATAGATGTGGCAACATAGCCACAAATGTGCACAGGTGAATTCATCTGTAGCACATATTCCACATGTTGTTATTCGCCTGTGCACATTTGTGTGCATAGGTTGTCACATTCTCTATATCAATAGCCACTCCCATGTAATCCATTATTTAAAACAGTATCTGTTGCCACAGATGAGTATCTGTAGCGCAACAGTGACTCAAATTTGGCTACATTAATCGATAGGTGGCAACATATGAATGACTCGAATGTTGTGACGGACGAATGTTTGCGATGGTACGCATCAGCTGTACAACATTTGACCCAAATGTGGCTACATATAATCATGGTAGCATATATACTTGTTTAAAAATAATCATTATGTGTGAGTGTGATTTTAGATATATTAGATGTGGCAACATATGCAATAAATGTTGCTACAGATGAATTCAGCCGTAGCACATATGCCACATGTTGTGACGGACCGATGTTTGCCTACATATATCATCTATACAACATATACCAAATGTTTGCTACATATACTCATATGTAGCAGCATATACTTTAAATATGACTATACCACCATCAAATAAAAATGTAAACATTATTTTTGAAAATTATTTCAAATTTTAGCATTTTTCTTACCCCACCCCACCCATTCCCCCGTCACCCCATCAATTTTTTTTAAGAAAACATAAATTTATTTTTGGGAAGTATAAATTTCATTTTTACACCACTCCCCCCCCCCCCACCTCCCACCCAAGCCACCTCCTTAAATTTTTTTAAGAAAAAAATATTTTTGAGAAATATTTCAAATTGTAAAAGATTCATCTTTAAGCTAACCCCACCCTAACGACTTTGTCAATTTTTATTTTTTAATAAAATTCCTCTGGTCAAAGTTCCTAAGTTCAGATTTTGAAACAGTCATCGGTTCTGTCCCTAGTTTTGGGTGTCGGAGTCATCTAAGATTAACTCTCGAGTAGATTTATACCATTTAATTATTTTTCCTCAAAGAGTAGATTTAGTCTAATCACAAATAAAAGATATTTTTCATTCACCACCCAACATTTAAATATTTTCTATAAATATTTTTTTTTCTAACTTACCAGCCCAACTGAAAAATAAGGTGAAATTTGTACTTGTTTTTCTAATATGAACCTTTCCTTCATATCGAATACATCCTAAGTGTATTTACAGTACCTAAAGTTGCCTTTCAAGGAAGCTACTCGAATGGAGTTCAGATTATATTTTTTATTATTGTATACATTATTGACGTTACACAAACCTTAGGTGTTTCTTATGTTATTGTTTGTATATATCACATGTTTATTAAACTTATATATTGTTTTTATTTCTACCTCAATTTGAAAAAAAAAAAATCAATCGGAACCCACAATTATGGATTTTAAATGATGCCTAATATCTTCCCTTCGAAATAACTTGAACCCCATACCTAGAATCTACTAGTTTCATAGACACTTTTTATTAATTAATTGATTGATTTCCTAGTTTTTCATTTTATATGATGACAAACCTATTGAAATGTAAAATTAAAATCATAGATATGATTAGCAAGATCTAGGTTTTCAAACATCGAAACTCAAAGAAGAATTTTACTCATTCTTTGAAGGAGATAAATCACTTCCAAGGATTTCATAAGGAAAAACAGCACCACACTCCTTTTGTAGCTTCGCCACACTTCAACTTTCTCATTTGCTGCTTTCAGAAGCTCTTCCAATTGTTGAAGCTCATAATACTTCAATTCTGTAATCGGAGTTTTTAGCAACTTTTCAGTGTTGGTAGGCTCCATCTTGATTCCACAACTAAACTTTATTGTGAGGAAGTAAAAATATGTGATGTAGAATATCAATATCACATAGGTATTTATAGTGTTAAAAATTCACATTATTTGATAAAAATGAATTCATGTGCAATAATTATGTTGCCATAAGTGGTAGTAGATTCTATCTTGAATTCCTTCTTATTTGTTATAAGTTGTGAAAATTTTATTGACAGTAATTTAGTGAATTTCCAAAATAAACTATTTGACTCTTAATTTTATGGGTAGTAATTTAGTGAATTTCCAAGTTTAGATCATTTGTATAAGCTATTTGACTCTCAATTTTGGACCTTAATATTTTTAATTAATTGGTCAACCTTCTTCAATTCAAATATAGTAAAATAAGTATTTATAAAAGTCAAAAATATTTTTAAAATTATTTTGACTATTATTTTGTCATTTTAAGCATAATATTCTAATAAATATTAGATATATTCAACATATAATTATAAGAAATTATTAATATCAGTCTTACTAATTTAAAAAATCAATTTATACTCAAAACAAATGATTCGTCTTGTCAAATTAATGTCATTCATTACTTAATTACTGATAAATTCACTATTGTAAATGATTAGTTAAAATTTTTTTAAAAAAACATTAGTTATAAATATATAAGCCTTTTCCTCCTAATTTCTCCTCTATTCAAACCCTCTTCTACTCAAAACTCTAGCACGATTTGATCATTTTGATTGAAATCGTGCAGACTTTGACTACTTTAGTCATGAATTGTCCATTTGGGATAGTATCTAAGTCATTTCTCTTCTTCATCAATTGAATGATAACTTTTTTTTCTTCCACTTATTGGTACATAATTATTAATATTAGTCTCCTTGTTGTTTTTCAATTAAAATTCTATCCATTTGCTTGAGATTTGGTATTAGTTTGACAACTAGCTATATTTGTGTCACGATCTAAGTGGTCGTGAGTGACACTAACACTAACTCTCCCGTGAGAGAACCAATCGAACCCAAGACTTAGCCTACTTAAGACCATTCAGAAATACAACAATATTTGAATTCAATTGATTTTTTATAAATAAATGTCAAATTCTAAATTAAAGTACAATTAATTTAATATCTAAATAACTCCACCAAGAACTAAATGTCGTCGTACAAGAACTTCTAACTAAAACAAGTTTATATAAATGTCCAATATCTAACTAAGATAGCGTGTCTCAACGTCCGAAAGAATTGACAAGAGTTGCTGCTATAATGATCCACGGTAGCTTGAATACGGAACCTTTGAAGTATGATTTGCGCTCAACAAAAAAAAGTACAAGATATTATCATTACAAACCATTATGTACTGTAGACATCATAGGCCGACTCAAATTAAAAAAATAAGCAACATATAAACTAACAAAAGGTAGACCAGACTTCAACACATAGAACAACTCACCGTCAATAAATATAAACCCAAAAGGTAAACCATTTAATACTAGGATACATAGTCATCTAAGGCATCACTCAAATACATCATGAACTCTCACAACAATATTTCATTTGTACATAGATGTTAAATTTCTTATTTATTTCAATAGACATAACATGTAAGGAATCAACTTTGTCCACCTACCGTAGTTTACAAGTTTTCAGATTTTGTGGATTTTTTTAACTATAGTGAATTGACATTTTTTAAAGCGTTGCAGCAATATATGAGACTGAAATTGCATTAGATTGTGTCTATAAAGTTTACCTAAAAAACTTTATAAGTAGGTTGAGAAAAAGGGTAAAAGAAATATCTCTGTACTTCTAATATTACTGATTATGTTTTTGGAGAACAATCTAAATACATAAATATTTCTTTTTTATTTACTAATTATCTCTATAATTATATTTTATCTCATTAATTAATAATTTCATATTATTAGATACATGTTTTTTTGTTATTAGTACACTGAATAAGGAGAAAGACGATTAAGATTTATCTATATATCTCAAATATATTCGTATCACATCATATACATATATCTAATATAATTCACCTGACATATCAAATACACATACAAGATAGGAAAGTGACGAGATGAAAGACAGAAATTTATCTATTACAAATATATACAAATACATTTGAATATAATGTATCTAAAACATATTATACCTAATTTTAACCTCGTGTAATTCGAAAAACGTGCATCTAAATGCACCAAAATTCGATAAAATTCATTATATAAAAAACTAATTTTATATCTTACCAAGTTTTTGGTAACTTGTTCACGTATACTCTAATAAACAATCTTACATTGTGTCAACCTCTTCGTTTAAATCTCTCTCTCTTTTATTATTAGAACGAATTTGACAAGCGGATTAATAGTTACTATCTTTCTTTGAGGTTTTGATCAAATCAAGCCATAATAAGAACAATTCATTAAAATAATATATTTTTTAAAAGCTGACGACGTTAGATTGATACACGTTACTCAGAGTAACATTTTACTCCTAAAATGTTAATGTGAGTAACGTTTTAGGATTAAAACGTTACTCAAAATGACGTTTTAGGAGTAAAATGTTACTTACATTTACGTATATCAACCTAACGCTGTTAGTTTTTTAAAAACGAAATATATCCTAAAACGATACTGTGAAATACGTTTATATTAGTTTTGTAAAATTTTAAAAAAATATATTAATTTGATGCATTGCTTTACATTACGACTTTGTTTGATCAAAAATTCATCTTTCTTGCACCAAACATGCCTCGCCAAAGTCAACTTTACCTTAAGAACTCAAACCCAAAATTCCTAATATATATAACCGTTGTTCCAACACAAAGCAGTTAGAATCAAAATAAACTCAAATTAGCAACTTGAAAGTTGTATGCTGAATGGATAAGTCATGGGACAAAAATAAAATGCACCTTTGAAATGACTTGTTTCGAATCCATTTGGCAATCTTTTTCTTTAGAAATAATTTTTTCACTTTACCTGAAAAATCAGTGTTTCGACTTTGAAAATTTCAAATTTAACTTACTTTTTAAATTCACTTTCACTTTGGAAATTGTATTTACAATACATTTAAGCATGAATACTATTTCAAATTCTGTGCTAAAAATATAATAAATATAATTTTTTCTTCAACTCAAACTCCATAATTTTAAGAGAGCCTTATAACCTACTTTTTTTAGAACTAAACTCAAAGAAACACGTTTGACCATAAAATTTTGAATTTAACCTGAAGTTGAATTCTAGAATTTTCAACAATTTGAAATCACCAAAAAGTTATTTCTTTCTGAATTACTCAAAAAATTTCAAAAAGAACTCCATAAAGTTAATAAGTACCACAAAGTTAGACAAGTATTTTAGTATATTATAATATTTTCATATTCATACATAATTTAAAATCACAAAATTTATAATCAATTTTTTATTTTTAAAATTCATATCCAATTGATATTAAAATACTTTTTTAAAAAAATAGACCTATGGAACGAGCATTGCGCGTTTATATCATAATACTTCATATAAATTTTATATTGCAAATGACATATGTTATCCCCTTCAAATCTTTTGGTATTTACGAAAAATCATCATTATTTCAATAGGAAGTACATATATCTTTCTAATAAAAGAAATATACCTTTAACTATAAAATTGACTAAAAGTGCATAAAGTAAAAATAATTAATTACTGCACAAATTCAATATTTAAATGAGAATATTAATATATCACATGCTAGACTAATGCTAATTACCATAATACGAACATCAAAATTCATTGAATCTCAAAATAAATATTAAATGAAAAAAAAATTAAATGAAAATTTGTATATAATAGCAAAAACTATTAATTCAAATTATATGATATAAATATAGTTTGATTTATTTATACCCTACAACAACTATTGCTATTTTGCCTCTTTCCTTGGTGAAATCTTGCTTGCCACTCTTGTTTTGGTGGCAGTCTCGCTTTTATACAAATACAAATGTATAAATACGTTTATGTTTGTATAAAGTGAGATGAAATTGTATATATACATATATTTTCGTTCCCTCTCTCCCCTCTCGTATCACTCACCACCCTCCCTCTCTCGCTTATACAACATAAAAGAAATATATAAATTGTGTTTCTGCTTGTATAAATGAGAGAAAATTATATAAACACATGCAAATACATATATATTCGTCCTATACACTTATAATTATACAAAACAAATATTCCCCTGCCCGATTTTCTTTTGTCTCTCTCTCTTTCTCGTCTTATACAAACACAAATTATACAATTAATCTTTTGTATATATGTATACAGAAATAAATTATACAAGTGTTTTCTTTTTTATATGTACATGAATTGTACAACTACTTTCTTTGTATATTTATAACAAATTATACAACTATATTTTTTGGATATGTATAGCGAAATATACATATTTATGTTTGCTATAGAGCGCAATTATACAAATTATTGCTATAACATATAAATATAATTTTTAAGTTTGCTATATGTAAAAGTTATTCTATTTTAAATAATTTTAAGAAAATAAATTAAATTAGATATTTTAATTAAGAATTATTCTAAAGAAGTGCAAAAGACATTAATATTTTATTAAAATAATATAATTTAATCTTTAAATTAAATATTTAAATATTTTTTATAACATTTTAGTTTTTAATAGGAGTAAAACTGTAATTTAATTTTTTTTGCTTTAATTTATAATAACATATGATATGATTGAATAGTATTTCCTTTTAGAATTTAGAAAACCATGACATAATTTCTAAGTATTAATATTGCTCTCCTTTAAAATTTATTTTCTCTTCAAAAAGAAGTAGAAACAAGAATCAGTTTATTATATCCTATGGAGTACTATGCAAACAAAAAAACCCTATAAATCCTGGTTCACTAATGCGTTTTATTGGGTTTTTTCGTGTATGAATATTTGAAGTCTCGACCAATATTTAAATCGGACACATGGGGTCATTTCGAGAGTAACATTCGACATAATTTTTTTATAGTTAAATTCGAACTTAAAATTAAAATTTTAATTAAGTTCCTTTCGAGAGTGACGCCCAATAGGGGTCATTTCGAGAGTAACACCCAACATTATAATCTTTTTATAGCTAGATTTGAACTAAAAATTAAAATTTCAATTAAGGTCCTTTCGGGAGTGCGCCCGACATAATTTTTTAATAGCTATATTCGAACTCGAGACGTGTTGGTGATATTTATTCAGTTATTGCTAAATAAGTCTGGTAATTAAGCAATCAGCTGTACCCTTTGGCCTTTGCCATCAAAATCTTCAGTTTTCAAAAATGGGTGTCCTGCAGTGGCTCAAAGCTTCAAGAAGAGAAAAAGATTCTTCCTTTATTGCAAGGTTAGTACCCTCTCAATGAAATATCAGGTGGGTTACTCAAGAAAATGAAGATTCTGAAACAAATTCATAAATTTTCAACCTTTCTTGATTCAACCAAAAACACCCACCAGGTGTTTGTGAAATTGATAGCCACTAAACAAAGCAAATTGGATCCAATTCCGTTGCCTCACAGAACCGTTTCTGAGCCCAAAGGACAAGATCTTGATTTTGTTAATGTAGCTCATAGTCATCTTGTACACTCTGATTGGACTAAGCTTGAGAATTTGTCTTCTGGTTTAACCACATTTAGAGTTAAGCATATTTTGCTGAAAATTCAAAAAGATTATGTTTTATCTCTTGAATTCTTCAAATGGGTTGAGGTTAAAAGTCCAAATTCGAATACCCTTGAGAATCATTCCATTGTTCTTCATGTTCTTACTAAGAGTAAGAAGTTCAAATCTGCTGAGTCAATTTTGAGGAAGCTTCTTAAATCAGGTTCGGTAGATTTTCCTGGTGAACTCTTTGAAGCTATACTTTTATCATATCGAATGTGTGATTCTTCACCGCGTGTTTTTGACTCATTGTTCAAGTGTCATGCTCATTTGAAGAAGTTTAGGAATGCTAGTGATACATTTTGCAGTATGAAGCAGTATGGGTTTGTTCCCACTGTTGAGTCTTGCAATGCATTTATGAGCGCGTTGCTTAGTTCTGATAGGGTGGATGTTGTATTGGCTTTTTACAAGGAGATGCGTCGGTCTAGGATTTCGCCTAATGTTTATACCTTTAATATGGTCGTGAGTGCTTTATGCAAATCGGGAAAACTAGAAAAGGCTGTTGAGGTCTTAAGGGAGATGGAGAACATAAGTTTGAAACCGACAGCTGTGTCTTATAACACTTTGATTGCTGGACATTGTAACCGGGATCTCTTGAGTGTTGCAATGAAACTTAAGACCACGATGGAGATGAATGGGATACAACCAGTTAATGTTACATACAACACTCTTATACATGGTTTATGCAAGGTAGGGAAATTACATGAAGCAAACAAACTTTTCAGCGAGATGAAGAGAACCGGTGTGGCTCCTAATGTTGTCACTTATAATACGCTGATAAACGCGTATAGTCAGGTTGGTAATTCTGAAATGGGAAGTAGGCTTTTCGAGGAGATGGCAAACAATGGATTGAAGGCTGATATCTTGACTTACAATGCATTGATTATGGGACTGTGCAAGGAGGGGAAGACAAAGAAAGCTGCATTGTTGGTCAAAGAACTTGATAATGCAAACTTAGTTCCTAATTCCTCTACTTTCTCTTATCTGATCAGTGGACAGTGTACCAGAAGGAATCCTGATCGTGCATTTCAACTCTATAAAAGCATGGTTAGAGGTGGTTTTCACCCTAATAAGCCCACGTTGACTCTATTGATATCCACCTTCATCAAGAATGAGGATTATGATGGAGCAATGGAAGTCTTGAAAGAGATGCTAGAAAGATCTATTACCCCTGACTTGGGTATGTTAACTGAAATATGCAGCATGTTTCTCAGATGCGGCAGAGACGGCGTGATTATAAAACTCTTACAAGAACTAGAAGCTAAACGCCTCATGCCTGAAGGTTTTGATAAAACAACAGTGATTAGCTCTACAGACGGAAGATAGAATGTATTTTTTTTAACAAGAAATAGAATCTAGATGCTCATGCCTGAAGGTTCCCAGCACTCAGGTTTGGTCCTTTGGACAGCAACCCGGCTGGTATATACCCCATATAGGAAACTGGGCTGTGAGGTGAGTAACTATATTCAACAATCATTTGGCAACATCCTTCCTAATCCCTTCTTAGTAAAAGGGGATGTTTTCAGTCCCAAGCAACTTTTGTCAATACTCCTTTTCATTCGACAGACTGAAGATAGAATGTAAGTGGTACCAATGAGCTCTTTCTTCATGACCAAAATGGTTTGCCTCGTCAACAATTGGAACTTGTTTTGCAAAGATTAGTGTCAACTGTTAAATGTACTTCTAAAATGTTACCTGGACATTGAACATATGATAGTGTCAATGAGGATACCATTTTTTTATATCATCTGTATCGAATAATTTATTTTCTTAATGAACAACAACAATTGCTCCTCAATCTAAGCTAGCTAAGATCAGCTAGACATGTATTTCTTGATGAAGTTAAACAAAAAATCTCTTTTGCCACATTGTTCTTCTATAGGTTGCAACTGATATGGTATTTGGCAGAAAAAGGTTGTTTAACTGATTGTCAGATGACGAAGTGTTATATGATTCAACCTTGTTCAATTCTACTTCTGCATTTTCTGATAGTCTTATTTGGCTGTTGTTCCAATAAATTCTGAACTAAACCAGCTGGTCTAGGAAATCACAATGTCTTCTAAGTTGTTTTCCTTATCCGAAGTTTCCATGCATGTATTTTCTCTAAAAAAAAACTTAGTTTATCCCTTCCTAATTCAGGGTGCTTCCTTCTGTCATATGAGCGTGTGAAAACAATGAAGCAAGCTCCAAAAGTTAAACTGATGAATTTATTAAAGATCTTGAATATTCTGCTGCCAACAGTAGAGGCATAGCTACTCAAGCTGTTGAAGTGTATGAGAGTGTTTAGGTGTCTTTTGATGATCAAGATAAATAATGGGTATTATTATTATTTTTTTTTTGATAAGGTAAATGTTTATCGTTGAAATACTAAGAAGGTACAAAACCAAAAGTTACAAAAGACTAATTACAACATCTTCCTAGCAACTCCAAAAACACCATATACTGGTCTATATTTTCAATGAAACTACTTTTACCCCAACAAAATAAATTACACTTGTTTTTAACTCTAGAAATATGGTCTTTTTTGCCCATCAAAACAAGCTTCTATTTCTTTCTAGAAAGATAGTCCAGAATATGCGCAAAGGTGTAGTTCTCTAGATTTACTTAAAAGTTTATGTGTTCTCTACTGCTGTCAACTCTCCAATAATTCCTTTACACTCTGAGGCATGATCCAAACAAACACTGAAGCAAAATTCCCAACATTATCTAGCCATTCTGCAATCATAAGAAGGTGATTCATAGTCTCCAACTCTTCTTCACATAAGTAACATCTATTACTTAGTGCAAAACCCTTTTTCTGGACATTATCCTGAGTAAGGCAAGCTCCGTATGCTGTAGTCCAACCAGACAAGCTACCTTTATAGGAGCTTTAGTGTGCCAACGTGAAAACTTTAAAACAGGGTGGAAGGGGAACAAACATTTGTTTTATTCATTTATCCAAAAGACACTTATATTCTGGCCTTTGGAGTAAGAAATACAAGATACTTTGGCGAGAAAGCACCCAGACTACACTTGAGTAGAGAGTTCGCATACCTCTAGGAGTTAGACTTCTAGTGCCATCTTGATGTTCCCAAAGACAAAGTGGTAGGTTTCGCAACTCATTTTTATCTTCTGACTTGAGTCAGGGAAATGTTTATTGTGCCCAAAATCTTTAATATTATTTCTTGTTTTCTCCTCCATTAGATAGCAATTTCCTTTTCGCCCTTTGAAAAGCCTTGCATTATAGGAATTATAGCATTGCAAATATGGTTTCAGTATTTCCCAAACCAGACTACACTTGAGTAGAGAGTTCGCATACCTCTAGGAGTCAGAATTTTAGTGTCGTCTTGATATTCCCAAAGACAAAGTGGCAGGTTGCGCAACTTATTTTATCTTGACTTAAGTTTGGGAAATGTTTATTGTGCCCAAAATCTTTAATATTATATCTTGTTTCCTCCTCCATTAGATAGCAATTTCGTTTTCACCATTTGAAAAGCCTTGCATTATAGGAATTAATATGCGCTGTGCATAAATATGTTTCAGTATTTTCCATGTCCTACCTGTGGGTTAAGAAAGAAATGACACAAGTCTCACATAGGTGGTTAATTGAGATGGGTGGACTCCTATAGTTAAGGCCAATCCTCCCTCCTTTGAGCAGCTTTTGGGGTGTGACGTAGACCTAAGACCTATTTCACACGGTATCCCAGAGCAGGGTCCCGTCTCACCCGTGTTGGGACCCCCCAGAATAAAAATTTTTCCACCACCAGATGCCTAAAGCACTGGCATAGGTGGGGTTTAACAAATGGACAATAGTCCTACATCGGTGGTTAATTTGATGGGTGGACTCCTTATAAGGCTTGGATAATCCTCCTCCCTTTGAGCTAACTTTTGGGGTGTGAGTTAGGCCTAAGACCTAATTTCAGAACTTGTGCTTTTTCCATCTTTTACCAAGTGAACGCGGAGCTCGACTCTCTTAGTCCATACAAAAATGAGGAAAGTTTCCTCTACCCATTATTCAGCACTACTCTAATATTTGAGCTCGACTCTCTTAGTCCATACAAAAATGAGGAAAGTTTTCTCCCTTTGAGCTAACTTTTGGGGTGTGAGTTAGGCCTAAAACCCAATTTCACAACTTGTGCTTTTGCCATCTTTTACCAAGTGAACGCTGAGCTTGACTCTCTTAGTCCATACAAAAATGAGGACAGTTTCCTCTACCCATTATTCAGCACTGCTCTAATATTTGAGCTCGACTCTCTTAGTCCATACAAAAATGAGGAAAGTTTCCTCTACCCATTATTCAACACTGCTATAATATTTGGGGCCTCCTGCTTCTTGAATATCACTGATAGCCTTATTTATATGGGTATTTCGATTGTTTTCACATCTTCCTTTGCTTCTCAGGTGAGATAAAAGTATCTAAATTTTTCCTGTCCTTAATCTCTAGTATTCATGTTCCTCAAAATCGGTTTATTTCTTCCCTGTCTTTCTCTTTGTTTTATGATATGTAGTACTTGAATGTATATCTGTGCTGCAACATCAATTTGCACATTCATAAATAAAGCAAATTGGATTACCATAACTTTTGTCAAGTTTTGGTGAATTTGGATAAAGTCTTGCCTTTTGAACTCATAAATACCTTTCTCAAAATATAAAGACTTGCCTTCTAAACTCAACTTTTTCTTCCACCCTGTTGTTTATTGTTACTAAATTGTAAGTTTGTCTTATTATGTTGTGTTTTGGTGGTCACTTAGGGGCTTGACATCCCATGTTGCAGTTTTAAATTTTGTAGTAGGTGGTTTTCAGAGAAATCTTGAGCAGTTATTTCGCCAGTAGCACATATGTTATTTTACCTGCTCTTTGATCAATAGTTCATCAACTTAATGTAGAAATTGGATTTGAATTTCCATATCGAGCTCTTTCGTCCATCAAAATATCTTCTATTCCTATCCTTCTAGATACTCCACCAATACTAGCAGGTATTGTGTTCCATGCCTTTTTAAGTATTTAGGGAGTTGATATCTACTTCAGCCGAGAGTTAGGTAAATCTATTGTCGACCAATTCAAGCCCAGGAAGTTGAGAAATATTATCACGATCCAAACTGCCGTGATTGGCACCCACACTAACCATCCGATGGGAGAACCACTATTACAACCCAAACTAAGCAACTAAACCAAAACTAAGACAATAAAGTTACAGAAACAAGTTTAATTAACTAACAAATGCGGAATTAAATACCTAGAATCTGAAATTCAATGTACCAAAACTCTACCAAAGACAAATCTATGTACAAGGGGTACAACCCCGAAACTAAGAACAACTTAACTAATAGTTTGAGTCCGAAAAGAGTGGACTTAAACAAAGAGAAGTCAAGGCAGCCCAGAAGAACTCACTCACCCTTGAATTCATGATCATCTAAATGAGGTCTGTCAATAGCTGCCGGAGGATGCCCTGTATTCAACAAAAATAAGTGCAAGTGCAATATCAGTACACAACCACAGTGTACTGTAGGATCACGTGGCTATCCCACTAAGTGAAACATATACAAGTCAAAGCAACAAATATGACCATGTAACATACCGAATATCAACAACATTGATTAACATCATCTTCATAGCATAAGAGAATCACACCACAACCACTCTTAAAGTCCAATTGTGTAATGTATGAATGGAGTCCCATTCTCCCACTCACATTAAGTAGAACTCTTTGAGAAGTCATAAGTCATAGTTCGTAAACAATAAATATAATTATCACAAGTAGTTGGTCCTCTCAAGGAAGCCAAAACAATGGTCCTCTTATGGAACCCAAACTCAAATTGTTACCCGATCCCAATTAGCTTGCCAGAACGTGGAAATCCAATCTCATAGTTGTGTCAAAACGTGGTAACCCGATCCAATATTTATGCCAAAACGTGGCAATCCGATCCAAGTTAGTTTGCCGGAATCGGCAATCCGATTCAATCAACACACCACAATCACATACACAAGTACATCATCAAGATCATACAAAAAGAAGTGATTCATGACTTACAATTATTCGTTCATACTCATTTACATAGTGTGTGATCAGTAATGCAACATTCACATACATATATGCATTATAGTGAAGCAATAAAAAACATATATCACACCAACATGAAATTACAACCTTCACTACCTTGAATCCAAGCTTGAATCCCCTAAGACACTTGAATCTTCCCTTTTCAAATTCTTTCCGCTTGTTCTAGGTCGACAAACAACAATGTATACATAAGAATCAACAATCAAATGTCTAATTATTTGGATTATAACAAACCCAATAACCCTAGAACAACCAAATATCCTAATCCCCCAAATTAGGGGGGATTTCACCATAATTCTTAGATAAGAACCTGTTGGGTTTTATTTGCTCTAAATTTCTTACCATAAATAGGTTTTCCTTTTAGGAAAAGGTTTTGGATTGACTAATCCTTTTTCTGGTAGAAAAGGTTTAGGACTCTTAAATAGAGGCATGTCCTTCTTAACTTAATCAACTCACAATGTATCTTTAAGGCTTTTGAGAGTTTTGTTAAGGGGAGAATTTATATGGTCACAAGATTGATATGTATTCACTTGTGTTAACCCCCCATTTCATTACGAGTGATTTGGTTGAGGGTTTTTTCCCTCTGTCTTGTGTACTCTCATATTTATAGTGTTTGCTCATCTCCTTTGTGGCGTAGATCGATGACCGCACCATGTTACATTTTTATTCTTTGGTATATTTCTCGGGGGGCGGTCCTTACTTACTCGTCTCTGTCGTTTTTTGAGTTTGCTTTTGCTAGCTTCCTCCGCTTTTACATGCTTATTTTTCGGTCCTAACAAGTGGTATCAGAGCCATATCAGACGGATTCAGGAAATTTAGTGGTTCGATAATCGATAATTGAACCAGGTTAAAAGAGGTGTTTATCGTGACGGGTGTAGTTCTGCCGCAACCTTTTTGACAGTAACGAAGATTTTGTGGAGAAATATTTTCAGAGAGGTTCTCGTGTTGAGACATAATTTTTGGCAAGGATATTATGGAGAGGAGAATCAAGTTGTTGAATATTAAGTGAAAGAAGGTGGACAATTTATTTGTTAAAATTCAAGGCCATTGGGAATATTTGTTGGTTTTATTTTTGCCCTAAATTTCTTACATAAATAGGTTTTCCTTTAGGAAGTTTTGGTATTGACTAATCTTTTTCTGTAGGGGGGGAAGGTGGAAAAGGTATGGACTCTATAAAGAGAAGCATTTTCCTTCTAACTTAATCACATTCACAATGTTAGTCTTAAGGGCTTTGAGAGTTTTTGGTTAGGGAGAATTTATGGTCACAAGATTGATATGTTATCACTTGGTGTGAACCTCTATGTACTTCCGAGTGGTGTGGAGGTTGTGTTTCCCTCTGTTTTGTACTCTCATATTTATATTGGATTGCTCAGCTCCTTTGTTGAACGTAGGTCAATCTACTGAACCACGTAATCTTTGTGGTCTTTTGTATAATTTCTCGTTGTTCTTCTTACTCTTGGTCTTTCGAGGTTTGCATTGCTAGCTTCCGCGTTTACACCTGCTTATTTTCGATCCTAACAGAACCTTCCCCACCGATAATAACCCAAGAAAATAGGTTCTACGAATCGAAAAATAAATTTGGGGTGTTAAAATCTTACCTTTAGCCAAAAAAATGGTGAAAAAATGTCTAGGACTTGTCTGGGGTCGCCTCCTTAGCCCTAAAAGTCAAAAAATACCAAACAAGGTCATTTATGGGTTTATTAGCGACTTCAATTCATGTTTGGAACGCTCCAGCAGCGCACAAAATCCTGCTACAACGGCCTCAGCGGAGGCAAAATGTAAAGTGGCACGGGTTCCTTATCGTCTTAGCTATCCATTCATTTAATAAAATTCACAATTAGATCTCTTTTTCATTACTAGATTTCCCTACACCTTAATTCCTCTGATTTCATCTAATGCTGGACTAGATTGAGAAAGCTACTGTCAAAAAGTTTTATGTCCCCAATTTCTTTTTCATTGAGTTTTCCATAACGATGAAATCAGGTTGTTACAAATATATGTCCAACTTGTGAAGTACAAGACCAAGCAATAACAGATGACTGTTGCTTTCTTGATTTATCTCACACAAGAAACATCTTACTAACTGTATACGTCTTTTTTGGTAGGTTTCCTTGAGCTAGACAAGTTTCCTTGATGACAAAGCCATTTAAAACTCATTACTTTGACATGAGATCTGGAATTCCATATCTTTTTCTAAGGACCAACATTAATCAAGTCATAAGTATATCTTGATTATACAATATAGCTTGTCAAAAGTTAAAGAAAGTTTATTGATTATACAATGTAACTTATCTATACATGAACTATACATTATTATAGCAATTATTGTTGGTGATGATTAACAATGATGATTGTGTATGTCGATTGGGATGATTTTAATTGATGATGATGGTCGTGGGTAGTATCTTGTGATAGTGGTTGACAATAGTCATTAACCTTGTTGTTATTAGTGACCTCTAATAATTATTAGTGGAATGATATCGATAAATAATAATGATGATGAATGATGATTGCGGTTAGCAATATATAATGTTGAACTAGTGATGGTATACCATATACTATAATGTTGAACTAGTGATGGAATAATAATGGTATACCATATACTATAATGTTGAACTAGTGATGGAATTAGTAATTGATGGTAGTGATTAGTGGATATAATAATGATTAATGGTGGTGGTTGAAAATGATGTCTAATGATTATGACGGTTGATTTGGTGATTGACGGCAGTGGTTGTTGTTATTGAGTTAAGGATGGTGATGGTGATTGACGTTGGTAATAGATTTAGCTTAATGGTGTTGTGGGTAGTGGATGACCGTAGATGAAGTAACACTCTTACTAATATTATAACTTTGTTACTATCTCCGATCCAAATTATATGTCACCATTCGGATTTCAAAAGTCAAATAAGTCCATTTTTACTGTAATTTTTTCATAAATCTTATAAACATTTTAAATTATCAATTATTGTAACTCATAATACCTTTTACGTAGTTTACAAATATATAAATTTCATTTCAAAGAAGATTCCATGTGCAAATTTTAGATCAACTATTTGACTCTCAAAACATGAAAGATGTCATATAAATTGGAACAGAGGGAGTATATATCTTAATCATTCATGCCTATTCAGATCCATTATGTGGTTGTCAAATAAGAAAAACAAATACATTTAACGATTATTATATGAATGATTGAGATTCAGATCTTTAAATCATATAGACTTATTAATAACAAAGATCTGAATGATAAAGATTAAGATCTTAATTAAGTGCAAATACAAATGAGGACTAAGAGCCTGCTTGACAAACTGCTTATTTTTATAAGCAATTTTTTAAAAATAGCTTCAGAAAAAAACACTTGTGTTTGGTTGATTCATTTGAAAAATGCTTTTGATTAAGCGGAATGTGTTTGATTAATATTTTGAAAAAAGTATTTTGAGAGTCAATTACGAAAAAGAACAAGTATCAATGAACTTTTAATATTAAGATAAAAAAAGAGCCTAAAATACCTTCGAAGTATTGAAAATGGTACAATTACTCCTCATCCACCTATTGGCCCCCAAATACCCTTCCCATCCACCTTTGGATTCAAATTTACTCCCCCTCATTAACATAGCACAATTTAAAATAATTAAATTATACTTTTAGTTACGTGGCACACAACCATTGATTGTATTTTAATTATTAATATAATTTTAAATCAATCCATTATCCACCCATTTTTAACTAAACCCGCCCCAAATGTTATTGAACCCACTCGACAGCCAATACAAAAACCCATCTAATTAAAGAAACCTAAAACCCAAATAAACACTTCAGTTCTTCCAAAAAAATTCAAGATCTACGGAGGGTTTAGAACTCAGTGTTCTTCTCTTCATTTTGTTATAAATGTCTGTTTCTTCTTCAATTTCTTCCTAGTTTCTTTGGCTGAACAAAAAAATAAGATAAAATTACAATGTGTTTTTGTTAACTGATTTTATGTGAAATTGATGTTGTTTTTTGTTTGTATGCAGTAGCTTTTATTTGTATATTGCCAAAGAATTACTAGTACTATTGCTATTTCTTTTATTGGATTCTGCTAGATTTATATATGCATAAAAAACTTTATAATGAAATAAATTGTATCCTAATAAACGTGAATCCCTACTATTTTGGAGGTCTTAATGTTAGAAGGTAATTAAAAGGAGAATTGCGTCTCAATTGAGTTGTTGCTAAAAGTTGACTATCAAAAGCATCCAATCAAAAGGGATGTACATGTACACGAGCAAAATGAAGGTTTTATAAAACAGAAGTACCAACATTAAATATTCAAAATTTCATTTTTAGAATGTGTTTGTTATAAATGTCTGTTTCTTCTTCAATTTCTTCCCTTGAAGAAGAAACACTGAGGTTCTTAACCCTCCGTAGATCTTGAATTTTTTTTGGAAGAACTGAAGTGTTTATTTGGGTTTTAGGGTTCGTTAATTAGATGGGTTTTTGCATTGGGTGGGTCAGACGGGTTTAATAACATTTGGGGCAGATTTAGTTAAAAATGGGTAGGTAATGAATTGATTTAAAATCATATTAAATAATTAAAATACAATCAATGGTTGGGTGCCACGTGATTAAAAGTATTATTTAATTATTTTAAATTGTACTATGTTAATGAAGGGGGGTAAATTTGGACCCAAAGGTGGATGAAAAGAGTATTTGAGGGTCAATAGGTGGATGAAGGGTAATTGTGTATCATTTCCAATACTTTGAGGATATTTTAGGCCATTTTTCCGTATTAAGATTATTTTAAATATCTGTTATAAATTTTTTAATAAATCTTTTTTTTTATTAAATTAAAATGTACATATTCAAAATTCAAACAATGTTATACATAGATGAATAAAAACAGACATAATATTAACATATTGACTTGAATATAATTAATAATATCAAGAAAAATAAATTTTAAAACCATTTCACATATTAAATCATTACGCACGAAAAACTCATCACAAAAAAAATATATGAAGGGATATTTGTCTTGTAGTATAAAATTTTGTGTTTTTACTTTTTAAGAAGTAGTAATTTTTAACTTCTCCCAAAAACAGAAAAATATTTTTACTTCTATTTAAAAGCAGTTTTACTAACTAGTCAAACACCTTATTTTTTCAAATAAATATTTTTTACTCAAAATAAGTATTTTTAACCTTTTAACAACAATGCGGACACAAACTCTAAGTATTCTTTACTATTTATGTCTTTTTTGGATGGATTTATTTGATGAAATTAAAATGACTCATGCGACCCTAATTAATTACAAATAAAATAAAAATAGAAATATTTTTTACTTGTTAAATTTTGACTCGACATATCTACTAAAAAAATAATATTGGTAAAGTGAGTTTTTTTTATTCATATTAATTGACAGAGTCTTAGAGCTTGTTTGACATTACTGCGAAAAGTGACTTAATTTTTTGAAACACTTTTTAGAAATGACTTTTCAAAAAAGTGCTTTTGGAAAAGAAACAATTTGTGTTTGACTAATACATTTAAAAAGTGTTCTTCATAAGCAAATTATGTTAGATTGATATCTTTTAAAAAGTGCTTTTGAGAGTCAAAATATGAAAAATTACCACTATTAATTTACTTTTAATATTTAAATTATTTTATAGAGAAAACTATTTTAAATATCTATTATAAAAATTAATTAAACTTTTATTGTTATTAAATTAAAATGTATGTACATATTTAAATTTTCAATCAATATTTACCTTTTTTTAAAGAGGATTGAAATGCTCTATTGTTATTTTTTCTCTTTTTATAACCTTACCAAAAAATTGTTCTTATCTTCCTTTTTTGTCTAATTCTGGTAAAATTATACGTAAACAATCTGTAAACTAAAAATAATTAGTCTCTACCAACCTAAAAAGACAATCCCACCTTTTATTATCATAAAATAACAACAAATTAATGAAACTTTCATTCCCCCAAACTTCGTTGCTATCTTAATTATAATTCATATCTAAGACCATCTATTATTAAATATGGTATATCTGACCAGATATATTTAGTCTTGAGAAAAATATTTTTTTTTCTACTTTCTGGGCCCCCCCCTTTTTTTAAAGAAAGTGACAACTTTTAGTTTCTTTCAACATTCAATATGAATATTTTTCTCCCGCTCTTGCCTTACCTCTTCCTCCCTTGCGGAGCTCCCCCGGCGCCCCGACTTGCCCTTCCTTCATGTGTCACGTATACACCTCACAATGGACATACCCCTTTTTTCCAAAACTATTTACCCAGTCCATAGCCACCGGAAGAAATATTACGAACATAATCATACTTAACTAAAGATACTAAGTTGAAAAGTTCTCTTTTTTAAAATCCTAGATTGTCTTGAGAACAAAAACAACAAAACCATATTACTTAGTTTTCGTTTATATATAAATTAGATTGTGCATTCTGTTTATTCTTTTTATTTTGAATAATCTTTATTATTGTAATGACGGGAGAGACGAAGGTATTTTAGTAGTTAAGGAGAACGTTGTAAAGGAGTTTATGATTTTATTTTTTTAACATTAAGATCGACTGAAATTTCTGCGCAAAATGATTTTTCTCTTCCATCTCTCATTGCCATCAAATCTCGTATCTTTATTATTTTGAAACTAGTAATATAGAAGAATATCAATCAATCATTTATTAATTGGTGTTCTAGTGTGATAGTGGTGGAAATCTAATAAACCGTCTTTAAAATAATTACTCTATGAATTGGATATCGAAATTTGAAGTCCAAAAGCATACAAAGTGCACTTTTGGTGCTCAATCAAATTTACGACCAAAATACCATTCATAGTGATAAAAAGAATAATTTAGTGTGATAAAAGAGTATTTCAATTAAATGAATGGTCCAAATCCAAATTACCAAAAAAAACTCTTATATATGCACATACACACACGAATAATATTAATTTAGAGTTTTGTTTTTAACATAGTATTCTTAAAAGACCTAAATGTTTAGCTTTACATAGTAATTGTTATTATTATTTATAAATATACGTATTAATTTTAGTTAACAAGGTGTAGTCATTTGTTTGCAATATATTATTTTGGATGTTACTGTAAAAACTATATTCGTCAATATGAAAATTTGAGTTGTCATTTGTTTGCAATATATTATTTTGGATGTTACTGTAAAAACTAATTCGTCCATATGAAAATTTTGAGTGTATACAAAAAGAGAAAGAGAATTTTTCAAAAACATTAAAATGTCAGAGATCACAACCCCAGGACACCTTGGAGCCCCAGCAAACGCCAACAGCTCACACTCTCTCATACCGGAATGCGTCTCGGGCGGGCTAATCGTAATAGCCTGCGCGGTGTGGCGGGCCGTGGGGGGCAAGATCGTGCGGGGTGCTTGCCTTTTTACCCCTGCACACCCACCCCCCCTCCCTCTCCGTCCCTCCTTCTCTCCTCTTCTCCTCCTTCTCTCTCTTCTTATCCTTTCCTTTCCCCGTTCTCCTGTCTTCTCTTTACTATCCCCTGTCCTTTCTCTCTCTTTCGTTGGCCTATTCCACGCGACCCTACATCATGGCTTCCACTCCCTGTCCTGCCTCGTTCCCCCGCCCCTATCCCGTCCACTACCTCCGCCCTTTCCACTTATCTCCCCTTTCTGTCCCCTCTCCCCCCCTCCTTCTTTTTTTTTCCTTCTAATAGTCTTCAATATTGTTTTATGTGAAATAAAAAAGACATAATACATAAACGTACCCTTAAACTTGACTTCAACTAACATATACGCTCTCCAACTATGAATACACACTTAAAAGTTGTATAAAGTTAAACAAACAGACACAAACATATTCGTTCGTGCATAACAAATATTTGTAAGCTTTCAACTAAATGTATAAAAACTCTTTTCTCATTCTATATAAAATTAATCTTCAACTAAATGTATAAAAACTCTTTTCTCATTCTATATAAAATTAATCTTTCCTCATAATTTCTTATAAATTGTGTGGTCAAACTTCAACAATCTTGCTTATTTTGAAAAGCGTTTGTTATCAAATACGTATTTTACCATATGGGTTTAGCTAGTTATTACAATATTAATATATGCTTGATCAAGTAATAACAAAGCGTCATGTATTCAAGAGGTGTTAGTTTATAGAAAATGATGTTGTGTAAATTACATTTAAGGAACTTTTCCATGTATATTGTAACACTTCGGACTTCAAAAAGGGCTAAAGAGGGGTTTGTACAAGTCACCCATCAGTTTTAAATTATGGGTCAACTTCAAACAACTATATTCTTAGCACATAAAGATAAGGTGGCCCATGACCTATCAAATTAAAGGTTCTTTGAATTCTCTTTCCAACGCCATCAAGATTTTTTCATTTCGAGTTCAGAGTAAAAAATATGTCCATTTTAGTGAATCCTCCTTTCAAGGCACCTCAACAGTTTTTAAGAGGGGTAGTTAGGTCTTTTTGCACTCCTTGTAAGCCTAAGCCAATTTTTTTCTACATCTAATTAAGGGTATAATTAGTGTTTAAACATTTTTTCATATTCTATAAGATTTAGAAGAATTTGAGCAAGGTTCCAATAGGAGAAAAGGCTAGGGTTCAAACGTTCTTCAAATTTCTATCAATTTTCACCAAGAACCTTTGTTTTTTCCCAGGTATGTAAGGCTATCAAATTGTTGAATTAGTTCGTCATGACGCTATACATCTAATTCAGTCAGAAATCATCATATCTAAAGGATCCATTCATAGTTCTTAATATTGAATTCAGTTTTTTAATAGTTGAGGTTTTGATTATTATGTTTTGTGAATCTTATAGTCAGGAGCGGATCTACATAGGTCTAATGGATGTCACATGACACTGTTCGTCGAATTTTTTTACTATATGTACATATATAATTAAAGGAAAAAAATAAATATTGAATATATTATATATAGTGACACTTCTTAACATAAATGTACGCTCAACTTAGCTGGTCGAGAACCTTAACTCAAAAGGGAAGGTTGTGTGTTTGAGTCTAGAGCTTGTCTTGTATTTACACATTTTACTTATTTTTTATGTTTTCCTTTCTTTCACCTGACCAATGTAACTAATTAAGAACAATTTATTAAAAATTTAATATTATTAATTTTTAAAATTATTTTGAATACATTTCAAAAATAAAAACTCATGAATTTAAAAAAAAAATGATTTTCAAGATATTCTTTTTAGAAAAGGTACAATAGCGAGCATAAATTGTATTTTATTCTTATTTTGTTCTCTTTTTTTTTTCAAAACAAATTATGATATCACATTATTTTATTTATTGTTTTCCATTTTAAATGGTGACACCTCTTATAAAAAAAATTGTGTAGGCTACTGCTTATAGTGTTGTTCATGCTATCACATGACATGAACCCTACTGATTCAGTAAAGTTATGTTTTCAAAAGGAATTATATGAAAGTTCTCATGTATTGATTTTTGGTTTGAGAAACAAAAAGAATTTAGGAACAATTTCCCAATTCTAAACTAATTTGGGGTCCTAAGTTAATTTTAAAATTTATCAGGGATGCTGGGGGCCTTGCGCGGCGCTAGTAATGCGCCATGCCTGACTTTTGAAGTTAAGGGCCTGGCGCCCTATGCCAGCACTACATCAAGGATTGTTAAGGCTGATTTTTTTTTTGTTTCATTCACTGCTTGTTCCTTTAAATTGTGGTCATGTTTCCTTCTCTGTATTAGCTCCTATAATCTCTATTTACCTTTGACCATTCCTGTACATCCTAGTCACATGACTTAATGCACATTCAAAACTAAATTGAGTTTAAGAGGAAAGTTCAAGAGTTTTTATGGAGTTATTATTGAGAATCCTTTTTAGCCAACAATGATCTTAAACTAATTTTCCAAAAAAGTAAGGGTAAGTTTGAGAAGAGTTTCATACATGATTGAGGAAGAATATAGGGAACTAAGTATTTTTTCAAATATAACATTTTTACCTTGAGAAAAGAGAAACTTTGATTTCTAAGAAGAGCAATGAGTTCAGGATATTTCAGAGTAGTTAGCTCTTTTAAGAAGTTAATTTGATCAATCAACTCAAAACAAAGAAATGATATTTCTACTTGAGCATGAGTATATATATATTTCTTGAGAGTAGTATTGAGCATCGATATGGGGATGAGTTCAGACAACTCACATTCCTCATAAAACATGTAGCCAAAATGGGTATATGATCATACTTTTTAGACGATTCCTTATTGCTTTCGAGCATAACTTTAGTGGATCCACTTAGTTGAAGTGTTCTATACCTCGACAAATTATTGGACAATTCTGATAGTGCGGACGGGACATTGTATCATCACATGAATCATAGTGATGATTGTCAGTTAGAGAATCTCCCAAATAAGAGCGAAGAATAATTTATTGTACTTTTATATACATCTTTGAGTAAGTATCTTTTATTTATGAATCTTTAAACATTTCATCTCTTATTATTGTTTTGTGTTGAGTTGAGGTGAGTATTTATTAGTTCAAATATCTATGCATTCAGTTTTTTTACATACTCATCATTTAATGTGTTGATGTCATTCGACCTACATCTTATTATGATACAGATACAAGTGTTCTAGGTAATCAATATGAGTTCCGTTGAAATCACTTGCACCCTAATTGGCTTTGTTGAGCCTTATTACTTTCCAGAGGATTTCACATTTATTTTCCTGTTATTGTGAGTTCTTATAGGTATTGTCCCGATATCTATCCTAGTATTAGAGGCTTCATAGAAACTTAGAATTGATGAGTCTCTCATTATGCTTCTTTCTGTTTTGAGATCTTGAGACTATTTAATTATGCATTAAAGTTCCTTATTCGCTTGAGTAAGTCTTCCGCTAAGTAGTCAGTTAGGTCAAAGGCTAGTTTGTGGATCAATGATGGTTCTCGAGTGTCGGCCACGTCCAGGGTATAGACTTGGAACGTGACAAACTTGGTACAAAAGCACAAAGTGCAAGAGTCCTAAGGTGTCTATGTCGAGTAGAGTTCTTCTTATCAATGTGAAGTGCACAACATCTATAATTGGGAGGCTATAACGTTTAGGAACATTTCACTTTTTTCTTACTCTTTTTCGTATGATAGAGTTCAACTTTATAAAAGTTTCCTTAACTCTTGCCTATACGTGTCTTTTTCAGACCATACCTCTACAAAAATTATTTGAGGACGTCTTGCTAGGATGAATATTAATCCTTAAGGTCAAGAATCTTCTAATGCACCAGAAATGCAACCCTTCAGGGAGATATTACCAAGGCGGAGTTTAAGCATGCTATTTAGATGTTGACTCGGGTTGTGAAAAATAGAAATGGTCAACGAGGAGTTCGATCATCGGATGTGGCTGATACATCCAAAATCCATAAGTTTTTTAGGATGAATCACCCAGAGTTCACAAGGTCAAAGATCACTGAGGATCCGAAGAATTTTGTGGAAGAACTTCAGAAAGTGTTTGAGGTCATGCGTGTTGGTGATACAGAGCATGTAGAGGTAGCCTTATATGATCTTAAAGGTGTTGTTAAGATATAGTATGATGAATGGAATGGGGCACCATATTTGAGTTGAGTTGTGTTTGAAGATTCTTTCTTGAGGCAATGAGAGTTAAGGGAAGCAAAAGTAAAAGTGTTTCTTACTCTGAGTCTATGAGTGTGCAAGAGTACAACTTCAAGTTCACTCAGCTATCCCGCTATGCTCCGGAGATGGTGGCTGATATAAGGAGCATGATGAGTTTGTTTGAGTTTAGGTATCCCGATTATCGAGTAAGGAAGGTAAGACGACTATGTTGATAGGGAAAAATAGACATACACATGCTCATGATTCTTGTGCAACAAATTAAGAAAAATGATTTGAGAGACATGGAAGAGTTCCGTAGTGAGAGGGCTAAGACAACAAATTATGAGTCCAGCCAGCAGAAGACTAGGAATGTAAATTGGTCATCCTTTCAGTAAAGTTCATCTAAAAATAGAACGAAAAATGTTATAGGAACCAAAAATCCCAAAATTTCAGGCTCAGTCCACTTAGTCTTAGGGTAGTGTGGCACAAGGGCTACTTGGAACCCCACATGTGTTAACTGTGATAGGAACAACCTAAGAGCGTGTCGTGATGGCTCCAGTGATTGCTTCAAGTGTGGTCAGACGTGTCACTTTATGAGAGAGTGTCCTAAGAACATGTAGGGTAATGGGGTTAATAGAGCTCAATCTTCTTCAGCGACTCAGGTAGATAGAGATACTCCGGGATGAGCCACTTTAGGGACAGGCAATGAACAAACTGTTTGTGTGCTATAACTAGTCTCTAGATGTTTTCACGGGTATGCTTTTGATGTTTATACCTTATTTCATCCAAGTACGAGTTTGTATTTTGTGACTCCTTATGTAGCTATTGGATTTGATATTTTCTCCGAATAACTTCTTGAGCCATTTAGTGTTTTCACATATAGCAGAAAAAGTCTATAATGATTGTACCATATTTGTCCATCACAAGGATACCATGACTAACTTAGTTGAGCTAAATATGATGGACTTTGATGTTATTATAGGTATGGATTGAATTCATGCTTGTTATGCCACAATCAATTGTAAAACTCGAGTAGTCATGTTTCAGTTTCCTAATAAGGAAGTTTTAGAGTGTAGTAGTTTAGCAATGTCAAAGGTCATTTTATGTCATACTTTAAGGCTAGAAAGTTAGTTTTGAAGGAGTGCATCTATCACTTAGTTCAAGTTGATGACTCTAGTGTTAAGACACTACCTATTTAGTTAGTTCCAGTTGTCACTTAGTTTCCAAAGGTCATCGCCATATAGAATGGCTCCAACTGAGTTAAAAGAGCAGTTGAAAGGTCTTCTTGATAGGTTTTTCATCCTACCTAGTGTCTCAACTTGGGGCGCTCCAGTCTTATTTATGAGAAAGAAAGATAGTTCCTTTATGATGTGTATCAATTACCATTTGAACAAGTTCACTATAAAGAAGAAATATCCCCTTTTGAGAACTAATGACCTTTTTGACCAACTTCAGGGTGCCACTTGCTTCTTTGAGATAGATTTCATATCAGATATCATCAGTTGAAACCAAGAGAAAGTGACATTTCGTAGAGAATAGTCATGACCAGTTATGGTCATTATATCTTCTTCGTGATGTCTTTTTGCTTGACCAACGCTCGTGCAACGTTCATAGATCTTATAAATAGATTATTTAAGTTGTATCTGAATATGTTTGTTATCGTGTTTAGTGATGACATATTGATTTATTCGAGGAATGAGGAGTACCATGTTATCCATCTCAGAATAGTTCCACAAGCTCTCAAAGATCGAGAATTTAATGTCGAGTCTCTAAGTGTAAATTTTGTCTTAAATAGGTAGCGTTCTTAAGTCACATTGTGCCTGGCGAACGAATTCAAGTCGACAATCAAAAGATTGAGGCAATATGAAATTGGTCCATACCCACCTCCCTAGTTTCTTGAGGTTGGATGATTAGTAGAGAAGGTTTGTCAAAGGGTTTTTATCTATTTCATCCCCATTAACGAAGTTGAATCAGAATACAACTAAGTTTTAATAATTTGAAGCTTGTGAGAATGCTCTCAGGAATTGAAACTCGGTTAACCACTGCCCTAGTGTTGACCTTACCAGATGGTACAAAGGGTTTTGTTGTTTATTGCAATGTGTTTAGAGTTGAACTTGGTGATGCATTAATGCAGAGTGGTAAGGTTATAGACTATGCCTCCAGACAATTTAAGATTCACGAAAAGAACTACCCGACTCATGATCTCGAGATGACAACAATAATTTTTCTCTTTAAATATGGTGTCACTGAAGTTCAAGGCCGGCACCCTGCACCAGCACCTGTTGACTTCTGCAGTTCAGAGCCTAGCGCCTGCGCCAATAGTACGTAAAGGAGTTTTAGGTCGATTCTTTTATTTGTTTCATCCGATGTTTGTTCTTTATTTGTGACCATGTTTCCCCTCTCTGTATTATCTTTTATAAGCTCTAATTACCTTTGAAAATCTCTACATATCCTAATCCATGTCTTAATGCACATTCAAAACTAAATTGAGTTTAAGAGGAAAATTCAAGAGCTTTTATGAAGTTATTATTGAGAATTTTTTTAACCAAGAATGATCTTAAACTAATTCTCTGAAAAGGTAAGTATGAGTTTTCAGAAGAGTTGCATACATGATTGAGGAAGAATATTAGGGAACTAAGCATTTTCAAATGTAACTTTTTTACATTGAGCAAAGAGAAACCTTTATTTCTAAAATGAGTTTATGAGTTCAGCATATTTCATAGCAATTACCTCCTTTAAGAGGTTAATTTAGTAATTACCTCAAAACAGAAAAAGAGTATTTATAGTTGAGCATGAGTATACATTTATCAGGAGTAGTACTGAGCATCTATATAGGGATGAGTTCAGACAACACAAATTCTTCTTAAATTGTGTAGCCAACATTGATAAAGAATCGTACTCTTTATACGACTCCTTATTCATTTCGAGCATAACTTTAGTGAATTCACAAAGTTGAGGTGTTTAATAGCCCGACAAGGTATATGACAATTCTGACTGCATGTGCAAGACAATGTATCATCATATAGATCATAGTGATGGTTGTCGGTTAGAGAATCCCCAAAAAGAGTAAAGAATAATTTATTATATTTTATATACATCCTTGAGTTAGCATCTTTTATTTATGAAAACTTTAAATAATTTCATCTTTTATTATTGCTTTGTATTGAGTTGAATTGAGATGAGGTGAGTATTTTTCGGGTCTTATCAATTCACTTCATTCAGTTTTTTTTACATACTCATACATTCAATGTACTGATGTCATTTAACAAACATCTTATATATTATGATGTAGGTACAAGTGTTCAGGGTCATCAACATGTGTTTCTTTATCTCCAGTTAGCTTTGATAAGCCTCCTTTCTTTCCAGAGGATTTCACATTTATTTTCCTGTTATTGTTGAGTTGTCGTGGTTCTTTTTCCGACATGTATCCTAGTATTATAGGCTTCATAGACAACTAGAGTTGATGCGTCTCTTAGTGTATTCCTTTTTTTTTTAACATCTTGAGACTAGTGAGCTTAGTTATGCATTTAAAGTTCCCTATTCCCTTGAGTAAGTCTTCCTTTAAGTAGTCAGTCATGTCAAGGGTTTACTTAGGGACCAACGATGGTTCTCGAATATCGATCACGTTAGTATGTAGACTCTCGACATAACATATTTATCTTATGTATCGAATTCCTTTTATTTTTTTTCTGTGCATTTACTTTATCAAATTTTGACATCCAAAGACTAAGGATAGATGCATGGTAGTGGAAGCGATATCATGCAACATTGTCTCATTTGATATTCTTACATATAGATATAAATTAATGACATGAGTAAATGAAGTTGGCTTTGTGGATCGTGGTTTGAGAACCATTTTGTTTACGTTAGGTTGCATGTTTTGAAGCCTGTCACCTACACATTTTATGCATTTTTTAAAAATTATCGGCTCAAAATGAAAATGAAGAAACCTAAACTTGAACTCAAGTCACGCATCGATGTTCACGAGCTTAAGGGGGCACCCCTGACCAGAGGCTCCACGTGCTATTGTGGAATGCACGTACATCCGGTTTTAAATTTTAAAAAATCACGTATATATATTATAATAGATATTATATATATATATATATTATATAATGATATATAGAAGCTGATATAATAATAGGCCGTATAGAAGGATGAAATAGTGCTCTGTACTAATGATATAAGATAATCGAGCTACTCTTTCCAATCTTGCTTGCCACTCTCCCTCTCCGCTTTCACTTTATAGAAATACAATATAAATTGTGTTTATATTTGTGTAAAGCGAGAGAAAATTGTATATACAAATACAAATACTATTTTTGATTCGGACGATACTGATGAATGAGAGAATATAAAATCTGCCTGGGTAAGTTTGTTTCGTCGCCTTTTTTCTCTTTCTCGTTTTATGCAAACACAAATTACACAAAATACAATATATAATTTGTATTTGTATAAAACGCGAAATTTAATAAACAAATATAATTATTTTAACTTAGATTCAATGGAAAGTAAATAAATTTTTTAGTTTAGCGAAGAAACGCATTCTAACACAAAATTCATGGCATGATATTTGGACCCATGTAGATAATAGTTTTTATCAAGACTGAAAACTTAACTGATGGGGGAAAAAAAGTTACTAGTATAACGTGTCGAATTAAAGTTGACAAAATCTATATAACACACTAATAAAGTTAATAAAATCTATAAGCAAAATCAATTCTTTATCTGGTAGCAGAAGGAATTTACTATTGCAAAAATTAAGTTAGATGTTTACTTACTAATTGAATAGACATTCTTTTAAGAAAATAGTTGAAAGAGAATATGGGAAAATAGTATTCAAGTCGACGTATAAATATTGTATTCAAGGGGCATAACTAGCTTTAAACAATTGTATATATATATATATAATATTATATATACTATATATATCATATATATATATATATAGTTATATATAATGTTCAATACCATAGTTCGAAGTTAAATGAAAACGATATTTTCAAAATGGACTGACTTATTACACGTAGCTTCCTTTTCCTTAATTAAATCTTTTGATCTTACTTGACGATTTTGGGCTAGCATAGAATTTTCGAAATTATACTTTTTTCTTTTGCTGGTCTCTACAAAACAAAAGATACAACTCATTCAACATCAGTGTTTCCTGATTCCACCATTCAATCTCGTCCTTGTCAGGTGAGAAAGACACTCGACAAGAAAATGTTATCACAAAACGCTATTGATCACTTTAGAAAATAAATGCTAAGAAACAAGAACTGAATAATTTCACATTTTGATAAAATGATAAAATAATATATTTTCAAAAGATCCTTATATAACTATATGATCTCATTTATATTAAAAATTAAAAATTCTTTGAAAGTACGAATATATTTAAGACAATTTAGTGAAATGTGAATGTACTGTGTTTTTATTTATTTTTTGATTAGAATTTAAATCTAGATGAAGTTTATTTCTAGCTTTTCTTGTTGCATCCAAAAATTCCGATGTTGCTACAATTGCAAATCTTTTTGAGTGTATGTGGAATGATATCTTTCGTACTCACGTAATGCTTTATACATTGTTATTGTTGCTTTTGTGACACCTTTTAAATGAGAAATCATTTTTTGATATGATTTTTCTATGTTGCTCATATAATTTATTCTCTCATCATTATTCATTGAGTGTTCTTAGTAAAGATACAATGAATATTATTTAATTGTTAAAAAATAGTGAACATTGTGTACAATGAATTTATATTTATAATAAAACATTTAATTCTTGAATTTATTTTACACATATTACATTGAATTATGCACATACATTGTACTTTATGTATAATGATTTTTTTTTAAATCAACTCAATAAATGTAATTTAGTAAGGTACAATGATTTTGATATATTCATTGTGCTTTACATGTATTATTTTTATTTTTATGTAAATTTAATAAATATGACACAAAAAATTAATAAGATACAATAAATTTGATGTAATCAAATTATCCTTCATTGAATTTCAAAACACTATTTAAATTAATAAATATTATCAATTCACATAAAAATAATAATAAGAATATTTTATGATTCACCTAACATAATTTCTATAAAATAAGAATATTTTATGATTCACTATATTAATTTAAGGAGATTTTATAGTTGTTGGTGATACAAACCAAATAAAAAGTAGTATAAACTTAACGAGATGTAATATAAACAAATAATACATTCGAAACAGAAAACTAATAAAACTCTTTTTATTTACTTATTCAATATATAATTAAAAATATAAGTTCATTTTTCTTGTCCACTTTGATATATAAAAAAACAATTCATATTATTCTTTTTCTAACTTTTGTCCTTATCATTAAATAAAGGGAAATGGATAAATATATCTTTCAAATTGGCATAAATGATAATAAAGGGAAAAAGATAAATATATCTTTCAAATTTGGCGTAAATGATATGCATATATTTTCCCTCATACTATTGGAACATTGATATTTATGTCTAAAAATTAGAGCACATATACCTTTTGTTCTAACAGACATACATGTGTCATAATCTTATCAACCAACTTGACATTTATTAAATATCAGATCGATGTTATATCCTCTAGTTTTTGAACGACAAGGACTAGAGGAGGAGCCAAAATTTTTAATAAGGGATTCAAAATCTGTATAAATAAATAATTGAAGGGGATTCGACATCTATATATATACATATAAATTTATATTAGTCTTTTTCCTTAAATAAATAGTTATATTTTCTTAGAATCAATTCAAACACTAGTGGAGCTTAAATTTAATTTTTATACTTATAAACCTAATTAAGTATTCACTCTATCCTTATTTAGTTATTCACTTTAGAAGTGATAAACATATTAAGACACCATGATATTATCATAGGTTAGTTACAGTTTTAATCCTAATTTAAAAGATTATATAACTCCCCAAGTATAATAAATGTATTTTTTGATTTCAAAAAGCATGCATTATAACTTAGTAATATTAAAATTTTTCTAAAATTAAATAAAGACATATTAGGAAAAAAAATTATTATTTTGGACGAGTAAATAAGACAGAGGAATATTACTTTTTTTTTCCCCTAAATGAGTTCAAAATGATTTTTTAAAGCCTAATTTTGAATAGTATAAAAAGGACATAATTCTTCATTCCCCAAATCTAGGAATTTTGCTCAGAAAAAGTGCCGCACTTTGTCTTTGCGGCAGCCGGAGAGTTGTGTATCACCGGAGTTTTGTGCTTTCAAATTCGGAAGAAATGGGTCGTTCTCGGGCTGTTCATCAATCCACTGATGATGATCCAAGCCAGAGGTCAGTAAAGCTATTCGATGCTTACTCCATTTCATTTACAATTTTTTAAATTTTTTTAAGCCTGATTCTTTTTATAGTTTTTGCTTTGTTTGTGATAATTTTCACTGTTTCGAAGTGTTTGGGTTCTGCACATATATATAGTTTTTGTTGTTGTTAATTTAGAGTTGGAAACGTTGATGGGGTTGCTTTAATTAGTCAAAATGACAGTTAAGTTCAGCATTTGTTGGGTTGGTTTAATTAGTCAAAATTATAGTTAAGTTCAGCAGTTGCGATGGAGGATTTGTAAAGAAAGAGAGGGGGTGTGGGAGCAAGTTATTTGGGAAAAAGGTATAAAAGATGTAATGTGAATCAGTGAATAAAGGGAAGTATAATTGTTTAGGTTTTTTTGAATATTTGAAGGGTAAAGTTTGAATGTACCCTTAGTCAGCTTTCATGTGCGAAGATTTGAAATGATACACGGTCTGTAGAGTAAAAACTTCTAGTTTAAGTAAGAACACCATTAAGGTATAAAAAATGTAATGTGAATCAGTGAATAAAGGGAAGTATAATTGTTTAGTTTTTTTTTTTGAATATTTGAAGGGTAAAGTTTGAATGTACCCTAGTTCAGCTTTTCATGTGCGATATTTGAACATGATACTACTTGTCTGTAGAGTAAAAGTTAAAGTTTTAAGTAAGAACACCATTAAGGTATAAAAGATGTCATGTGAATCAGTGAATAAAGGGAAGTATAATTGTTTAGGTTTTTTTTGAATATTTGAAGGGTAAAGTTTGAATGTACCCTAGTTCAGCTTTTCATGTGCGATATTTGAACATGATACTACTTGTCTGTAGAGTAAAAGTTACAGTTTTAAGTAAGAACACCATTATTTATGGTAAGAGTATAAATTGAGCAACCTAAGTGAAACATGCTGACCAAGCGAAAAAGCAAAGGAAGAAAGTGAATTTTGTTAGATTATACAACAAGAGAAGAGTTTATGTCCTGCAACATGAAAAGTATGCTCCTCGACACATTTCCCAAGACCTTTCTCTCTCCTACTTCCTTGGATTGTTGAACACCTTTTCCACTGAGTCCATCGAAATCTATTCATTTTCTCTTCTATCCCCTTAGCTAACACCTTCTGTGCTAGCTTCATAACCACCTTTTCTATCTTCGTGTTTCCTCAACATCTTTCTCAGACAAGGAGGAAGACAATTTATTTTAATGTGGGATTCAAGTTTTTTGACATCACCAAGTGGAACTCAGATGGATCAACATGGTATGATTGGATTGAGAGGAGTTGGAATATGATGAGACGTGTACCATGAACAAGAAAATCATGGATTGGATCTGTCATACCCTCAAAGAGGCTTCTAAAGACAAGAGGAATATTTTCAGGAGATAAAAAATTAAAGATTCGAGCACAGAATATGTCTATACTGGAAAATTTAATGCTCAAGGTGATATGAGCATTTTGGCATTAAATGGAGATAGGAGATTGATATTAATTATTCATTAAGCAACCATTAATGCAGGGTGGCTGGACATTGCATTTAAGATTGGTGAGGTTCACTCAATCAACCTCTCACCTGGATAAACAGAACCTCCCAGACTCGTGGAAGCCAGTTACCCCTATGCCAAAGTAGTCAAAGAGAGTAAGTGGCAAACGGAAAACCTCTGAGAGGCTGATGTTAGCGGCAGAGCAAGAAATATTAGCATTGATGACAATTACGGAGCTAGAGATGATGGTTTACTTTGGAAATGTGTAGTTGGCACTTTGACAAGGGGATTTTTGAAAGACCAACTTTGGCAGCTGTAAGAAGGTGGACTACAACAAATTGGAAGACAATTTTCTGAGTTAGCATCTTCGAGATGCTATGGCGAAAAAAGATACTTTAGAAAAACTTGCCCTTGAAGAACTCCAGATTGTACCTGGAATGGTGGAGTTCAGTAGCGGGTTGCAATCACAACTCTTACAAACCTTCCTTTTTTTTTTTTTAGAAAAAATCTTTCAAACCTTTAGAAACTTGAATTCAAGCCTTGGGGCTTCCCCTTCACATCTGGTCACACATAGTCTTTTGTGAAATTGGTGATCTGAGGGGAGGGTGGATAGCCATCGAGGAAGAATCTGTGCTTAAAAACCATTTGAAGTGGGCCTTGATTTTCGTCACCAGTGGTTGCTAAAATATTCCCGGAGGGTGTAATCATAAGAGATTAAGTGGAATACTATATTCCGATATATGGGTAGGGAGAAAATCTAGCTTTGAGGCAGAGTCAGAGCTCAGGGAACTCGTCAGAGAGGTTGTAGGCATCAAGGACTTTGAACATGAGTTACTCATTGGGAGTCAAGAGGGGAAGCACGTGATGTGTCCTTGTGTCACAACTGGAATTTCTCACTGGAAGAAGACACATGACTTCCACATGCAGGGTTTTTTGACTCAAGGTGATATTGTTGAGAATCCAACAAGGATTAAAGAGGAAATTATTGAGTTTTACCAAAATTGTACACTAAAACAGATAATTAGAGACCTCCTGTAGTTTTGGTACTTCTCCTGTCATAACTGAAGAGGAGAGGGAGAAGATGCAAGACAAGTTCCATGAACAAGAGGTTCTGAGATGTCTGTAGTTGTGAGCTGCAGACAAAGCTCCAGGGTCAGATGGTTTTACTATGGGATTTCTAATTAAGTATTGGAGAATTTAAAGCATGATATATATGAAGCTTTTAATGATATCCACAAAATGGATATCTTTGAGAGAAGCTTTCATGCAATTTTCATAGCCTTAATTCCAAAGAAGAAAGGTGCCAATGAATTGAGAGATTTCTGGCCTATCCATTTGGTAGGGAGTGTTTATAAGTTGCTTGCAAAGGTACTACCAGAAAGATTAAAAGGGTGGTAGCTTGACTTATGGATTCTTAACAAATGACTTTCATTAAAGGAAGAGAAATCATTGATGCTGTCTTGATGGCCAATGAAGCGTTCACTCTAGGATTATACTTAAAAAACCGGAGTCCTTTGCAAACTTGATATTGCAAAGATATATGATCTGTCAGTGCTTCAAAGGATTTGTTTTGGTTATAAATGAATTTAATTAGGTCAACATTGCATTTCAATTGTGACTTTTTTTGCCCTCATCAATGGTTCCCCCACTGGATTTGTTGGTGCTCATAGAGGTCTCAGACAAGCTGACCCCTTGTCTCCCTTTTTGTTTATTTTGGTTACGGAAGGTCTTAGCAATATGATTAAGACAGTAAACACTTGTGGTTGGATAAAAGGCTTTGAGTTGGCACGAATGGCAAGAGCAGCCTGAAAATCACTTTTCTGCAATATGCTGACGACATCCTAATCTTTTGTGATGCTTATGGAGAGCAATTCAAGTTCTTAGGAGTGATTTTGGTGCTCTTTGAAGGTATATCTGGGCTTCACATTAATTGGAGGAAAAGCTGTCTAGATCCTATCAATGAAGTGCCTGATATGGCTCAAGTATCCACAATCCCAGGTGGTGATGTTGGTTCTTTACTTGCTATATATTTGGGAATGCCATTAGGAGCAAAATCAAAGTCAAAGGTGATCTGGAACAGTGTTATAGAGAAAAGTGAAAAAGAAGCTGGCTAAATGGAAGCCACATTACATGTCTTTGGATGGTATAATCACACTTATTAACTTAATGTTAAATGCACTTCCAACATACATGATGCGTTGTTCCCAATATTAATAGGGTTTATCAAATATCAACTAACTTGATAAAATCAGGTCATTTTTGTGGCAAGGAAACAATAAAAAGAGAGGTTTTCACTTGGTCAAGTGGTACCTCAATCACTAGCAAAAAACATAAAGGACTTTGTATTAGAAATCTGAAACTTCAGAAGAAAGCTCATAAAATGAAGTGGCTATGGAGATTCACGGAAGAAAATCAATATCTATGGGGAAGAGTCAGTAATGCGAAGTACTGGAGGAAGATAAATGGAGGACCAAATAAGTAAACACACCTTATGTGGGGATCCATACGGGCTCTATTGCTTGAATTGAAGAGCTATACATCCATCAGAGTGTATGATGGAAACAGAACTGCCTTCTGGAGTAGTTTGCCGGAGAATTTTCCTGATATATTTGGCTTAGTACTTCATCATCACAAGACTATTACAGAACTTAAGACAGACCACGATGAGATCTTATCTTTGCAAGATTGTTCAATTATTGGGAGATTCAGAAGGTAACAAAGTTTTACCAGGCATAGGAATTCTTCAGTGGCCTACAAGGGGGTCTGATAGATGTAGGTGGTTGGGACATGGCTGTGGCTCTTTTAGGGTGGGTAGTGCCTTCAAGTTACTAACTCAGGCCAACAGCAGGTTATGAACTGGTCATGGAAGCAAATTTGGAAGATTAAAATTACATATAAAGTTTCTTGTTTTGCTTGGCTTCTGGCTATAGAGACTGTTCTTACTAGGGAGAATCTGACAAAAGGAAAGTCCACCTTATGCTCAAGATGTTATCTCTGTGGTGAGATAGCAGAGACAGTTAATCATCTGTTTCTACATTGCAAAATCACAGAACGACTATGGACAATATTCATTAGCCTTAGAGGAATATCTTGGATAATGCCTGGAAGGATTATTGATGTCCTACATAGTTAGGAGAAAGGAGGTTCTCAGGCAATAGACACGGATAGATGGAGAACTGTTCGAACAAGCATTTTGTGGACAATCTGGTAAGAAAGAAATTCCTGATGTTTTGATAATGTGGAGAACTCTTTGCAGAAGATAAAGTTGAATTGCCTTTTGCTTCTTTGTTTTTGGGGTAAACAGACCTACGCAGAAGATTCTGTTAATATAATTGATGTTCTGAGTAGCATTTAGGATGACTATTTTTGTATACCTGAAGCACTTCCGTAAATATGATTTCAGGATGATCTATGTACCATTTTGCCTATTAATACACAAGTCACCCTTTTCTAAAGAAGAAGAAGAAGAGAAGAGTTGGAGATACAAAGGAAAATGAGCGAAGATTCAAGAGTCCTAATTTGAATATGCTCAATTATGACAGAGCGAGCATTGTTGAATAGTAGTTATATTTAGCAGTGTTATCAAAGGCGAAAAGCGCAAAAAGACTCTTAAGGTCTATGGGGGCTTTAAGCATAAAGCGCAAATAAAGCGTGAGCTTTAATGTAAAAAAGCACAAAGGGAGAAAAGAATACAAATTTATATATGTGTAATCCAATACTAATAATTATAAACATGAATGACAAATATGATAAAGTGAAATATCAATTATTTGGTTCTACTTCTTCATAAGAGGCTCATTGCCATGAAAATGTTTGGCTTAGAACCTTGATGACGACACTAAAGGGCGCATAAAATGAGGCAAAACGCTCAACACATTTTGAGCCTCACTTTAGGGCTTAAGCGCGTCTTTACTGATAATTAGGGGTGTCAAATGGGCAAGTTGAGTTGAACTTAGGTGGATTAAAGTGAGATGAGTTAATAAATGAGCAGGTCATCGTTACTTGGGCTGAAACGAGTTGGGCTAAAAGACAATTCATAACCCGAACTCACCCGGTTCTTACTGAGTTTTAATTTCTTTGTCTATTCTTTTGTATTTCTTGAAGTTTCTAATTGATCTTTTGTCTTTACTATGGGTGTATATTACATATCAAATGAAAATATTTTGACAAAGTTTCTCATGGATCAATTTGGGTTGAAATGTGTTGGGCTAAAATGGGCTAAGCTAATAAATGGGCAAGTCAATGACCCACTTTAACTTTGGTAAGTTAGGGTTTCATGTGCTAGTTTTGCCATTGTAGTAATATTAGATACTGAATATATTTGGAGAAAAGAGATGTTGAGTTGCAAGTTTTGATATGGAATACAGAGGAAGGCGATCTAAAAAAAAAAGAAGAGAATACGGAGAAAAAAGGTGATTTTTTCCCCTTAATCTTTGTAATCTGAGAATTATCTTACTAAAACTACATAGGATGTTTCAACACAACAGAAGAACCAAGTATAAATTTCTTAATCTCTAGAAGAATTGAATAGAAAGCTCCTTGATCGATAATGTAATTTCTATGAGGTATTTTTGGATTTCCTTCCATTTTGGTTGTTTTTTTGATCTAAAAGTGTATATTTACTGCTATTGGAAGTGCATGTTCTTGAGAGGATATTCTCGTGATTTGCTTGCCAAAGCGATCCTATTCGTTGAAATAGAGGAATTTAATGAGATAGACATGTGAATTAGTGTTATTAACATCTCATGGTTTTATGTTTAAAAAGTTGACCAAACTATATTTTCAGTGAATTTCCTTTTTTTTTTATGTTTTATTTTCTGTTTTCTTTTCTTCTCCTGCAGCCCTGCTTTAGTTAACACCTTCTTTAGGCTTTATTTAAGTGCAGCAGTGGTGAAGCCACTGCCTCTTTCCAATTGGCATACTAGGCTTTATTTAAGTGCAGCAGTGGTGAAGCCACTGCCTCTTTCCAATTGGCATACTTGAAGCTGTTACTCAGAGATAGATCGTTACCTTTTTCTGAACGGCTTCTTTTTTGGAGAAGGATAGATCCTTGGGTGCAATATCCATACCTGTTATATAATGCAAGAAAAACAAACTTGTCTATGAAGTTGTGAAAATCAATGTTCAAAGTTCGTATTACATAGACAAAGATATTTCCTTACCTTTTGATCTTGAACACTGATTTTCATGATATCATGGACACAGTTTGTATTTCTTGCATTATATATCATGTATGGATATTGCACCCAAGGGTGTGGCCCAGTGTTCAATGAAGTGGGTTGAGAACCATGAGGACTGAGGTTTAAATCTCAATGGAGTAAAAACAAACATTAGGTGCTTTATTTCATCTGTCCAAGCATTGGGTGGACAGAGTTACCTGGGCCTTGTGCTAGAGTTGAGGTAGCGTACCCGTGGAATAAGTTGAGGTGCGCGCAAGCTGCCCAAACACCATGGTTATAAGAAAAAATGAAGTCTTGTATGGATGTGTCTATGTAAACATAGTTCCATACATCATGTGGAACTGTATCTGATTTGATTCCATTAATTATTGGCCTGATCTGGTGACTTATATTTTCCTTGTCCTTTTAATTCTTTGGTAGGTCTAAGAGAAAAAGGGCAGCACCAAATGTGGAGAGTTTTGATACTGCAGCTACTGGTATGACTTTTATTTAAAAAATTTGGTAATTAGCACCCTTAGGAATGAAAATCATTTACAAGAAGCAGGATCCCTGCAGTGCTATTTTCAGTTTGGCTTGTAAACGTGGACAAAATGAACTATTAACTCTGTCTGTCTAAAAAAGAAACCTTTTTTTCTATTCTCAAGGGAAGTTCTGCTACATCTAGTATGACACAAACTTTTCATTCATGTGCGTTCCCCGTTTTCTCTTTCCAATACAACTTTTTACTTTATTTTTCTCTCAAAGAAGCTCAAATTTCAATATAAGACCAAACATGTTTCTCCTATAAACATTAACTATTTCAATTTTAACTCTTTATTATAAATAAAGAAGACTATTTAAACCTAACTCCTCTCGTATCATGGTACATGGTCAGATTTCAGACGAAGCGGACATACATAATTCTTTGTTCATCACAGCTTGTGACCATGTTTATTCCTTGTGGAAGAAAAATCTATTTTTACCTTCTATTTCTTGTTTCATATTTTTTATTTTAATCTTGTTCATGGCGGAACAGAAAAAAGAGTAATTCATGAGTCATATTGTATGTGTGCTCCTACTGGATTGTAACTAGTCCAACTTCTGGAACTTTGTTATTTATGCCTGGTGTTTTACTTAGATGCTAATCACAAAATTTTTTCTGTTTTAAATTGAACCTTATAATTTGTCTTGTTTCTGTTTATGAAGGCCAAATATTGACTGAAGGGAAAAAGGCTTTGTACCATTGCAATTATTGCAATAAAGACATATCTGGAAGGATTCGGATTAAATGTGTTGTGTGCTCTGACTTTGATCTTTGTGTGGAATGCTTTTCTGTTGGAGCAGAAGTGCAGCCTCACAAAAGCAATCATCTGTATAGGGTTATGGTTAGTGACTTCATCTTATTGAATTTTCATCAAAATGTTGGACTACTTCAGTTAATGTTAAAAAAAAATGTTGGAATACTTCAGTTACGTACTTCTCTTGAATTGTTTTATTCGTATCTACATTTAACAGAACATAAATAGTTTAAGCCGGTGGAAATGCTTGAAGCATTCTTAAATTGCAACCTTAATTCTCAGTAGGTTTTGTTAATTGTTACGCTCTTCATTGATGTCACATTAGTGAATCAGATATCATCATTTTGTGTATCCTGATTGGTTTATGCAAAATTTGGGAAAATATTATAGAGATTGTTGAAGCTGCTGAGTACGTAACATCTTAAAGACCATTTTATTTATTTTTTAGAAGGATTTGCCTAGGTGAACTTCTGTACCTGATTTTGTATATGAGAGTTGACCACTCAGCTAATCTGAATGGTTTGTGCAGTCTTCATAGCTGCTTAATGGTTAGGCAGAGTCATAAGAACTATATCTATGGTCATCTGCTTGTACAAGATGTATTTTTTTCTAATAATCCTGTTCATCAAAGCGGGCTGCTATCTGTTGAAATATTGTCATAATTTCACTAACTTTTGGATATAATCCTGTTCATCAAAGCGGGCTGCTATCTGTTGAAATATTATCATAATTTCACTAACTTTTGGACATAATCCTTTACCTATACTCCCTCCGTTCCTTTTTAGTTGTCATGATAGGATTTTGCACAACCATTAAGAAAAAATTAATTATTAGTGTAGTTTGACCCCTTATTAATTCTTTAATCTTTATCTATTTACGTGCCTCTTAATTCTAGAATAATTTATGCTAAGGGCAAAGTTGAAACAAATAATTAGTTCTCTCTCATCTTCATCATGAATAATTAGTTCTCTTTTGATTGTCAATTTGACAACTATTTTGGAAGAAGTATTTTTAATGTACATGACAATTAAAAAGCAACAAAGGGAGTAGTTTGTTTGGTCAAACTTCTAAAATTAGCTTATTTTGAAAATTGTTTGTTTCAAAACTCCTTTAAAGAAAGTACTTTTGTGAGAAGCTGTGTGTGTTAGGGTCAATCAATTTGAGAAACACTTACAATTAGTGTTTGACCAAACTTTTAAAAAGGTTTCTAAATATATTTTCTCAGGAAGTGTTTTTTCAAGGGTATATATGCTCTAGTTTTTTGACAGTCACCAATGTCCCAAAAGTATGACGAAGGGTATCTGCATACTATTTATTATAGTTCCAGGGTATATTCGTCCATTTTTTCCTTTTTCAGCTTCTGAAAAGCAGCTTTGCCTCCTACTCAAAATAACTTTATTCCTCTAAAAGCTTTGCCAAACAACCTAATTTTGAAAAAAACATTTTTTTAGGAAGCACTTTTTTCCTTGGAGAATCTTGGCCAAACAGTCTACTAGTTACCTATAGTGGAGCTAAATTGGATTCATAATGAGACGCAGAGGTGGATCTAGAATTTCTAGAACATGGGCTTAAAGTCTTATACTAGTAAAAGGAGAAAAAAGAATGTATTAAGTGGGAGTTGATCCATTTTCCTTAAAATAAATAACTTAGCATTCAACCAAGTCACCATCCAACCCTTTTAGAGCATGGGTGCTATCAAACAATATTAGATCAATTTTAGGAAACATGTACATAGGATACTTAATTTGAGGAGAGACCATGGGTTCACATGAACCACAATTTCTAATGTAAAAATTCGCCCCTGATGAGATGGAAGATAATAGATAGAAATATGCTCATGAAAAAAGGTTGTTCTAATTGCAACAATGAGATGCTTATGTACGGGAGATGATTTTCACACGATTCGAGTAAGTTGGACACTCATGTTGGGATTTGATACTATATCTAGAGAGGTAGAATTGAAGTTCACTCTTTTTATGTGGATGCTAAGTAATAGAGAATGGGATGTTTACTTTGTTGGACTTGTCAAATCTAAAATTTGGGACAAGGTTTTTATGAAGCTGTTACTCATGAGTGAACTATTATTATGATTAATTACAAATGATCAGATAAGTAGGTGGTCGTATGTATAGTGGATATTCACTTCCCATTTTAGCTGATCAATGATCTTAGAAAGCATTTTTCTCACATGTTTACATTTGAGGGATTTAGTTATGTTCTCACCCTTTTATCTCTTACTTTTTATGTATATATGTGTGGGATATGTCTTCAAGGTTTTCTTTTATGAACAGGATAACTTGTCATTTCCTCTCATATGTGCTGACTGGAATGCTGATGAGGAAATGTTACTTCTAGAGGTAATCTTCCATTTTTCTGCCTGTGCTTAAATATTTCAATCATCAGTTATTTCTCTACTCTATAGTTTTTTTTACAAGTTCTCTTAAATATATCCTAGTGATCTAGATCTTATTCAGAATTCTGGGAGGATTAGAGTTCTCTTGGTTTTAGTTTATCGCCTTTCCTCTTTTTCTTTTGCAGGGTTTGGAAATGTACGGATTGGCAAACTGGGCTGAAGTTGCCGAACATGTTGGAACTAAGAGTAAACAGCAGTGTATTGACCACTATAAGTCCACATATATTAGTTCTCCTTGTTTTCCGCTTCCGGTGAGTAACCCGCCTAACACAATGCAGCATTACATCAAGTGCTTCCTTATGAAAAGCTGAATCTGCACACTATATTTTTGTAGGACATGTCCCACGTTATGGGAAAGAACAGAGAGGAACTTCTTGCCATGGCCAAGGATCAAGGTGACTGAAGATCTTTTCTTTATCATATTTTCATTTTTTTTTAATCTTTTAAGCTTAAACTCTGATTTCAGATGTTTTTGCCTCAGTTTTCTGCTTCATGCACTTTCTTGATCCAATCCATCAGTTTTTACTGTGTTCACTGCATAACACAATCAAGCTATGTTTTCCCCCTACCTCATGTGTGACAGGCCAAACATTTACTCCAATTGGCTGGTTTGGCTATTAATCAAGAAACTGATCTGTATTGGGTTAAAAACAGAATTTTGGCATGCCTTTCTGGGTCCCTGCATTTTCCCTTTTCATTGGATCAATAAAATTTTTGTAGCCAACCAAAATCGTTTGTACCCCACACTCTTCAGAAGGGGCATCAAAAGATTGACAAAAAACTGCACTAGCCAGAAACATCTGTTTCTGCTATCTTTCATAGGCCTGTCTGCTCATGCTTGGTTATTAGTTAACAGATATCGTCTTATCTTGATAATTGAGTAGTACTGGTGTCGGAAGAAGTACAAGCATATCCACCATGTTGAAGTGTGTGAGTATCACATCTAAAAGATTAAGCTATTAGAAAGAGCACACTTTTATTTCATTTACTCTGTATTCAACAGTGCCTCTATGTGTAGGCATGAAGCCTGATTCTTTTTCATAGGTCAAGCATGTGGAAATTCTTTTCAATAATGGGTGGCAGTGAGACTCGAATTCAAGATCTCTGCCTTCATTGATGACTTAACCATGTTGAAGTGGTGTGATCATCTCATCTAAAGCTATTAGAGAGAGCACACTCTTATTTAATTAACAATGTCATCAACATCCATTCTCAGAATCACATTGTCTCTTAGTCTAATAAAATGTTCATTCTTGTTAGGATATGCAGCTCCCGGGGGAGTTAATGTTAAAGAAGAGTCTCCATTCTCTGCAGGAATCAAGTATGCTCGGGTTTGTTCCAAATAAATGGAAGTGTCATAGTCTTCTCTATTCTCATATGTTTGGACATGTATTTTCAGGATGGAAGATCAAAGGGAAGAAAATTCAACTGGACTTGCCTCAGGTAGTTTAGCTTCTGGCACAAAGTGATACCCTTATAATTTACATGGAAATTATTTTTCATAATGGGTGGCGGAGAATCAAACCCAACACCTTTGCCTGCTTGATACTATTTTGCAGTGTATGATCATCTCATCTTAAAGTTTAAGCTATTAAAGAGAGCACTCTCTTATTTTAACTTAATTATATCTTCAACAATTCTGTCCTAAGCTCATACTAAAACAAGACAGCAAAATAGAACAAAATTTTCCCCAGTGATGTATGTGTGTGTGTGGATACAGAGAGGGAGAGAGAGATGACAATAGAATTGAAGGCACTTATAGTGGTAACTGTTGGAAAAAAAATCATGTTATCCTTCGGTTTGTGTTGGCATATTCACTTGTTTTCTCTATCATGTTTGATTTGGTTTCAGTTGGAGGTTCTGCTTCTGGTACATTAGCAGGAGCTGGAAAGAGGACATCTAGCTTACTTCATAGTAAGGAGAATCATGATAGCATCAAAGTGGAAGGTATCAGTTGTTCTAGCATTATATCACAGAAAATTGTGATGCTTACTGTTTGTGCACCTTTGCTTTATCCTCTCTTTAGGATTCAGATATCCATGTACTATTCTTAAAGTATTGTTGTCTGGTGATGCTATTTATATATATTTTAAAAAATGAATATGACAAAGAAATTCTTTAAGTGTATGCTTATTCCACTTTTCTACTCGATTGTGAGCAGGAGATACCATGCCATTTCTGTAGTTTGTAGTTTGATAACAGTAATGCTGATAATTCACAACTACCTACTCGATTGTGAGCAGGAGATACCATGCCCTTTCTGTAGTTTGTAGTTTATAATTTATAGTTTGATAACAGTAATGCTGATAATTCACAACTATCTATACTTGTTTAAATATAGCTGATGAAGTTTTTATTGATACTTTCTTTAGAGTATGCATGGTAACTTTTTGATTGAGAGAAATGCTAAGAGTCTTTTGTTGTTGCATTTAGGTTGTCCTGCAGACAGGAGTGTCGGAGAGAAAAAACCTAGGTCATCAGTGGACGAGGGGCCTTCTATGACAGAATTAAGTGGTTATAATTCCAAGAGAGAGGAGTTTGAAATTGAATACGATAATGATGCTGAGCAGATGGTGGCTGATATGGAATTTAAAGAGACAGATACCAATGCTGAGCGTGAACTGAAACTTCGGGTATTGCGTATATACAATAAAAGGTAAGTAATCCTCACTGGACTGTGATGTTGGTACTTATTAGTTATTTCCTCTTTCCCCAACATATGCAAAAAACAGAATTTTCGTCAGTTACTCTTTTACCCTTTTCCCCCTCTTCCAAGTACGAGAATCATTGCAGAAGAGAGCTATGATCCTGCAAGTGTTGATTTTCTTGCCACATGTGAAAATGTCAATTGACTTCTTGACTTTAAGGTGGTTTTACTGAATGCAGCATTCAACTGATGTATGCTGGTAGAATCACCTATTTATAGTTTTCTAGGGGATCATGTGGATGAATAATGAGCTTTATCCTGCCTTGAGCCACCTAGCAATTTGTAAAATTTTAACTGTTCCTTTATACTATGCATTTCTCAGCTTCTGTATAGATGCCATTCAATGCAAGTTTCTCTTGCCTGTATCCATTTTTCAGTTGACTTCAGATTGAAGGTAGTTCAATACCATATTGACATCTCACTGGACAGTTGTCTTCAAATAAATGTGGTTGATAATCTTCCCATGATTGTAGAGGGAAGTAATCCCAGTTAGGTGCTTCTGGTACATCATGTTGTCAATATGGATTTTTGAACTTTGTAAATATGAGAAAATGTAGCTATTGAAAGACGATTACGTAGTAGAGGTCATCAATTGTCTATGTTAGTTGCTCTGATGCACTAATGGCTCATGATACTCCTAATTTATTTTTGTTTGTGCGAATCTTCAATCTGTTAATATTCTGCAGGCTTGATGAGAGGAAACGTAGGAAGGATTTTATTTTGGAAAGGAAACTACTTCATCCTGATCCTTTTGAGAAAGACCTCACCCCGGAGGAGAAGGACATATGCCGTCGTTACAGGGTGTTCATGCGTTTTAGTTCTAAAGAGGAGCATGAGGATTTCCTTAGGAGCATAATCGAGGAGCACCGAATAGTTAAACGAATACGAGATCTTCAGGTTAAGTGCAAACTCTTTCTACTAGAGTACCTCCAGAATGATAATTCTATTTTCTAGGCTCTTTGCAATCCTTTCTGAATGATTATAATCCTAATACAAATATTGGAACAATATCAGCTTATAATAATGATTTGTTACACAACTTTAGGTGTGTAAAACACAAACTCAATGATATGAAAAGAATTTAAAGTTCATCTTTTTTTTAAAAAAAGTTCTAACAGTAGAACTTATAATTTAAAGGTTTCTGTACTGGGTAAGCATTTCTTATAAAAATTTTATGATGTATTTTCTCCTATTTTGTTACTACCAAATGTAAGTCTACATGAATGCTAGCTAGTTTCCTTAACCATAGGTAGTGATCCATTTTCTTTTGTTTTAACGGTTTTGTTCATACCAATTTGAACACACCTCAACTTTTATTCATCAAGTACCTGGCTACCTGCTCCTCCCACCGGCATAACTATTGGCAACTTTGGCCACCAAAGTTTTGGCAGATGGAAGAAGCATCTAGTATATTTTGTGTATGCTGGTATTTGAACCCTGGTCTCCAATAGTTTTCATCCCACTTAGTAGGAAATTTGGTCACACCCAATGAGTGCTGTAGGTTGTGGTTGTTGCATGGGATACATTTCAGATACTATAATCAAATAAAATTTGGCAAAAAGACAAATAGAATTGGTCTAAGCAGTACCTCTTGGAATATATGTGAAAATATAAACTCTGCAGTTCGTTATTAAGTTGCCCAAGTTAGGTTGTGAAAACTATTCAGTCCCGCACCCAGATGCCGAGATTGATGGTGGCCGAAACTTTAGCTGAGGCAGAAAGATATGTTGAACAAAAGAGAGCGCGGGAATCTGAAGAAAATATACGTAGACTGAAGGAGAACACCCAGAGTGGCCCAAGTGGAAAATATTTGCAAAGAGCTGGTCACTTTAAAGTGGAGCATGACAGCAGCCCCAGAGGAGTTGGTAGGGGCCCTGAAATGATGGATTGTTGCAATGACTTATCATCAACCACCGCACCACATGGTGTTGGAAGTGCTGTAGACATTTGGGATGTCAGTGGGTTTTCAGGAGCTGAGTTGCTCTCAGAAACTGTAAGTATCTTCTGTTTCTGCTGCCACATATTGTTGCTATTTGACTATTTCCACAATTTTCTTTGCGAGCATTAACAAAGTGACTAGTAGTATCTGACTTCGTACATATACAAAATGGGTATTGATGTAGCAATTCTATTAGTATTGATGCCCCTGAAAAGTGATATTTTTTAGTGTATGGCTGTATCCTCTTAATCTTAACCTGCATTTGTGACAATTGGAATTGCAGGAAAAAAAGCTTTGTGATGAGATGAGAATCCTGCCGGCTCATTATCTAAACATGTCGCAAACCATGTCCATGGGGATCTTTAATGGCAACATCACCAAGAAATCTGATGCGTATGGTCTATTCAATGTTGATCCGAATAAGATTGACAAAGTGTATGAGATGCTTGTCAAAAAGGGCCTGGCTCAAGCATAATGTTGCTACTTTACGGGTTCAAGCGTGCTTTTATTTATTTTCTACCAAATTGGCAATGATGTAAAATGGCTGGCCTGTTTCCTTAGATTCTTTCAAGACTATCTAAACCATTATGTTAGATGAAGGTTGCTCAAGGCATGACTGTTCAAAAAGTTATCACATACGTATAACGAGAGGAAAAGTCATGCAGTGGATATCCTTTATAGTGATACCCATAGTAGATATGAGGTTCGTAAAACAAGCTTTTCATAGTGTTCCAGTAACGTCGCAATTATTATGGTGTGGTAAGTTATCTATTCGAGAGGAAGCAGTTTAATGGAGAGTTGTGCTGTTGTCTGAGGCTTGTGTATACATGAGGTTTATACATCCAACTAGATTGTGAATAGTTTGCTGGTTCACAGCAAGTATTTGCAAGTGTTTCATTTGCAATTCTTTTTCCTCAGAAGTTGGATTGAGTATCCATTTTCTGTTGTTGGATTGAATATTTATTTTATGTTGGATTATATTATTTGTTTTTGGATTATATTATTTTGTTGTTGGATTCAGTATCTATTTTCATGTCGTTGGATAATTTTAAATCATGTTGATTATCTATTTTATGTTGTGTTCATTGCATAGGCATAACATTTATTCCATTGATATTAATCTTGGAGATCTGTCAAACTTTCTCCATTTTGTATTTTTAGAATTTGTTGTACCACAAAAAAATCATACCCCTTTGAGTACTGTTATTATCTAGTGTGTATATATACCAAAAACAAGAAAGCATGAGTTCAATATATGAGTATTTTTTATCTCAAATTTATTGAGTTTACTAAATTTTAATATGATTTTTTAAGATATTTTTAGTTAATTGTTGTGATTAATAATATTCTTTACGAAGTTTTAAAATAATGTATGTTATTCTCTCTGTTTCTAACTTATATGATATTGAAAATTTTAAGAGTCAACTAAATTCTTTTTTTTTTTAAAAAATCTTTTTAGATATTTTAAGTTGCTAGTCTTTTTACGTTCTCACAAACATAATTTTAAGAGTCAATCAAAATTTTATGTTTTTTTTAAAAGAAATGTTTTAGCTTGTTAATTCTTGAGAACTGATAGAATTTCAATAGCCAAATTAATTTTTTTTTATGTCTTATAAATATTTTGAAATGTTAATTATCTTGACTCATGATGTGTTTTACACAATTTTTTGTTCAAATATATAAAAGACTAAAGGAAGAAGACAAACCAACTAAAAATATGAGGTAACGAATGAAGCATCTTTCAGTTGGGTAATCAACTTTGAATTTCAACTTATTATGGACCAGAAGGATATATTACATGATTATGTTTGACTGAACGTGACAATTAATTAAAAATAATTATCTTAAAAATCCGTAGTTTTAAATATGTCATAACATTATCCTAAATTGTTAATAGGGTTTATGTAATATACATTATCGAATCCGCTAGCAGATTGTATGTCGTGACACTTGTATAGTTTTAAGTTTGTCATGACCTACATGCGGGGCACCCTCTCATACTCTTGGTGGGATACACCCACACTAACTCGTATAATTTTATGGCGATAAATTAAATATCTGAAACTAATATCAATAAATAAGTAACAATTACAATATTTGGTATAAACACTCGGGTAAATTTTTTCATTATAACAAGTAGAAAACATCGCCATGTGACCCCAAACCATCTATTTATAGCAGATTATGATGTTCATAATCATCAATTCATTTGAACAAAATCAAATATAAAACCTTTCGAAATTTAGATCAAAAGATTTACCAAAAGAGGAATAATAATTTTAGAGATTTCATTAAGTGCTATTTCAATTCAATTATAAAGTTTCAAAGACATAAGGTTTTATACTTTATGAAAATAATAACAATAGTACTTGAACAATTTGCTGAGTCAATGTGGAATCGTCTTCAATATTAGTAATATTCACCGTGATAAAAAATCAAGCACTGTTATAAGACCCTTAGGACATAAGCTAAATAATTTTTTTTTTGAAAGTAATGCGATTATTATTTATTAAAAATCAGAAAAGAGGAAAAAGAAAATAGAAATTAAACCACAAACAACGAACCAAACAACAAACAAAACAACAAAACCCCACCACCCCCAACAAATCCCACAAAAATCCCCCCCCCCCCACCACCAACCCCCCCCACACAACCCCCTCCCCCCCCCCCCCCCCCCCAACCCCCCCCCCCCCCCCCCCCCCACCAACAACTGGAACATATAGACGAGAAACTAACCATCTACGTCCCCAAGATTCAACGTATAACTGAAGGGTAAAATCATCAAATCAGAAGATAAGAAATAACGGTTTGTAACTAACTAGCAAAAACACTTCTCCATATAAAAATAGAGCTTATTTTCCTTCTCTCTGCAAAAGAAAAAACAGAGAAGAAGAAGAAGACGATGAATTTACGCAGATATGAAAGATGAGCCGATTAATGGTGTAAAACACGGCCATGCCGGCCCATTTTCAAGGTCAAACGAGCCCCGAAGCGCCACACCCCCCATTATAGCTCATCATCGTTTTTGGTGATCTGAATTTCCCACGTTCAAAATGCCAAACTTTCTCGTGGACGTCTGTTAAGACCTTGGCTATCTAGCCGATTGACCCTCACGGCCATACCGGCCCATTTTAAAGGTCAAACGAGCCCCGAAGCGCGTGTACACCCCATTTTGCCGATTATCGTATGTTATAGCTCACCATCTTTTTTGGTAATCCGGATCTCCGACGGTCAAAATGCCAAAATTTCTCTTGAATGTCCGTTAAGACCTTGGCTATCCAGCTGATTGACGGCCATGACGATCCATTTTCAAGGTCAACGAGCCGCAAAGCGCGCATACACCACATTTTATCGATTATCGTGTGCTATAACTCACCATCTTTTTTGATTATCCGGATTTTTGGCGTCTAAAATGCCAAAATTTCTCGTGGACGTCCATTAAGACCTTGGCTATCCAACCGGTTGACCCTCACAACTATGCCGACCCATTTTCAAGGTCAAACGAGCTCCGAAGCGCGCATACACCTAATTTTACAGATTATCGTGTACTACAATTCACCATATTTTTTGGTGATCCGGATTTTCGACGTCAAAAAAGTCAAAATTTCTTGTGGACGTCCATTAATACCTTGGCTATCCAGCCGTTAGGATCTCACGGCAATACGACCCATTTTCAAGGTCAAATGAGCCCCGAAATGCGCATACACCCAATTTTACCGATTATCGTGTGCTATAACTCACCATCTTTTTTGGTGATCCGGATTTCCGACGTCCAAAATGCAAAGATTTCTTGTGGACGTCCATCAAGCCCTTGGCTATCCAGCCGGTTGGCCCTCACGGCCATACCGACCCGTTTCTAAGGTAAAACGATCCGCGAAGCGCGCATACATCCCATTTCGCCGATTATTGTGTGCTATAACTCACCATCTATTTTGTTGATCCAAATTTTCGATGTCCAAAATGCCAAAATTTCTCGTGGACATCTATTAAGACCTTGACTATCCATCCGATTGGCCCTCACGGCCATGCCATCCCATTTTCAAGGTTAAATGAGCCCCGAAGCGCGTATACACCCCATTTTTCTGATTATCGTGTGCTATAGCTCACCATCTATTTTGGTGATACTGATTACCAACGTCTGAAAAGCCAAAATTTCCCGTTCACTTCAGTTAAGACCTTGGCTATCCATCCGGTTGTCCCTCACGGTGATGCTGATCCATTTTCAAGGTCGAACAAGCCTCGAAGCGCGCATACACCCAATTTTGTCGATTATCGTGTGCATAGCTCACCATCTTTTTGGTGATCTGGATTTCTGACATCCAAAATGCTAAAATTTCTCGTAGACGTCTCTTAAGACCTTGACTATTCAACCGTATGGCCTTCACGTCCATGCCGACCCATTTTAAAGGTCAAATGAGCCCCAAAAAACACATACACCCCATTTTTGTCGATTATCGTGCGCTATAGATCACCATCTTTTTTGGTTATCCAGATTTCTGACGTCTAAAATTCCAAAAATTCTCGTATAGCCGGTCAGACCACTTCTGACCTCTATCCATACTGTTTTCCCGCACAGCCATTCCAGCTTTTTTCAAGGCATAACGGTCTCGAAGCGAGCAATTAACCCCATTTTTGCTGATATAGTGTGCAATACTCTCCTATCATTTTTGGTGATCCGGATTTCTGAGGTCTAAAAAGCCAAAATTTATCATGGACGTCAATTAAGACCTTGGCTATCAAGCTGGTTGGCCCTCACGACCATGCCATCCCATTTTCAAGGTTAAACGAGCCATAAAGCGCGCATACACCCTATTTTGCCGATTATCGAGTGCTATAGCTCACCATCTTTTTTGGTGATCCAAATTTCCGATGTACAAAATGCTTAAACTTGTCATGGAAGTCCGTTAAGACCTTGGTTATCCAGCCAGTTGTCTTTCGTGGCCATGCCGACCCATTTTCATTGTCAAACGAGCCCTGTAGGCATACACCCTATTTTGCCGATTATTGTGTGCTATAACTCACTATTTTTTTGGTGATCAGGATTTCTGATGTCTAAAATGCCAAAATTTCTCATGGACATTTGTTAAGACCTTGGATATCCAGCCAGTCGGACCTCACGGCCATACTAACCCATTTTCAAGGTCAAAGGGAGCCCCGAAGCTTTCATACACTCCATTTCGCCTATTATTGTGTGCTATAACTCACCATCTTTTTTGGTGATCAGGATTTCCGACGTCCAAAAAGCCAAGATTTCCCGTGGAGTTCCTTTAAGACCTTGTCTATCCAGCCGGTTATCCCTAACGGCCATTCCGGCCCATTTTCAAGGTCAAACGAGCCCCAAAGTGCGCATACACCCAATAATTCCGATTATCGTGTGCTATAGCTAACCAACTTTTTTGGTGATATGAATTTCCGATGTCCAAATTGCATAAATTTCTCGTGGACATACTTTAAGACCTTGACTATCCAGCGGGTTGGCCTTCACGTCCATGCCAACCCATTTTCAAGGTCAAACGAGTCTTGAAGCGCGCATACACCTCATTTTACCAATTATCGTGTGCTATAGCTCATTCTTTTTTAGTGATACAAATTTCTGACGTTTGAAATGCCAAAATATCTCTTGGACATCCGCTAATACCTTGTCTATCCAACTGGTTGGCCCTCACGACCATGCTGGTCCATTTGAAAGGTCAAACGAGCCTAGAAGTGTGCATACACCCTATTTTACCGATTATCGTGTGCTATAGCTCACCATCTTTTTTGGTGATCAGGATTTTCGACGTCCAAAATGCCAAATTTTTTGGTGTACATCCTTTAAGACCTTGAATATCCAGCCGGTTGGCCCTCACGTCCATGCCGATCCATTTTCAAGGTCAAATAAGCCCTGGAGCGCATACACCCCATTTTGCCGATTATCATGTGCTATAACTCACCATCTTTTTTGGTGATCTGGATTTCTGACGTCCCAAAAGTCAAAATTTCTCGTGAACGTACGTTAAGACCTTGTCTATCCAACCGGTTGGCCCTCATGGCCATTTCATCCCACTTTCAAGGTCAAACGAGCCCCGAACCGCGCATACACCCCATTTTGCCTATTAACGTGTGTTATAATTCACCATCTTTTTTGGTTATCCGAATTTCCGATGTCCAAAATGCCAAAATTTCTAATGGAAGTCCACTAAGTCCTTGGCTATCCAGTTAGTTGGCCCTCACAGCCATGCTAGCCCATTTCTAAGGTCAAACGAGCCCCAAAGTGCGCTTACCCCCATTTTGACAATTTTTGTGTGCTGTAGCACACCATATTTTTTGGTGATCTGGATTTCCAATGTACAAAATTCCAAATATTTTCATAGACATCCGTGAAGACCTTAGATACGTATTCGGTTGGCCCTCACGGACAATCCAACCAATTTTCAAGGTCAAACGAGCCCCGAAGCGTGGATACCACCCATTTTGACGATTTTCGTGTCCTTTAGCACACCATCTTTTATGGTGAGCCGAATTTCTGACGTACGAAATGCAAAATTATAGTAGACGTCTGTTAACACCTTAGATACATATTCGGTTGGACCTAACGACCAATCCAACACATTTTCAAGGTCAAACGAGCCCCAAAGCGCGCATACCCCCCATTTTGACATTATCGTGTGCTATAACACACTTTTTTTTATGGGTGATCTAGATTTTCGATGTCCAAAATGCAATTTTTTTTGTGGACGTCTGTTAAGACCTTATATAAGCAGCCGGTTGGCCCTCACGGCCAATCCGACCCATTTTCAAGGTCAAACGATCCCCAAATCGCGCATACCTGCTAATTCGATTATTTTCGTATGCTATAGCACACCATTTTTTGTGGTCTTGATTCCATTGTAAAAAATGCTAAAAGTTTTTTTGGACGTCCTTCAAGACCTTGGCTATGAATCCTGTTGGCCCTCACGTCCAGACCGACCCATTTTCAAGGTTAAACGAGCCTCGAAGCGCGTATACCCCCTATTTCGACGATTTTCATGTGCTATAGAACCCCATTTTTTTGGTGATCAAGATTCCGATATCCAAAGCTAAATTTTTTGATGGATGTCCGTCAAGACCTTGGCTATGCAACTGTTTGGATCTCACAACCACTCCGACCCATTTATAAGGTCAAACGAGCCCTGAGAGCGCATATCCCCCCATTTCGACGATTTTCGTGTGCTAAAGCACACCACTTTTTTGGTGATCCAGATTCCAACGTCAAAAATGCCAATTTTTTTGTGGAAGTCTGTCAACACCATGGATTGTAGCTTGTTGGCCATTACGGCCAGCCCGACCCATTTTCAAGTTCAAACAAGCCCTGAAGCGTGCATAACCACTATTTTGACGATTTTCGTGTGTTATAGCATGTAATTTTTTTGGTGATCCGGATTCCGACGTCAAAAATGTCAAATTTTTTTGTGCACGTCCTTCAAGACCTTTGGTATGCAGCCGGTTGGACCTAACGACCAGTTCGACCCATTTTCAAGGTAAGATGAGCCCTGAAGCGCGCATACCCTCAATTTCAATGATTTTTGTGTGCTATAGCACGTCATTTTTTGGTGATTTGGATTCCGACGTCCAAAATGCCAAAATTTTTGGTGGATGTCCATCAAGACCTTGAATATGCAGCCGTTTATCCCTCACGGCTAGTTCAACCCATTTTCAAGGTCAAACGAGCCCCAAAGCGCGCATACCCCTATTTCGATGATTTTTGTGTGCTATCCTCACCATTTTTTTGGTGATCTGAATTTCGACGTAAAAAATGTCAAATTTTTTTATGGACGTCTGTCAAGACCTTGATTATGCATCCTGTTGGCCTTCACGGCCATTCCGACCCATTTTCAAGGTCAAACAAGCCCTGAAGCGTGCATACCTCCTAATTTCTACGATGCTTCGTGTACTACAACATACTATTTTTTTGTGATCCAGATTCCAATGTAAAAAATGTCAAAAGTTTTTGTTGACGTCCGTCAATACCTTTTCCATGAAGCCGATTGGACTTCACGTCCAGTACGACCCATTTTCGAGGTCAAACGAGCCCCGAAGCGTGCATACCCCCATTTTGAAAATTTTCGTGTGCTAAAGCAGACCATCTTTTTTGATGATCCAGATTTCTGACGTCCAAAATGCTGGAATTTTTTGTGGACGTCCGTTAAGAGCATTACTAAGCAGCTGGTTTTCCCTCACGACCAATTCAACCCATTTTCAAGGTTAAACGAGCCACGAAGCTCACATTCCCCTCATTTTGACAATTTCGTCTTCTATAGCACACACCATCTTTTTTGGTGATCCTGATTTCCAACATCCAAAATACCAATTTTTTTTGTGGACGTTTGTTAATACGTTATCTACGCAGCTGGTTGGCCCTCACGGCCAATCTAACCAATTTTCAAGATCAAACGAGCCCCGAAGCGCGCATACCCCTAATTTTTACAGTTTTCGTGTGCAATAGCACACCATCTTTTTTGGTGATCAAAATTTCCGACGTCCAAAATGCCGAAATTTTTTGTGGACGTCGGTCAAGACCTACTATGCAGCTGATTGTCCCTCACAGCCAATCTTACCCATTTTGAAGGTCAAACAGGCCCCGAAGTGCTCATACTCCCATTTTGAATATTTGCGTGTGCTAATAGCACACCATCTTTTTTGGTGATCCAGATTTTTGACATCCAAAATTCCAAAATATTCGTGGACGTCTGTTAAGACTTTAGCTACGCATTCGCTTGGATCTCGCGGCCAATCCAACCCATTTTCAAGGGCAAAAGAGTGCTGAAGCGCGCATACCCCCTATTTTGACGATTTTCGTATGCTATAGCACACCATCTTTTTTGGTGATCCGGGTTTCTGACGTACAAAATGCCAAATTTTTTTTGTAGACGTCTGTTAATACCTTAGCTACGCAGTCGTTTGTCCATCACGGCCATTCCGACCCAATTTCAATGTCAAACAAGCACCGAAGCGCGTATACCCCGCATTTTGATGATTTTTGTGTTCTAAGCACACCATCTTTTTTGATGATCCAGATTTTTCGACGTCCAAAATGCCAAAATTTTTCATGGATGTTCGTTGAAACCTTAGTTACGCAACCGGTTGGACCTCACGGCTAATCCGACCTATTTTCAAGGTCAATCGAGCATCGAAGCGCGCATACCCCCTACTTTGACGATTTTCGTGTGGCACACCATCTTTTTTGGTGATCCAATTTCCAACGTCCAAAATGCAGGAATTTTTCATGGACGTCTGTTAAGACCTTACCTACGCATCCGGTTGTCCCTCACGACCAATCCGACCCATTTCAAGGTGAAACAAGCCCGAAGCGCATACCTTCCATTTTTACGATTGCACACGATTCTTTTTGTTATCCAAATTTTTGACGTCCAAAATGCATAAATTTTTTGTGGACGTCTATTAATACATTAGCTACGCATCCGGTTGGCCCTCACGGACAATCGACCTATTTTTAAGGTAAAATGAGCGTGAAGCGCGCATACCCCTTATTTTGAAGATTTTCGTGTGCTATAGCACACCATTTTTTTGGTGATCCGGATTTCTGACGTCCAAAATGCAGAAATTTTTCGTGGACGTCAATTAAGACCTTAGATACGCAGTGGGTTGACCCTCATGACCAATCCCACCTATTTTCAAGGTCAAAGGATCCCCGAAGTGCGCATATCCCCCAATTTGATGATTTTCGTGTGGTATAGCACACCATCTTTTTTAATGATCTGGATTTGCGACGTCAAAAACGTCTAAATTTTTCATGGACGTGATTATGACCTTAGCTACGTAGCCGGTTGGTCCTCACGATCCATCCAACCCATTTTCAAGGTCAAACGAGTTCTGAAAAGTGCATGCCCTCCATTTTGACGATTTTCATTTCCTATAGCACATCATTTTATTTTGGTGATCCAGATTTCCAGCTTTGGAAATGGAAAATTTGTGGTGGACATCCGTTATGACCTTATATACGCATTTGGTTGTCCCTCACGGCCAATCCGACCCATTTTCAAGGTCAGACGATCCCCAAAACGAACATACCCCCCATTTTGATAATTTTTGTGTGCTATAGCACACCATTTTTTTTGGTGAACCGGATTTCCGATGTCCAAAATGCTGAAATTTTTCATGAACATCAATTAAGACCTTATCTATGCAGCCGGTTGATCCTCACGGAAAATCCGACCTATTTTCAAGGTCAAATTATCCTCGAAGCGCGCATACCCCCATTTTGACAATTTTCGTGTGCTTTCACATACCCTCTTTTTCGGTGATCCGGATATACGAGGTCCAAAATGCTGAAAATTTTTGTGGATGTACTTTAAGAACTTAGCTTGGAGCTGGTTGGCCCTCACGGCCAATCCGACTCGTTTTCAAGGTCAAACAAGCCCCGAAGCGCACGTACCCCCCGTTTTAACGTTTTTCGTGTGCTATAGCACACCATCTTTTTTGGTGATCCAGATTTGCGACGTCCAAAATGCCAATGTGTTTCATGGACGTTCTGTAAGACCTTAGTTACGCAACCAATTGTCCCTCATGGACAATGCGACCCATTTTTAAGATCAAACAAGCTCTAAAGTGCGTATATCCCACATTTTGATGATTTTCGTGTGCTATAACACACCATTTTTAGTGAACTGAATTTTTGGTGTCCAAATTGCCAAAATTTTTGTGGACGTCCATTAAGACCTTAGCTATTTAGTCGGTTGGCCCTCACGACTAATCCAATAAATTTTCAAGGTCAAATGAGCCCTGAAGGTGAATACCCCCCTTTTTGATGATTTTTGTGTGCTATAGCACACCAACTTTTTGTGTGATCCCGACTTCCGACGTCCAAAATGATGATATTTTTCTTTGACATCAGTGTAGACCTTAGATACGAATCCGATTGGCCCTCATGGCCAATCCGACCCATTTTCATGGTCAAACGAGGCCCAGAGCGCGCATACCCCCTATTTGACGATTTTCGTGTGTTATACACACCATCTCTTTTGGTGATCCAGATTTCCGATATTCAAAATGCCAATGTTTTTCATGGGCATCCGTTAAGACCTTATCTAAGCTGACGATTTTACCTCACGACAATTCTGACCCATTTTTAAGGTCAAACGAGCCCCGAAGCGCGCATACCCCCATTTTGATGATTTTATTGTGCTATAACACACCATATTTTTTGGTGATCCAGATTTACGACGTCCCAAATACTGAAATTTTTCTTGGACCTCAATCAAGACCTTAGCTACGCAGCCGGTTCGCCCTCACGGCTAATCCGACCCATTTTTAAGGTCAATGAAGCCCCGAAGCGCGCATACACCCCATTTTGACGATTTGCGCGTGCTATATCACACCATCTTTTTTGGTGATCTGGATTTATGACGTCCAAAATGCCAACATATTTCATGGACGTCTTTTAAAACCTTAGCTACACATTGAATTTGCCCTCATGGCCAATCCCACCAATTTGTTAGGTCAAACGTGCCCCGAAGCACGCATACCCCCATTTGACGATTTTCATGCGGTATAGCACACCATCTTTTTTGATGATCCAGATTTCTGACATTCAAATTCTAAATTTTTTGTGGACATCCTTTAAGACCTTATATACGCAGTCGATTGGCCCTCACGACCCATCCGATCTTAATTAAAGGTCAAACGAGCCCCGAAGAGCGCATACCCCCCATTTTGATGATTTTCATGTGCTAGACGTAACCGGCGTTTTCGTCCTCTTTTTGAGGACTAAGACTAGCCTCTTAGCTTACATCATTACATTCATAGGTCAAAAACATGGAAAAATTGAAACTTTCATTACTTCTATATTGAGGTTTACATAGAGATCTACATATACATAATAGATATATATCGAGTATACATCGACCCTTCTTATAGGAAGATTACTTAGTCTTCCACTTTTACTTAACATAGATATATTGAATATAACATAGTCTCAAAATGGTTGTCTCATCTCATAACCATCTAATAAGAGTATATTAAATTGTTCTTAGCCCATACATCAATACAATAAGACCATATATAGGTCATACAATGTTTGGTTCCCAAATGAAAAGTAAGGAAACATAAGAGTCATAATACTAAAACAACTTCATAACATGATAGTTGCATTGCACTCGGAAAGTGAGGACTTACCCAACTTGGATGATTAAGGATTCCAAGTCTTTTTTAAATTCGTCTCCAAAAGTCCTTCAATGATTGGAACCTCAGATGTTGGGGAAAGGTAATATATGGAGTTAGTACACCAGTTGTACTAAGTATGAGACCATATGCACACTTGCTAAAAAAGGACATTTTAATAAAGTGTGCAATTTACTTTGAAAAGCTTTATGCACATTCAATAAGACCATACCAATCAATTATACACCTTCATTAAGTCTAAATTATGTACACCACAAGACCAATGATAGTAAGTCTAGTCAAGTCAACATGCATATCACATGATAGGACATAAGTGAAGTAACTCTATCATCAAGTACTAACATAAAAAAGCATGAATAAGAGTTTGTTATAACACAACCAAATCAAAACAATTACCCATGAACCCCTATCAAGTCAACAAGTGCAATGACCAAGAAAAGCCCCATATCCTTGCTCAATCAAGTAACCCAACAAGAATCATGAACAACATCAACACTTCACATAACATGGCACTTAAGAGTACATATTATCATATTTCAACAATGTAGCCCAACGCATATTCATAAGTGATACTAATAAATATATAGTATTAGCAATGTGCAAGTTCATCATATACATATCATATACCATTATAAGCACATTCATACATAAGAACATCCTCCTAAGACTTCCCTCAAGGCTAACTAGTGCAATGTTTAGGTAGAGTCCCATACACCTATCTAGACTAAGCTAAAACACTTAGGTTGTCCTAGTTCGAGTTCATTCCTTTAGTTCATTTTACCTTTTGGAACATCTTTCCTTAACCAACGTAGACCACATGAGCTAATATGGAATCCGGTGTCATGGATGTAAGACCCTAAAAAATGATTTAGGTGAAATAGAGACTAACATGTTGGTAATGATGGTATAAGGTCCTAAATAATTCTATTATGTATTATTGAGGCAGTTTCTAGGAGTTAAGGTGCATTGGAAGTCTAACGTCAAGGCACGACCAAGACGTTTGACGACTAAGTCACCTATGTGCGTCATATGTGGTTTTATGTATTTATATATGATTCATGAGGTTATAAGGTCCTTAAATGAATTAATATGATTTATATAGGCAGTGTGTCAAGTTTCATGAAGTTTGGAGGTCAAACGTTCAAGAACGTCCATGACGTTCGAAAGGTTTGCCTTGAAACGACCTTGTGTGTCTAAGCATGTTTTGTCGAGTTTTACGTGTTCATTTTGGATGAAATTCTTTTGAGAGGTCCTAAGATCGTATACTATAATTCTTGGGTTGGAAACGTCCGGTAAAAACATCCCCAAGGACCATCCAAGGGTCCTTGAGGAAGGAGCCAAAGTTGGTGTCAAGGCTGCCCAAAATAGCCCAAACCACGGAGGCAGTCGACGCCCAGTGGGTCAATCGACGCCCGTTGGTTGGGTCTCGTCGTGTTTGGACTTATCCTGGGGAAAGGAGGGACCAAATACAAGCCTCAGTCCTAGATCACGGACCAACAGGACGGTCCGTTGGTCAAGGGACGGGCCGTCGATGGCCCTTCCTCTGTGAAGCTGTGTTATGAGCAGGTTCACTGTAAGTTGATGGTTGAACTTGTAATTTCACCCCACTTACAAATGGAAGTCTTGAAGGTTCATAAGGTGTATTTTGGATATTTTAAATGTGTATATAAGTCTTTAACACATTGAAGACTTCATACTTCTAAATCAAAACCCTTAAATCCCTTAAAAATTCCTAAAGACTCCATTGAAGTCCAAAGTCAAGGAAGGGCTTGGATTGTTGATTTGAGTGGAGATTATTAATCAAAGTGAATAATTATCATCATTGAGTTATGACTTTTTATCCTTGAAATTCGTTTCATCAAGGAGCCCAACTCTCAAGAAGTTTTCTAAAGTTTTCAAAGTTGAATTGACCAATTTCATGATTCTACCATGGGTTCTTGCATTAATTGTTTTTAAACGTTAATTATGGATTAAATTGTTATTGTATTTATGAGATAAACCTAAATGACCTATGAACCCATGTAATTGATGAACCCTAGTTTTTGACTACTTTATGGATTACTTAATATTGACTTAATGTTTATGGATTAGGGTGTAGATTTCTATGGGCTGTTTAATGATGTAATAATTGTATTCAATTGATATCTAGGTTGTATTAGACTGAAGAATATACATTGAATTGACCTATTCTCATGGCTTATTATAGTTTTTATGTTGAATTGATGTTCATGGCCATTGGTAAGGGCCTTATGGTATTAAAATGGATGATTTAGCATCGAATTGAGGTGTTGAGGATGGAGTGGTGGTACACTGACCTATTACCTTATTTGTTGTATTTATATTTAAACTTATATGGTGATTGCATGGTCCTCTAGTGGCGGGGATGTATGAGTATTTACTTGCAATTGATGGGCCTTGTCGGCGTTACTTTATGCAATAGATGATCATTGGCTTGTCGGCAAATACTGAATTATGAGGCTATTTTGTGTTAGTTCGATTAGGTGAAGCTTAATATATATATATATATATATATAGATAATATATATATATTATATATATATATAATATTATATATATATATATATATATATATATATATATATATATATATATTAATGTGAAGTTATAGGGGTTTCTTATATTAATGTATTAGGTGATTATGAGACTAGATTTGACTGTGTGTGTAGTCTTAGGGCCGAGTCTTGGTTATTCCTACTTGACTATATGAGTCTATGATGGTCATATTGATGATATTATTATCGTGTATAGGATTACTCAACGATGATAGTAGTTACTTCTATGTGCTTCTAGAATGATATGAAATATGTGTGAAGGTGAAGTATGTGGTGTCTTGTTTTTTTGTTGACTTGTGTCCCTTACTTGATGTATATGGATATGAATATGTGATGTCTTGACTTAGGATGCGAAATCTCTTAGTGTTATATTTATGAATTACATGAGACCCTAAATGATGTTAAGAGTATCTTTTATGTGAAAACCTTTACCTAGTGGTAAGATGATGAATGTTGAAGTAGAAAGTCGTAATGGTATCCTTCAAAGTGAAGGAATGATGGACTTAAGGTTGACTTGATGGAATGACATCATATAAAACCTTAGGAAAGTCATCATGATCTTCTTTTCGCCATTGTAAGGTGACCCTAAAGGACCTCTTTGGTAGGGTAAATGTAATTGGGTTAGAACTAGATATGAAACCCTTTATATAAACCTTAGTGTGAATTACTCTATGAGAACAAAGGCTAGCACCGAATGAGTATGGTAATGGAACTAGTTTTAGTCAAAGAATGAGACTAGAATACAAAACATGCCCTTCATATTCCTTAAGCATGTGCCTACAGGGGATGTGTCTAAGTTATACCATTGGCAAGTAAAACAACATCATCGGAGTAGGATAGAACTTCGGATTCCATGTCTTGCTATCATGGTCTATGTCGGTTATTGCCTATTCTCATCATGTGGGATACTTACAAGCATTAGAGAAGTTCTATGAAGTTTAGGTGGTGGTATGTGACGCCACATTGCACAATAGGCTTTGAAGGTGTTAATTTGAGTCCCTAGGTCTTGTCCAAGACCATTACTTGAATATCCTTTATGTGATGTATGAGTCTTCTTAATGAATATTAAGAAATTATGTTATGAATATGCAAAATGAATGAGTACAAATCTAAAGGACTTAAGGATTCATAGCTTAAAGTGTGAAGAGGGCATAAGGGGGTTTTGGATGATCTCTTCAATCTATCCTTGGAAAGTCTGCAAAAGGACTCTAATTAGGGAAGTTGGTTGATTTTGTGGACATGATCAAAGAGTTATATAGTCTTAAGGATTACTTAGGTAATATTGAAGAGGTCAATCATGAACATTATCTTCTTGATTTACTTAAGTAGGTCTTTAGATAGCCTTTGGAAGGAGAATGTCTTATTATATAGTATGCGCGCTTCAGAGCTCATTTGACCTTGAAATTGGGCCGGACTAGCCGTGAGGAACAACCGGATGCAAAGCCAAGGTCTAGACGGACGTCCATAAAAAATATTTGAATTTTTGACGTCGGAGTCCGGATCACCCAAAAAATGGTTTGCTATAGCACACGAAAATCGTCTAAATGGGGGGGGGGGGGGATGCGCGCCACGGGGCTCGTTTGACCTTGAAAATGGGTCGGATTTGCTGTGAGGTCCAAGCGACTTCATATTCAAGGTCTTAAAGGACGTCAATCAGATTTTTTTGCTTTTTTGACATCGTAGTTCGGATCACCCGAAAAATGGTTTGTTATAGCACACGAAAATCATCTAAATGGGGGGTATGCTCACTTCGGGGCTCGTTTGACCTTTAAAATGGGTCAAACTGGACGTGAGGGCCAACCGGATCAATAGCCAAGCTCTTGACGGACGTCCACAAATTTTTTTGGCATTTTTGACGTCGGAATCTGGTTCACCCAAGAAATGGTTTGCTATAGCACACGAGAATCATCGAAATGGGAGGTATGCATTCTTCGGGGATAGTTTGACCTTGAAAATGGGGCAAAAAACCCGTGAGGGCCAACCGGCTGCATAGACAAGGTCTTAAAGGACGTCCAATTTTTTTTTGCATTTTTGACATTGGAATCCGGATCACCCAAAAAATGGTTTGCTATAGCACACAAAAATCGTCTTAAAAAGGGGGTATGCACGCTTCAGGGCTCGTTCGACCTTGAAAATGGGTCGTACTGGCCGTTAGGGACAACCGACTGCATATCCAAGGTCTTGACGGATGTCCACAAAATTCTTTTGGAACTTTTGACGTCGGAATTCGGATCACCAGAAAAATGGTTTACTATAGCGCACGAAAATCGTCTAAAAGGGGGGGTATGCGCTTCGGGGCTTGTTTGACCTCAAAAATGGGTCGGACTAGCCGTGAAGGCCAACTGGATTCATAGACAAAGTATTAATCGACATCAGCAAAATTTTTTGGCATTTTTGACATCGAAATCTGATTCACCCAAAAAATGGTTTGCTATAGCACACGCAAATCATCGAAATTGGGGGTATGTACGCTTCGGGGATCGTTTGACCTTTAATATGGGACAGACTTCCCATGAGGGCCAACCAACTGCATATCCAAGGTATTAAAGTACATCCACAAAAAAATTTAGCATTTTTGATGTCGGAATAAGGATCACCCAAAAATTGGTTTGCTATAACACACGAAAATCGTCAAAATGGGGGGTATGCACGCTTTAGGGCTCGTTTGACCTTTAAAATGGGTTGGATTGGATGTGAGGGACAATCGGATGAGTAGAATAGGTCTTTACACGTCCATAAAAAATATTGGAATTTTTGATGTCGGAATCTGGATCACCCAAAAAATGACTTGCTATAGCACACGAAAATCATCGAAATGAGGGTTATGCATGATTCGAGGCTCGTTTGACCTTGAAAATGGGTCGTACTTGCCATGAGGTACTCTCGGCTTATAGCCAAGATCTAGACGGATGTCAACAAAAAATGTTTGCATTTTTGACGCCGGAATCCGGATCACCCAAAAAATGGTTTGCTATAGCACACGAAAATAATCTAAATGGGGGTTATGCGCATTTCGGGGCTCGTTTGACCTTGAAATTGGATCGTACTGGCCGTGAGAGCCAATGGGCTGTAGCCAAGGTATTGATGGTCGTCCACAAATTTTTTTGGAATTTTTGACGTCGGAATCCGGATCACCTAAAAAATGGTATGCTATAGCACACGAAAATCGTCCAAATGGGGGGTATGCGCGCTTTGGGGTTGTTTGACCTTGAAAATGGGTCGTACTGGCCAGGAAGGCCCACCGGATAAATAGAAAAGCTCTTGACAGATATCTAAAAAAACAATTTGGCATTTTTGACGTGGAATCCTGATCATACAAAAATGGTTTGTTATAGCACACAAAAATTGTCGAAATGGGAGGTATGCGTGCTTCGGGGCTCATTTGACCTTGAAAATGGTCGGACTGGCCGTGAGGGACAACCGGATGCATAGTTAATGTATTGACGGACGTCCACAAAATTGTTTGGCATTTTTGACGTCGGAATCTGGATCACCCAAAAAATGATTTGCTATAACACACGAAAATCGTCTAAATGTGGGTTATGCGCGCTCCGGGGCTCGTTTGACCTTAAAAATGGGTCGGAATGGCCGTGAGGGAGAACTGGCTGCATAGAAAAGATCTTAACGGACATCCATAATTCTTTTTTGAATTGTTGACATCAGTATCCAAATCACTCAAAGATGGTTCACTACAGCACACGAAAAATGTCTAAATGGGGGGTATGCGCGCTTCGGGGCTCGTTTGTCCTTGAAAATGGGTCGTACTATCCATGAGGTCCAACTGGATACATAGCCAAGAACTTGACGAACGTCTATAAAATTTTTTGGCATTTTTGACGTCGGAATCCAGATCACCCAAAAAATAGTTTGCTTATAGCACACGAAAATGGTCTAAATAGGGGGTATGCGCGCTTCAGGGCTCGTTTGACCTTGAAAATGGGTTCGACTGGACGTAAGGGACAATCCGCTGCACAACCAAGGTCTTGACGGACGTCAATAAATGTTTTTGGCATTTTGACGTCGGAGTCCGGATCACCCAAAATATGGTTTTCTATAGCACACGAAAATCATCTAAATGGGGGTATGTGCGCTTCGGGGCTCGTTTGACCTTAAAATTGGGTTAGACTGGACGTGAGGGACAACCAGATGCATATCCAAGGTCTAGACAGACGTCCACAAAAAATATTGAAATTTTTAACGTCAGAATTCAGATCATCCAAAAAATGGTTTGCTATCGCGAACGAAAATCGTCTAAATGAGGGGTATGCTCTCTTCGGGGCTCGTTTGACCTTTATAATGGGTCGGAATGTCCGTGAGAGACAAAGGATGCATAGCCAAGGTCTTGACGGATGTCCACAAATTTTTTTGGAACTTTTGATGTCGGAATCCAGATCACCCAAAAAATGGTTTGCTTATAGCACACGAAAATTGTCTAAACGGGGGGGTATGCGCGCTTCAGGGCTGTTGACCTTGGAAATTGAATGCCATTTGGGTAAGAAGGCCATAAGGACCATCGACTGCATAGCAAGGTGGTTTTGACGAACGTTCCAATAAAATTTTTTGGCATTTTAACGTCGGAGTCCGAATCACCCAAAAATTGGTTTGCTATAGCACACGAAAATCGTCTAAATGGGGGGTTGCTCTCTTTGGGGCTTGTTTGAACTTGAAAAAGGGTCAGATTGGCCGTGAGGGACAACTAGATACATAACCAAGGTCTTAAAGAACATCCACAAATTTTTTTGGCATTTTTGACGTCGGAATCCGGATTAACCAAAAAATGGTTTACTATAGCACACAAAAATCGTCAAAATATAAGGTATGCACTCTTCAGGGCTCATTTGACCTTGAATATGGGTAACACTTGCCGTGAGGGACAAGTGGCTGCATAGCCAAGGTCTTGACGGACTTACACAAAATTTTTATGCATTTTTGACGTCGGAATAAGGATCACCCAAAAAATGGTTTGCTATAGCACCCGAAAATCATCCAAATGGGGGTATGCGCGCTTCAGGGCTCGTTTGACCTTGAAAATGGGCCAGACTGGACATGAGGGACAATCGGATGCGTAGACAAGGTCTTGATTGACGTCCAAAAAATACTTTGGTTTATTTGACGTCGGAATCAGGATAATCCAAAAAATGGTTTGCTACAGCACACGAAAATCGTCTAAATTGGGTGTATGCGCGCTTCGGGGGTCGTTTGACCTTGAAATTGGGTCAGACTGGCTGTGAGGGACACCGACTGCATATCCAAGGTCTAGATGGACATCCACAAAAAATATTGAAATTTTTGACGTCGAAATCCGGATCATCCAAAAAATTGTTTGCTACAACACACGAAAATCGTCTAAATGGGGGGTATGCTCTCTTCAGGGCTCATTTGACCTTTAAAATGGGTTGGACTGGCCGTGAATGACACAGGATGCATATCCAAGGTCTTGACGGATGTCCACAAATTTTTTTGGAGCTTTTAACGTAAGAATCCGAATCACCCAACAAATGGTTTGCTACAACACACGAAAATCGTCTAAATGGGGGGTATGGGCGCTTTGGGGCTCGTTTGACCTTAAAAATGGGTTGGAATGGCCATGAGGGACAATTGGATACGTAGAAAAGGTATTGATGGACGTCCACAAAAATTTTTGGCATTTTTGACGTTAGAATCTGGAACACCCAAAAAATGGTTTGCTATAGCACACGAAAATTGTCTAAATGGAGGGCATGCGCGCTTCGGGGCTTGTTTGACCTTGAAATTGGGTCGGACTGTCCTTGAGGGACAAATTTGATGCCATATCCAAGGTTCTAGACAGACGTCCACAAAAGGGGTTTTGAACTTTTTTCGACGTCGGAATTAGGAAACATCAAAAAATGGGGTTTTCTATAGCACATGAAAATCGTCTAAATGGGTGGTATGCGCGCTTCGGGGATCATTTGACCTTGAAATTGGTTCAGACTGGCCGTGAGGGACAACCGAATGCATAGCAAGGTCTAGACGAACATTGAAAAAAAATATTAAAATTTTTGACGTCGGAATCCGGATCATCCAAAAAATGGTTTGCTATAGCACATGAAAATCATCTAAATGGGGAGGGGGTATGCTCTCTTCGGGGCTCGTTTAACCTTTAAAATGGGTTGGACTAGCCGTGAGAGACAGGATGCATATCCAAGTTCTTTACAGACATCCACAAATTTTTTTGGGGACTTTTGACGTCGGAATCTGGATCACCCAAAAATTGTTTGCTTATAGCACACGAAAATTGTCTAAACGGGGGTATGCGCGCTTCAGGGCTCGTTTGACCTTGAAATTGGGTCGGAATGGCCATAAGGGACAATCGACTGCATAGCCAAGGTTTTGACGAACGTCAATAAATTTTTTTGGCATTTTAACGTCGGAGTCCGAATCACCCAAAAATTGGTTTGATATAGCACACGAAAATCGTCTAAATGGGGGGTTGCTCTCTTTGGGGCTTGTTTGAACTTGAAAAAGGGTCAGATTGGCCGTGAGGGACAACTAGATACATAACCAAGGTCTTAAAGAACATCCACAAAATTTTTTGGCATTTTTGACGTCGGAATCCGGATTAACCAACAAATGGTTTGCTACAACACACGAAAATCGTATAAATGGGGGTATGGGCGCTTTGGGGCTCGTTTGACCTTAAAAATGGGTTGGAATGGCCCTGAGGGACAATTGGATACGTAGAAAAGGTATTGATGGACGTCCACAAAAATTTTTGGCATTTTTGACGTCACAATCTGGAACACCCAAAAAATTGTTTGCTATAGCACACGAAAATTGTCTAAATGGAGGGTATGCGCGCTTCGGGGCTTGTTTGACCTTGAAATTGGGTCGGACTGTCCTTGAGGGACAAATTTATGCATATCCAAGGTCTAGACAGACATCCACAAAAGTTTTTTGAAACTTTCGACGTCGGAATCTGGAACATCCAAAAAATGGTTTTCTATAGCACACGAAAATCGTCTAAATGGGGGGTATGCGCGCTTCGGGGCTCGTTTGACTTTGAAATTGCATAGGACTGGCCGTGAGGGAAAACCGTCTGCATAACCAAGGACTAGACGGACATCCACAAAAAATATTGAAATTTTTGACATCGGAATCCGAATCATCCAAAACATTGGTTTGTTTGCGCTTGTTCTTTTTTTTTTTTCTTTTTTCTTTTTTTTGTTTATAGCACACGAAAATCGTCTAATGGGGGTATGCTCTATGCGAGGCTCGTTTTACCTTGGAAAATGGGTTGGGAAATTCGCACGTGTGATAGGCCAATTGCTTCAATCCAAGGTATTTATAGGATTCACAAAATGATTTGGAACTTTTTGACGTCGGAAATTCGGATATTACCCAAAAAAGGTTTTTGGCGACAGCAACACGAAAATCGGTTTCTAAAGGGCGGGGGTATGCGCGCTTCGGGACTCGGTTGACCTTGAAAATAGGTTGGAATGACCATGAGGAACAATCGGATGCGTAGACAAGGTATTGAACAACGTCCACAAAATTTTTTGGCATTTTTGACGTCGAAATATGGAACACCCAAAAAATGGTTTTCTATAGTACACGAAAATTGTCTAAATGGAGGGTATGCGCGCTTCGGGGCTCGTTTGACCTTAAAATATGGTCGGACTGGCCTTGAGGGAAAACCGGATGCATAACCAAGGTCTAGATGGAAGTTGAAAAATAATATTGAAACTTTTTATGTCGGAATCCGGATCACCCAAAAAATGGTTTGCTATAGCACACGAAAATCGTTGAAATGGGAGGTATGCGTGCTTTGGGGCTCGTTTGACCTTATTAATGGGTCGGACTGGCCGTGAGGGCCAACCGACTTCATATCCATGGTCTCGACGGATGTCTACAAAAAGTTTTGCATTTTTGACGCCGAAATCCGGATCACCCAAAAAATTATTTGCTATAACACACGAAAATCGTCTAAATGCGGGTTTTGATCGTTTCAGGGCTCGTTTGACCTTGAAGTTGGGTCGAAATGGACATGAAGTCCAACGGGCTGTATAGCCAAGATCTTAGCGGACATCTACAATTTTTTTTTGAATTTTTGATGTCGAAATCCAGATCACCTAAAAAATGGTTTGCTACAGCACATGAAAAACGTCTAAATGGGGGGTATGCGCGCTTCGGAGCTCGTTTGTCCTTGCAAATGGGTCACACTATCCATGAGGGCCATCTGGATGCGTAGACAAGCTCTTAACGGATGTCCACATAAGTTTTTGGCATTTTTGACGTCGAAATCCGAATCAACCAAAAAAAATGGTTTGCTATAGCACAGGAAAATCATCTAAATGTGGGGTATGCGTGCTTCAGGGATCACTTAACCTTGAAAATGGGACGGATTGTCCGTGATGGACAACCGGCTGCATATCCAAGGTCTAGATAGACGTCCACAAAATTTTTTGGCATTTTTGACGTCGGAATCTTGATCACCCAAATAATGGTTTGCTATAGCACACGAAAATCGTCAAAATAAGGGGTGGGTATGAGCGCTTCAGGACTCGTTTGACCTTGAAAATGGGTCGGACTGACAGTGAGGGAAAACTAGACGCATAGACAAGGTCTAGAAGGACGTCCACAAAATTTTTTGGCATTTTTGTTGTCGGGATCTGGATCACCCAAAAAATGGTTTGCTATAGCACACGAAAATCGTCTAAATGGAGGGTATGCGCGCTTCGGGGCTCGTTTGACATTGAAATTGGGTTGGACTGGACGTGAGGTACAACCGGCTGCATAACCAAGGTCTAGAGGGACGTCCACAAAAAAATATTGAAATTTTTGACGTTGGAATCTGGATCATCCAAAAAATTGTTTTCTATAGCACACGAAAATCATCTAAATGGGGGATATGCATGCTTCGGGGCTCGTTTGTCCTTGAAAATGGGTCGTACTATTCATGAGGGCCAACCGAATGCATAAACAAGCTCTTGACGGACGTCCACATAAATATTTGGCATTTTTGACGCTGGAATCCGAATCATCCAAAAAATGGTTTGCTTATAGCACACAAACATCGTCTAAATGGGGGGTATTTGCGCTTCTAGGCTTGTTTGACCTTGAAAATGGGCTCGACTGGCTGTGAGGGACAACTTAATCCATAGCCAAGGTCTTAACGGACGTCAATAAATTTTTATTTTGGCATTTTTGACGTCGGAGTCTGGATCACCCAAAAAATGGTTTACTATAGCATACGAAAATCGTCTAAATGGGGGGTATGTGCACTTCGGGCTCGTTTGACCTTAAAATTTGGTCGGACTGGCCGTGAGGGCCAATCGGATGCATACCCATGGTCTTAACGGACGTCCATAAATGTTTTTGGCATTTTTGACGTCGGAATCCGAATTACCCAAAAAATGGTTTACTACAGCACACTAAAATCGTCGAAATGGAAGGTATAACTCTTCGGGGCTCGTTTGACCTTTAAACTGGGTCGGAATGGCTGTGAGGGCCAACCAGCTGCATATCCAAGGTCTTGAGAGACGTCCAAATTTTCTTTTGGAACTTTTGACATCGAAATCTGGATGACCTAAAAAATAGTTTGCTATAGCTCACGAAAATCATCCAAATGGGTGTTTGTGCGCTTCAGGGCTTATTTAACCTTGAAAATGGGCCAGACTGGACATGAGGGCCAATCGGATGCGTAGACAAGGTATTGACCGACGTACAAAAAAAACTTTGGTTTATTTGACGTCGGAATCAGTTTAACCTAAAAAATGATTTGCTATAGCACAGGAAAATCGTCTTAAATCGGGCCGTGAGGGACAACCGGCTGCATAGCCAAGGTCTAGACGGACGTACACAAAAAATATTGAAATTTTTGACGTCGGAATTCGGATCATCCAAAAAATTATTTGCTATAGCACACGAAAATTTTCTAAATGGGGGGTATGCTCTCTTCGGGGCTCGTTTAACCTTTAAAATGGGTTGGACTGGCCGTCAGAGACAACAGGCTGCATAGCCAAGGTCTTGACGGATGTCCACAAAATTTTTTGGAAATTTTGACGTCAGAATCCGGATCACCCAGAAAATGGTTTGCTATAGCACACGAAAATCGTCTAAATGAGGGGTATGCGTTCTTCGGGGCACGTTTGACCTTAAAAATGAGTTGTACTAGCCATGAGGGAGAATCGGATGCGTAGACAAGGTATTGACGGACGTCCACAAAATTTTTTGACATTTTTGACGTCGGAATCTGGAACACCCAAAAAATGGTTTGCTATAGCACACAAAAATCATCTAAATGGGAGGTATGCGCGATTCAAGGCTCGTTTGACCTTGAAATTGGGTCGGACTGGCCCTGAGGGACAACCGGACGCATAGCTAAGGTCTAGACGGACGTCCACAAAAAATATTGAAACTTTTGATGTTGGAATCCGGATCATCCAAAAAATGGTTTTCTATAGCACACGAAAATAGTCTAAATGGGGGGTATGCGCGCTTCGAGGCTCGTTTGACCTTGAAATTTGGTCGGACTGGCCGTGAGGGACAACCTGCTTCATAGACAAGGTCTATACGAACATCCACAAAAAAATATTGACATTATTGACGTCGGAATCCAGATCATCCTAAAAATGTTTTGCTATAGCATATGAAAATCATCTAAATGGGGGGTATGCTCTCTTAGAGGCTCGTATTACCTTGAAAATGGGTCGGACTGGCCGAGATAGACAACCGGCTGCATAGCCAAGGTCTTTACGGATGTCCACGAAAATTTTTGGAACTTTTGACATTGGAATCCTGATCACCCAAAAATGGTTTGCTACAGCACACGAAAATCGTCTTAATGTGGGTTATGCGCGCTTCAGGGCTCGTTTGACCTTGATAATAGGTTGGACTGGAAATGAGGGCCAATCGGATGTGTATACAAGGTATTGACGGACGACCACAAAAAAATTTGGCATTTTTAACGCCGGAATCCGAATAACCCAAAAAATTGTTTGCTATAGCACACGAAAATCGTCTAAATGGGGGGGGGGGGTATGCGAGCTTCAGGGCTCGTTGACCTTCAAATTGCGTCGGACTGTCCATGAGGGACAACCGGCTCCACAGCCAAGGTCTATACGGACATCCACAAAAAATATTGGAACTTTTTATGTCAAAATCTGGATCACCCAAAAAATGGTTTGCTATAGCACACAAAAATCATCTAAATGGGGGGATGCACGCTTCGGGGCTCGTTTGACTTTGAAAATAGGTCGGACTTGCCATGAGAGCCAACCGGATGTATAGACAAATCCTTAAAGGATGTTTACAAAAAAGTTTTGCATTTTTGAAGTCTGAATCCAGGTCATCAAAAAAATGGTTTGCTATACGAAAATCGTCGAAATGGGAGGTATGCGCGCTTCGGGGCTCGCTTGACTTTGAAAATTGGAAGGAATGCCCGTGAGGGCCAACCGTCTGCATATCCAAGGTCTTAATTGATGTCCACAAAAAAATTTGGCATTTTTGATGTTGGAATCCTGATCACCCAAAAATGGTTTACTATAGCACACGAAAATCATCAAAATAGGAGGTATGCGGGATTCAGGGCTCGTTTGACCTTGAAAATGGACCGTACTATGGGCCAACCGTCTGCATATACAAGGTATTAATGGATGTCCACAAAAAAATTGGCATTTTGATGTCGGAATCTGGATCACCCAAAAACTGGTTTGCTATAGCATACGAAAATCATCGAAATAGGGGGTATGCGCGCTTCGGGGCTCGTTAGACCTTAAAAATTGGTCGGACTAGCCGTGAGGGCCAATCAGATGCATTACAAAGGTCTTGAAGGATGTCCACAAAAATTTTTGCATTATTGACGTTGGAATCCGACTAACTTAAAAAATGGTTTGATATAGCACACGAAAATCATCTAAATGGGGGGTAATGCGCGCTTCGGGGCTCGTTTGACTTTTAAAATGGGTCGGCCTGGCCATGAGGGAAAACCGACTGCATATCCAAGGTCTTCACGGATGTTTATAAAATTTTTTGGCATTTTTGACGTCGGAGTCTGGATAACCCAAAAAATGGTTTGCTATAGCACACAAAAATTGTCTAAATGGGGGGTATGCGCTTCGGGTCTTGTTTGACCTTGAAAATGGGTCGGACTGGACGTGAGGGAAAACCGAATGCATAGATGAGGTTTTCACGGACGTCCACAAAATTTTTTGGCATTTTTGACGTCAGAATTCGGATCACCTAAAAAATGGTTTGCTATAGCACACGAAAATCATTGAAATGGGGGGTATGCGCGCTTCAGGGATTGCTTGACCTTGAAAATGGGTCGGACTGACCGTGAGATCCAACCGGATGCATAGCCAAGGTCTTGACGGATGTCCACAAAAAGTTTTGGAATTTTTGATGTCGGAATTCGGATCACCCAAAAAATGGTTTGCTATAGCACACGAAAATTGTCTAATTAGAGGTGTATGCGTGCTTCAGAGCTTGTTTGACCTTGAAAATGGGTCGGATTGGCCGTGAGGGCCAACTGGATGCATAACCAAGGTCTTGGAGGACGTACACATAAATTTTTGCATTTTTGACGTCGGAATATTAATCACCCAAATAATGGTTTGTTATAGCAAACAAAAATTCTCTCAATGTGGGGTAATGCGCGTTTCGGGGCTCGTATAACCTTTAAAATGGGTCGGACTGACCGTGAGGGAAAATTGGTTACGTAGCCAAAGTCTTCAAGAACATTAATAAAATTTTTTGGCATTTTTACATTGGATTTCGTATAACCCAAAAAATTATTTGCTATAGCACACGAAAATCGTCTTAATGGGGGGTATGCGTACTTCATGGTTCGTTTGACCTTGAAAATGGATCGGACTGGCCGTAGGTAAAAAAAGGCTGCATAGATGAGGTCTTGATGGACGTCCACAAAATTTTTTGGCATTTTTGACGTTAGAATCCGGATCACCCAAAAAATGGGTTGCTATAGCACACATAATTTTTCGAAATGAAGGGTATTGGTACTTAGGGGCTCGTCTGACCTTGAAAATGGGTCGGACTTTCCGTGAGGGACAACTGGCTGCATAGACAAGGTCTTGATGGACGTCCACCAAAAAAATTGGCATTTTTGACGTCGAATTCCGGATAACCCAAAAAATGGTTTGCTAATAACAAGAAAATCGTCAAAATGGGGGGTATGGGCGTTTCGAGGCGCGTTTGACCTTTAAACTGGGTCGGACGGGCCGTGACGGCCAATAGGCTGCATAGCCAAGGACTTTTAAGATGTGAAAAAAAAGTTTTGGCATTTTTGATGTCGGACTTCGGATCACCCAAAAAATGGTTTGCTATAGCACCTTATAATCTCCTTTTTTCTACTCCGTGAAAACGGAAAAATCGTTCTAAATGGGGGGGGGGGGGGGGGGTATGGACGCTTCGGGGATCATTTGACCTTGAAATAGGGTAGGACTGACCGTGACAGAGAACCAACTGCATATCCAAGGGTTTGACGGATGTACACAAAATTTTTTGGAGCTTTAGACATCGGAATTCGGATCACCTAAAAAATAGTTTGTTATAGCTCACGAAAATCGTCTATATGGGGGTATGCAATTCATGGCTCATTTGACCTTTAAAATGGGTCAGACTGGCAGTGAGGTCCAACCGAATGCATAGCCAAGGTATTAAAGGACGTCCAATTTTTTTTTTGACATTTTGGACGTGGGAATCCGGATCAGCCAAAACATTGTTTGGTATAGCACACGAAAATCGTCGAAAAGGGGGGTATGCGCGCATTGGGGCTCGTTTGACCTTGAAAATTGGTTGGACTGGCCGTGAGATCAAACTGTATGCATAGACAAGGCCTTGACGGACGTCCAGAAAAATATTTGGCATTTTGACGTCGAAATCCGGATCACACATTGCTATCGCACACAAAAATTGTCCAAATGGAGGGTATGCGCGCTTCGGGGCTCGTTTGACCTTTAAAATGGGTCAGAATAGCCTCAAGGTCAAAACGAATTCATAGACAAGGTTTTGACGGATGTCAATACAATTTTTTTGGCATTTTTAAAGTCAGATTCCGGATCACCCAAATATTGGTTTGCTATTGCGCGCGAAAATTGCTAAATGGGGGGTATGCGCGCTTCGGGGATCGTTTGACCTTAAAAATGGGTCAGACAGGCCGTGAGGGGGAACTGTATACATAGACAAGGTATTAACGAAATCCACAAAATTTTTGGCATTTTTAACGAAATGGGGGGTATGCACGCTTCGAGGCTCTTTTGACCTTGAATATGGGTCGTACTTTCCTTGAGGGCTAACCAGCTGCATAGCTAAGGTATTTAGGGAATTCCACAAAAAGTTTTGGAATTTTTGACGTCGGAATCCTGATCACCCAAAAATTGGTTTGCTATAGCACATGAAAATCATCGAAATGGGGTTATGCGCGCTTCAGGGCTCGTTTGACCTTGAAAATGGGTCAGACTGGACATGAGGCCTGATCGGATGCATAGAACTTGAAGGACCTTCACATAAAACTTTGGCCTTTTTGATGTTGAAATTCGGATCACCCAAAAAATGGTTTGCTATAGCACACGAAAATCGTCTAAATGGGGGTATGCGCACTTCGATGCTTGTTTGACCTTGAAATTGGGTTGGACAGGCCGTGAGGGACAACCAGCTGCATAGCCAAGTTCTAGATGGACGTCCACAAAAAATATTGGAATTTTTGACGTCCAAATCTGGATCAACCAAAAAATGGTTTGCTATAGCAAACGAAAATCATCAAAATGGGGGGTATGCTCGCTTCGGGGCTTGTTTAACCTTGAAAATGGGTCGGATTGGCCATGAGGGTCAACCAGATGCATATCCAAGGTCTTAACAGACGTCAACAATTTTTTTTGGCATTTTTGACGTCGGAGTCCGGATCACCCAAAACATGATTTGCTATAGCACATGAAAATCGTCTAAATGGAGGGTATGCACGATTCAGGGCTCGTTTGACCTTGAAAATGGGTTGGAATTGGCCGTTAGGGACAACAAGATGCATAGCCATGGTGTTAACGGACGTCCACACCATTTTTTGGCATTTTTGACGTTGAAATCTGGATCACCCAAAAAATGGTTTCTTGTAGCACACGAAAATCATCGAAATGGCGGGTATGCACGCTTCAGGGCTCGTTTGACCTTGAAAATGGGTCAGACTGGACGTGAGAGACAATCAGATGCATAGCAAAGATCTATACAGATGGCCACAAAATTTTTTGGAATTTTTGAAAACAAAATCGGATCACCGAAAAAATGGTTCGCTATAGAAAATGAAAATCGTCTAAATGAGGGGAATGCGCCCTTCGGGGCTTGTTTGACCTTGAAAATGATTTGGACTGGCCGTGAGGGCCAATCGGATGCATAGACAACGTCTTGAATGACGTCCACAAAATTTTTTGGCATTTTTGACTTCGAAATCCGGATCACTGAAAAAATTGTCTGCTATAGCACAAGAAAATCTTCTAAAAGGGGCTATGGGCGCTTCGAGGTTCGTTTGACCTTGAAAATGGGTCGGACTGGCCGTGAAGGCCAACCAGCTGCATAGCCAAGGTGCTGTCGGACGTCAATAAAATTTTTGGCATTTTTGACGTTGGACTCCGGATCACCCGAAAAATGGTTTGTTATAGAAAACCATTTTTTGGGTGATCCGGATTCCGACGTTAAAAATGCCAAATTTTTGTGTGGACGTCCGTAAAGACCTTGTCTATGCATCCGATTGGCCCTTACGGCCTGTCTGACCCATTTTAAATGTCAAACAAGTCCCGAAGCGAGCATACCCCTCATTCGATGATTTTCGTGTGCTATAGCAAACCATTTTTTGGATGATCCAGATTCTGACGTGAAAAATGCCAAATTTTTTGTAGACGTCCATCAAGACCTTGTCTATGCAGCTGGTTGGCCCTCACGGCCCGTCCGACCCATTTTGAAGGTCAAACGAGCCCCGAACCGAGCATACCCCTCATTTCGATGATTTTCGTGTGCTATAGCAAACCATTGTTTGGGTGATCCCGATTCCGACGTCAAAAATGCCAAATTTTTTTATGGACGTCTGTCAAGACCTTGTCTATGAATCCGGTCGGCCCTAATGGACCGTCCGGCCCATTTTGAAGATCAAACGAGCCTCAAAGCGAGCATACCCCTCATTTCGACGATATTCCTGTTTTATAGCAAACCAATTTTTGGGTGATCCAGATTCCAACGTAAAAAATGCCAAATGTTTTTGTGGACGTCCGTCAAGACCTTGTCTATGCATCCGGTTGGCCCTCACGGCCCGTACGACCCTTTTATAAGGTCAAACGAGCCCCGAAGCGAGCATACCCCTCATTTCGACAATTTTCGTTTGCTATAGCAATCCATTTTTTGGGTGATCCGGATTTCGTCGTCAAAAATGCCAAATTTTTTTTGTGGACGTCTTTCAAGACCTTGTCTATGCATCGTGTGTCCCTCACGGCCAGTCCGACCCGTTTTGAAGGTCAAATGATCCCCAAAGCGAGCATACCCCTCATTTTGATGATTTTCGTGTGCTATAGGAGATCAATTTTTTGGTGATCCAGATTCCGACATAAAAAATGCAAAATTTTTTTGTGGACGTCCGTCAAGACCTTGTCTATGCATCTGGTTGGCCCTCACGGCCCGTCTTACCCATTTTAAAGGTTAAACGAGCCCCAAAAGCGAGCATACCCCTCATTACGACGATTTTCGTGTGCTATAGCAAACCAGTTTTTGGGTGATCCGGATTACGACGTGAAAAATGTCAAATTTTTTTGTTGAAGTCCGTCAAGACCTTGTCTATGCATCTGGTTGGTCCTCACGGCCCGTTCGACCCATTTTGAAGGTTGAACGAGCCCCGAAGCGAGCATACCCCTCATTTCGACGATTTTTGTGTGCTATAGCAAACCATTTTTTGGGTGATCCGGATGCCCACAACGTCAAAATGCCAAATTTTTTTTTGTTTTGTTCCTTCAATCCATTCTCTATGCATGTCGGTGGCCCTCACGTCACGTCCCAACCAATTTTGAAGGTCAAAAAACGAGCACCTAAGCGAGCATACCCCTCACATTTCGACCGGGATATGCGTGTGCTATAGCAACATTTTTTTGGGTGATCCAAAATTCTGCGTCAAAAATGCAAATTTTTTTTTTTGAGATTCGTCAGACCTTGTCTATAGCATGCGGTTGTCCCTCATGGCCCGTCCGACCCACTTTTTGAAGGTCAAACGAGCCCCGAAGCGAGGCATACCCTCATTTCGAGGATTTTCGTGTGCTATAGCAAACCCTTTTTTTGGTATCCGATGGCCAACGTCAAAATGGCCAATTTTTTTTTGGTGTCCTAAGAACCTTCTCTAAGTGCATTTCCGGTTGGCCCGCACGTCCCCGTCCAACCCATTTTGAAGTCAAACGAGCACCGAAGCGAGCCATACCCTCATTCGATATTTCGTGTGCTAAGAGCAAACCATTTTTTAGGTGATCCGGATTTCGACGTCAAAAATGCAAATTCTTGGGTGACCGTCCTTCAAGAACCTTGTCCTATGAATCCAGTTGGCCCTCACGGTCCCGTCCGACCCTATTTTGAGGTCCAAGACGACCCCTAAGCCGAGCATACCTCCCTCATTTCGCAATTTTCGTGTGCTATGTTAACCATTTTTTTGGGTGATCCCGTATTCCGTTCGTCAAAATGTAACTTTTTTGGAGATTTTCCGTCAAGACTTTTCCTTCTATGCATCCGGTTGGCCCCTCAGGCCCGTCCGAACCCATTTTGAAGGTCCACACAGCCCCGAGCAGCATCACCCCCCCCCCCCCTCATTTCGATGATATTCGTGTGCTTTAGAAAGTAAACAACCAATTTTTTGGGTGATCCGGATTTTGACGTCAAAAATGCCAAAATTTTTTGTGGACCGTCCATAAAGACCTGTCTATGCATACATTGGCCCATCACGCTTTGTCCCGAACCCATTGTGGGAAGGTCCAACGAGCCCCCGAAGCGAAGCCATAACCCCTCAGTTCGAACTATTTTCAGGTACTATAAGCACACCATTTTTTGGTGATCCGATTTCGACGTCAAAATGCCAAATTTTTTCGTGACTGCCTTCATAGACTTATTTAATGCATACGGTTGGACATCACCGGCTTGTCCGACCCATTTGAATGTCAAACGATCCCAGAAGCGAGCATACCAATCTTTGCTGATTTTCGTGTGCTAATAGCCACCCCTTTTTGTTGGTGATCTGGAGTCCCGAAGATCAAAAATGCAAATTTTTTCGTGGACATCCGTCAGACCTTGTCTATGCTACGGTTGGCTATACGGCTTGTCCCGACCATTTGGAAGGTCAAAGAGCCCCGAAGTGAGCATACCCCTCATTCGACGATTTTTGGTGTGCTATAGCACACCAATTATTTGGGGTGATCCGATTCTCACCGTCAAAAAAAAATACCAATTTTTTTTGTGGACGTCCCGTGCAGACCTTGTATATCCATAACGTTGTCCCTCAAACACGCTTGTTTTCTTTCCGACCCATTGGATTCAAACAGCCCCGAACGAGCATACCCCTTATTTCGAACGATTGTCGTGTGCTAAATAGCACCCCATTTTTTTTGGGTGTCCCGGATTCCTACTTAAAAAATGGATAAATATTTTTGTTGGAGGTCCGTTAAGACCTGTCTATGAATAAGGTTGGGCAATCACTGCTTGTCCGACCCTTTGAAGGTCAAACGAGCCCCGACGCTAGCATACCCCTCATTTCGACGATTTTTGGTGTGCTATAGCACACCAATTTTTTGGGGGTGGATCCGGATTCTGCGTCAAAAACACCAAATTTTTTCGTGGACGTCCGTCAATACCGTTTTCTCATGCATCAGTTGGAAATCCAGGCTTTTCCGACCCTTTGGACGGTCAACAAGCCCGAAGCGAGAATACCCTTCATTTTCGATGATTTTTGGTGTGCTATCGCACACCATTTTTTGGCGAGTCCGATTCTGACGTAAAAATGCCAATTTTTTCGGGGACGCCGTCTAGACCTTTGTCTTTGCTCGGTTGTCCATTCATCACGGGCTTGTACACGCCCTTTGGAAAAGGCACGAATCCCGAAGCGATCATACACTTCTCATTTTGAACTAGTTTCTGTGCTATACACACCTTTTTTTTGGTTTATCCGGATTCCGACGTCAAAATGTGCCAATTTTTTTGTGGAACGTCTGTCAAGACCTGTAATGCCTACGGTTTGGACATCCACGGCCTTGTCCAACCCATTTGGGAAGGTCAACGAGCCCCGAACCGAGGCAACCCTCATTTTTGATGATTTTCGTGTGCTATAGCCCAACCATTTTTTGGGGGGTGATCCGGATTCCGACGGCAAAAATTCAAACTTATTTTCGTGGACGGTCCGTCAAGACCTTGTTCTATGCATACCATTTTGCCATCACGGCAAATGGTTCCGACCCATTGGAATGCAAACGAGCCCCCGAAGAGAGCATACCCCACATTTCACAGATGAATTGTCGTGTGCTATATAGCCACCATGTTTTGGGTGAATCGGATTCCGGACGTCAAAAATCCAAATTGTTTTTGTGGAATTCCGTCAAGACATTTCTATGCATACGGGGCCCATCACTGCTTGTCCGACCATTTGAAGGTCAAACGAGCCCCGAATGAGCATACCCCTCATTTCGATGATTTTCTTGATCTAATAGCACACCATTTATTGGGTATCCAGCATCCCGAAATCAAAAATGCCAAATTTTTTTGTGGAATTTCCCGTCAAGACCTTGTTTATTCATAAGGTTTGGCCATCACGGCTTTGTACGCCCATTTGGAGGTTAAACGAGCCCCGAAGTGAATCATACCCCACATTACAACGATTTTCGTGTGCTCTTATATCAACACCATTTTTTGGGTGATCCAGATTCCGACGTCAAAAATGCCAAATGTTTCCGGGGTGACGTCCGTCAAGACCCTTGTCTATCATACGGTGTGGCCGCAAGGCTTGTCCCTCCCCATTTTGGAAGGTGAAAACAGCCCCGAAGGCGAATATACCCCGCTTCGACGATTTTGCGTGCGCTATGCACACCATTTATTTGGGTGAAGGTCCGGATTCGACATCAAAATGCCAAATGTTATCGTAGAAGTCCCGTCAAGACTCTTTATAATGCTACGGTTTTTGCCATAATGCTTGTCCTACCCCTTTGAAGGTCCAACAGACCCCGAACCGAGCATACCCCATTGGTGATATTTCTTGTGCTATAGCAACACCATGTTTTTTGGGTGATCCGGATTCCGACGTCAAAAATTCAACGTTTTTTCGTGGACGGCCCGTCAAGAACCCTAATTTTATGTTATGCATACGTTTTGTCCCATCACGGCTTTCCGACCCATTGTAAGTCAAACGACCCCGAAGCCAGCATACACCCCTTATTCGTGATTGTCCTTGAGCTAATAGCACACCATTGTAATTGGTTGATCAGAATCCTAATCAAAAATGCCAAATTTTTTTGTGGATTGTCCCCGTCAAGAAAGACCTTGTTTAGGCCATAAGGTTTGGCCATCACGGCTTGTATTACCCATTTGGGGGGGAAGGTGTAAACGAGCCCCGAAGCGAGCATACCCCCATTTCAAACAACAAGTTCCAACGATATGTGCGTGTGCTATATCCACACCATTTTTGGGGGGATCCAGATTCCGACGTCAAAAAATGGCCAAAATTTTTTCGTGACGTCCTCCAAGAGACCTTGTCTATGCATAACGGTTGTCCATCAGGCTTGTCCCCGACCCATTTGGAAGGTTAAATACACAGCCCCAAAGCGAAATACCCCTCATTTCGACGATTTTCGTGTGCTATAGCACACCATTTTTTGGGTGATCCGGATTCCGACATCAAAAATGCCAAATGTTATCGTGGAAGTCCGTCAAGACCTTGTCTATGCATACGGTTTGCCATCACGGCTTGTCCGACCCATTTGTAGGATCAAACGACCGCCGAAGCGAGCATACCCCTCATTTCGATGATTTTCGTGTGCTATAGCACACCATTTTTTGGGTGATCCGGATTTCGACGTCAAAAATGCCAAATATTTTTGTGTATGTCCTTCAAGACCTTGTCTATAAATACGGTTGGCCATCACCGCTTGTACGACCCATTTAGAAGGTCAAACGAGCCCCGAAGCGAGCATACCCCTAATTTCGATGATTTTCGTGTGCAGCACACCATTTTTAGGTGATCCGGATTCAGATGTCAAAAATGCCAAATTTTTTCGTGGACTTCCTTGCAAGACCCTGTCCTATCATACGGTTGGCCTCACCGGCTTTGGTCCGACCCATTTGGAAGAGTCAAACAGCCCCGAAGCGATCATACCCCCATTTTATGATTTTTCCGTGTGCCTTACCCACCCCTTTTTTTTGGGATCCGGATTCCGACGTCACAAATGCCAATTTTTTCGTGGACGTCCGTCAAGACCTTGTAGATAATACGGTTGGCCATCGACGCTTGTACGACTCCATTTGGAAGGTCAAACTGAGCCCCGAAGGATCATACCCCTCATTTTGATGATTTTTGTGTCCTATAGCAGCAACCTTTTTTGGGTGATATGCGGATTCCGACGTCAAAAATGCAAATTTGGTCAAGTTGAATTTCTGTCAGACCTTGTCATACAGACGGTTTTGGCTATCACGGCTTGTCCGACCCATTTGGAAGGTCAAACGAGCCCCGAAGTGATCATACCCCTCATTTCAACGATTTTCGTGTCCTATATCACTCCATTTTTTTGGTGATCCGGATTCCGACGTTAAAAATGCCAAATTTTTTCGTGGACGTCCGTCAGGACCTTGTCTATGCATACGGTTTTCCATCACGGCTTGTCCGACCCATTTGTAAGGTCAAACGAGCCCCGAAGCCAGCATACCCCTGATTTCGATGATTTTCGTGTGCAATAGCACACCATTTCTTGGGTGATCCAGATTCCGAAGTAAAAAATGCAAAAAAATTTCGTGGACGTCCGTCAAGACCTTTCTATTTCATAAACGTTGTCCATCCACGGCTTTTCCGACCCATTTGGAAGGTCAAAATGAGGCTTTTGAGCGAGCAATACCGTTATTTCCGACGTTTTTCGTGTGCTATAGGCACACTATTTTGTGGTTGACCGGATTACGACGTAAAAAAGGCCAAATATTTTTTGTGTGGACGTCCGTTAAGACTTGTCTTGAATAAAAACGGTTGGCCATCACGGCTTTGTACGACCCATTTGAAGTCACACGCGCCCCGAAGCGAGCAATAACCCTCATTTCGACAATTTCCGTGTGCTATAGCACACCATTTTTTGGGTGATCCGCATTCCGATGTCGAAAAATGCCACATTTTTTTGTGGACGTCCGTCAAGACCTTTTCTTTCCTATGTCATACGTGGAAATCACGGCTTTTCCGACCCTTTGGAAGGTCAAACAGCCCCGAAGCGATAATACCCTTCATTTCGATGATTTTTGTGTGCTATAGCACACCGATTTTTTGGGCGAATCCGGATTCTGACGTAAAATGCCAATTTTTTCGTGGAGTCCATCCAAGACCTTTATTTGCATACGTTTGTCCTCACGGCTTGTCCACCCCTTCTGGAAGGTCACGATCCCGGAAGGCGAGCATGCTACTCATTTAACGATTTGTTCGTGTGCTTATAGCAACAACATTTTTTGTTTATCCGATTCACGACGGTCAAAAATGCCAAATTTTTTTGTGGACGTCTTTCCAAGACCATTAATCTGCATAACGGTTTGGGACATCACGGCTTTGTCCAACCCATTTGGAAGTCAAACGATCCCCCTACCGACATAAACCCCTCATTTTGTGATTTTCGGTGCTATAGCCACACCATTTTTTTTTGGGTGGATCCAGATTCCGACGTTAAAAATTCCACTTTTTTCGTGGCGTCCGTCAAGACCTTGTCTAGTGCATACATTGCCATCACGTCATTCCGACCCCATTTGTAAGTCCAACGGAGCCCCCCCCGAAGAGAGCAATACCCCCACATTTCGATGATTTTTTTCGTGTGCTATAGCCACCCATTTTTTGGGGTGATCCGATTCCGACGTCAAAAATTGCAAATTTTTTTTGTGGACTTCTGTCAAACTTTTCTATGCATAACGGTTTGTCCATCACGGCTTTTGCCGACCCATTTTTTGAGGTCAAAACGACCCCCCGAAGTTACATCACCCCTCATTCGATTCGACGATTTCGTGTGCGATAGCACACCATGTTTTGGAGAACAGATTCCGACGTCAACAATGCCAAATGAATTTTTCTTCGACGTCCGTAAAGACCTTGTCTAAATGCATACGTTTGGACATCACGGCTTGTCTGACCCATGTGGGAAGTAAACGAGCCCCGAAGCGAGCATACCCCCTGCATTTTCGATGATTTCGTGAACTATAGCACACATTATGGATGATCTGGATTCCGAGAAGTAAAATTGCCAAATATTTTTTTGTGGATGTCCGTCAAGAACCTTGTTTATATGCATACGTGGCCCTCACAATTCTTGTACTACTTCCATTTTTGGAAGGTCAATCTAAAGCCCCGAAGCGAGCATAACCCCTCATTTCGCGATTTTTCATGTGCTATAGCACACCATTGTTGTTTTGGTGATCCGATATTGAACGTCAAAATGCCAAATTTTTTTCGGTGACGTCTGTCAAGACACCCTTTTCTATGGATCAGGTGGCCATCACGCTGGTCCGCCCCATTTGGAAGGTCACCGAGCCCCAAGCGAGCATATACCCCTAATTTCGATGATTTTTCGTGTTCTATAGCACAACCTTTTTTGGGTGGATCCCGAATTTCCGATGACAAAAATGCCCAATGTTTTCAATGGACGTTCCATCAAAGACCTTGTCTGATCATACGGTTTGGCCATCACGGCTTTTCCAACCACATTTGGAAAAGGTCAAACGAGCCCCGAGCAGCCATACCCCTCATTTCATAAAAACCGATTTTTCTGTGCATTGCCTCCATTTTTTGGGTGATCCGGTTTCGATGTCAAAAATATATGCCAAATTCTTTTCTGGACTTCCGTCAAGACGCTTGTCTATGGCATACGGTTGGCCATCACGGCTTGTCCCGACCCATTTGGAAGTCAAACGAGTCCCCTAAGAAACCATTACCCCTTCATTTCACGATTTTTCGTGGGCTACACACACCATTTTTTTTTGGGTGATACGATTCCGACGTCAAAATGCCAAAATTTCGTGGTTGGTCCGTCAAGACCTTATTTAATGCATACGGTTTGCCATCACGGCGTTTGTCACGACCCATTGAAAGGTCCCAAACAGAGCCCCGAACTAGCAATACCCCCCTTATTTCGATGATTTATCTTGAAAGCTAAAGCACCCATTTATTGGGTGATCTAGAATCCGAAATCAAAATGCTCCAAATTTTTTTGTGGAGGTCCCTTCACGACCATTGTTTTGCGATACGGGTTTTGCCTCACGGGCTTGTGACGACCCCCTTGGGGAAGGTGTTTTTTTAAAACTCGCCCCGAAGCGAGCATTACCCCTCATTTCACAATCAACGATTTTTGTGTGTGGCTATAGCACAACCATTTTTTGGGTGAAAATCCAGATTCCTTCCTCCGACGTCAAAAAATCCAATTTTCCATGACGTCCGTCAAGCCCCTTTCTATGCCATCCGGTTTGGCCACAAGGCTTGGTCCGACCCTTTTTGGAAGGTTCAACGGCCCCGAAGCGAGCATACCCCCTCATTTCGACGATTTTCCGTGTGCTATGCACCCCATTTTTGGGTGATCGGATTCCGACATCAAAATGCCAAAATTTATCGTGTAAGTGCGTCAAGACCTGTCCTATGCATACGGTTTGGCCATCAACGGCTTGGTCCCCGACCAATTTGGAAGGTCAAACGAGCCCCCGAAGCGAGCATACTCCTCTTTCGACGATTTTCGTGTGCTATAACTCACCATTTTTTGGGTGATCCCGGATTCCGACGTCAAACATTCCCCAAATTTTTTCGTGGACGTCCGTCAATACCCTTGTCTATGCATACGATTGGCCATCACGGCTTTTCCGAACCATTTGGGAAGGTCAAACGATCCCACGAAGCCAGCCAAGCCAGACCCCTCATTTTGACGAGTTTCGTGTGCTATAGACACCATTTTTTGGCATGATCCGGATGCTGACGCTCACAAATGCCTAAATTTGTTTCGTGGACCGTCTGTCAAGACCTTTTCCATGGTAAGTTGTCCACGACGGCTGTTTGTCCGACCCATTGGAATCAACGATGCCGCCCCGGAAGCGAGCATACGCCTAATTTCGATGATTTTCGTGTGCTTAAGCACACCTTTTTTTTGGGTGATCGCGAATTCCGATGACAAAAAATGCCAAATGTTTTCATGGACTTCCGTCAACCTGTTTCAATTGCTACTTTTGGCCATCACCGCGTTTTCCGACCCATTTGGAAGGTCCAACGAGCCCCGTAAGCGTGCATACCCCTTATTTCAAAACGATTTTCGTGTGCTAATAGCACTCCATTTTTGGGGGTGAATCCGGATTCCGACGTCAAAAATGCCAAATTTTTTTCGTGGACGTCCCGGCAAGACCTGTCTATGCATAAACGGTTGGCCATCACGGCTTGTCCGAACCCATTTGGAATCAACGACCCGAAGCAAGCATACCCCCATTTCGAAACGATTTTCGTGTGCTATAAGCACACCATTTTTTGGGTAATCCAGGGGGTATTTTGTTCCCGACGTCAAAATGGAAATTTTTTTTGGGGTTTGTCCGACAAGACCATATTTCTAAGTTCATACGGTTTTGGCCATCACTGCTTGTCCACCCTTGTAAGGTCAAACGAGCCCCGAACCTCTGCATAACCCCCTTTATTTTCATGATTTTTCTTGAGCTATTAGCACAGCCATTTATTGGTTATCAAGAATCCAAAAAAAAACAAACCCAAAAAAAAAGTAAACAAAAAATCAAAAATGCCAATTTTGTTTTTGTGGAATGTCCGTCAAAACCTTGTTTATAATAATGTTTTGGCCATCACGGCTTGTAACCCATTGGAAGGTTAAACGAGCCCCGACGAGCATACCCTCATTTCAACGATTTTTCCCGTGGTGCTATAGCACACCATTTTGGGTGCTCCAGATTCCGACGTCAAAAATGCCAATTTTTTCCGTGGACTCCCGCAACCATTGTCTATGCATACGGTTTTGGCCTCAAGGCTTTGTTCCGACCCTTTGGAAGTTTAAACAAGCCCCGAAGCGAAATACCGACCCCTCATTCTACGATTTTCGTGTGCTAGTAGCAACCCATTTTTGGGGTGATCCGGATTCCGACTCAAAAATCCCCAAATGTTATCGTGGAAGTCCCCGTCAAGACCTTGTCTAAATGCGTAACGGTTTGTTTGCCATCACGGCTTTTTCCGACCCATTTGGAGGATCAAACGACCGCCAAGCGAGCATACCGCCGAATTTCGATGAATTTTTCGTGTGCTATAGCACAACCATTTTTGTTTGGGTGATCCGGAGTCCGACGTCAAAAATGCCAAATTTTATTGTGGATGTCAGTCAAGACCCTTGTCTATAAATACGGTTGGCCATCACGGCTTTACGACCCATTTAGAAGGTCCAAAAAACAGCCCCGAAGCTAGCAACCCCTAATTTCGATATTTTTCAATATCATGTGCATTCACACCATTTTTTCATCGGGTATCCGGATTCGATGTCAGAAAATGCCAAATAGTTTCTGGACGGTCCTCAAGACCGTTGTCCCTATGCATACGGTTTGGCCATCACGGCCTTTTGTCCGACCCATTTGAAGGTCAAACGAGCCCCGAAGCGATCATTACCCCTCATTTGGGATGATTTTTCCGTGTTCTACGAACACACCTATTTTTTGGGGTGTGGAAATCCGGATTCCTCGACGGCAAAATGCCAAATTTTTTCGTTGGACGTCCCCGTCAAGACCTTGCATTACAATACGGTTGTTGGGGCCATCACGGCTTGTACGACTCCTTTGAAGGTTCAAAGAGCCCCGAAGCACATACCCCTCATTTCGATGATTTTCGTGTGCTAATAGAACCATTTTTTTGGGGTGATCCTGATTCCGCGTCAAACTGCCCAAATTTTTTCGTGGACGCCGTCAAGACCTTGTATATGCATATGGTTGGACATCACGCTTTGGTCCGCCCCATTTGGAAAGTCCAGAACAAGCCCCTAGAGGCGAGCATACCCCCTCATTTTGATGATTTTCGTGTCCCCTTAGCACACCTTTTTTTGGGTGATTCGGAATTCCCGACGTGAAAAAATGCTAAATTTTTTTCGGGGGAAGTTGTCCAAGACCTTGTCTATGCATACCGGTTGGCTATCACTGCTTTGTCCCCGACCCATTTGGAAGGTGTCAAAAACGAGCCCCGAAGCTGATCAATACCCCTCATTTGCAATTCAACGATGGTTCGTGTCCCTATAGCACTTCCATTTTTTTGGTATCCGATTCCGAGACGTTAAAAAGGCCAAATTTTTTTTGGTGGACTCCTTAAAAGAACCTTGTCCCTAGGCATACGTTGGCCCACTCACGGCTTTTGTCCCAACCCATTTGGAAGGTCAAACGAACCCCGAATCCATCATAACCCCTTCATTTCGAGACGATTTTTCGTGGGGCTATAGCAACACCATTTGTTGGATGATCCGGATCCCGACGTCAAAAAATGCCAAATTTTTCCGTACGTCGGTACGAAGACCTTTTCTATGGATAAGGGATGCCATCCATATGGCTTGTCCGACCCATTTGGAAGGTCAAACGACCCGAAGCGAGCATACCCTAATTTTCGAATTTCGATGATTTCGTGTCTTATATGCACAGCCTTTTTTTGGTGATCCAAGTTCCGATTACAAAAATGCCAAAATGTTTTCATGGACTCCTTTCAAGACCTTGTCCCCTATGCATACCTGGAATAAGGTTAGGGGATGGATGAGGGAGAGGGAGTGGAAGGCGTGCAGGTCAGATAGAAAAAGAGGACTGGGTGGAGTATCGCTCGACGGAGGGAGAGGTGGGCGTAGGGGTACGGGTGAGGTGAGGGTAAGGATGGGGGGAAGGATGAAGGGAGGGGAGGAAGCGAGGCGAAGATGGGAAGGGTAAGGCGCTAGGTAGGGAAAGGTAAGAATAGGAAAAAGTACGGGATAAGGAAGGGGACATAAGATGGGTGGGGAGGGGGGTGGTAAAGGGGAAAAAGAAGAAGCAGGGGAAGAGAGAAGAAAAAGAGATGAGAGAAACAGGGAGTGGGAACGGGAGGGAAAGCGGGTAAGAGTCAATGGAAAAGGTGGACAGGATTGCATTTGAAGGAAAATGGAAGTAAATGAAATAGACTAAATATAAAAATAGGAAAGAGGAGAATAGTGATGAGAAGCATGGGGTGTAAGGATGAGGGGCGATGAGGAGAAGGGAGAAAGAGAGTACGACTGATTAACGATGAGGAAGTGCGGTTTGTGCTGTAGAGGGTAGAAACGCGGATGTAGAAATAGCAAGTGAGTAAAGAAAGCAGGATGGAAGAGGTAAGTATGAGGAAGGGAAGAGGAGGGGCCAGAGGAGACGGAACATAGGAAGAATAAAACAAATGAGAGGATGGGAGGAATAGAAGTATAGGAAAGGAGGGAGGTATGGGGGGTAGGGGATATGGGATAAGAGAGGAGGAAAGGAGGGGTTCAAGGGAGCTAGGTAGTGAAAGGGGATGGTGGGGAGAATAAAGCGATAAGGAGGAGGGGTTGAAAGAAGAAAGAGAAGATAGTTGAAAGAGAGAAGACGAGAAGGTTGACCATCACGACTTGTCCCGACCCATTTGGAATGTCAAACGAGTCAGACCGAAGCGAGCATAAAATAGAGAACCCTCATTTAGCACGGATTTCGTGTGCTATAGCACACCAGTTTTTTTGGGTGATCCGGATTTCTCGACTCAAAAATGCCAATTTTTTTCGTGGACTCCGTCAAGACCTGTCATGCAACTTGGCCATCAAACGGCTTGTCTGACCCATGTGGAAGCAAAACGACCCCGAAGCAAGCATACCCCTCATTTCGACGATTTTCGTGTGCTATTGCACACCATTTTTTGGGTAATCCGGATTTCGACGTCAAAAATGCAAAATTTTTTTGTGGTTGTCCGTCAAGACCTAATTTATGCATACGGTTTGCCATCACGGCTTGTCCGACCCATTGTAAGGTCAAACGAGCCCCGAAGCCAGCATACCCCTTATTTCGATGATTTTCTTGAGCTATAGCACACCATTTATTGGGTGATCAAGAATCCGAAATCAAAAATGCCAAATTTTTTTGTGGATGTCCGTCAAGACCTTGTTTATGCATAAGGTTGGCCATCACGGCTTGTACGACCCATTTGGAAGGTTAAACGAGCCCCGAAGCGAGCATACCCCTCATTTCAACGATTTTCGTGTGCTATAGCACACCATTTTTTGGGTGATCCAGATTCCGACGTCAAAAATGCCAAATTTTTCCGTGGACGGCCTCAAGTACCTGTATATGCCATACGGTTGGTCCATCCAAGTCTTTCCGACCCAGTTGGAAGGTAAACGAGCCCCGAAGCACGAATATACCCCCTACCCCTCATTTTGACGATTTCGTCCTGCTATAATGCACACCATTTTTGGGGTGATCCGGATTCCGCATCAAAATGCCAAATGTTATGTGGAAGTCCGTCAATACCTTGTCCTTCCATACGGGTTGCCATCACGGCTTGTCCGACCCATTTGGAGGAATCAACAGACCGCCGAATCGAGCCTCCCCCCAGTTCGTATGATTTTTCGTGTGCTTATATCACCCATTTTTTGGGTGATCCGGATTCCGACGTCAAAAATGCCAAATATTTTTGTGGATGTCCGTCAAACCTTGTCCTATAAATACCGGTTTTGGCCTATCATCACGGCTTGTACGACCCATTTAAAGTCCAACGACCCCGAAGCGAGCATACCCTATTTTTTCGATGATTTTCGTGTGCAGCAACACAATTTTTAGGTGATCCGAGTCTTCCGATGTCAACAAATGGCCAAATATTTTCGTGACGTCGCGTAAAACCTTGTCTATGCATACGGTTGGACATCAACGGGCCCCCCCATTTTGTCCCGACCCATGTTTGGAAGGTCAAACGAGCCCCGAAGCGAGCATACCTACCCCCTCATTTGTGATTATTTTTTCGTGTGCTGTAACCTCAACCTTTTTTTGGGTGATCCGGATAACGACGTCAAAAATGCCAACGTTTTTTTCGTGGACGTTCCGTCAAGCCTTGTTATATAAATACGGTTGGCCATCACGGCTTGTACGACTCATTTGGAAGGTCAAACGAGCCCGAACTAGCATACCCCTCATTTTCGAACGATTTTCTGTGCTCATAGAACACATTTTTTGGGTGATCCGGACCGACGTCAAAAATGGTCCAAATTTTTTCGAGTACGTCCCGCAAGACCTTGTATATATGCATATGGGTTTTGGTGGACATCACGGCCTTTTGGTGTCCACCGTTGGGAAGGTCCAAACGAGCCCCGAAGCGAGCATAACCCTCATTTTGATTATTGTCGTGTCCTATTAACACACCTTTTTTTGGGTGATTCGGATTTCCCGACTTCAAAAATGCTAAATTTTTTCTTGAGTCTGTTCCAGACCTTGTCTATGATACGGTTGGCTATCACGAACGGCTTGTCCAACGCCATTTTGGAAGGTCAAACGAGCCCCAAGTGATCATACCCTCATGTCAACGATTTCGTGTCCTATAGCACTGAGCACTCCATTTTTTTGGGTGTCGGATTCGGACGTTAAAAATGCCAAAATTTTTTCGTGGACGTCCGTAAAGAACCTTGTCTAGCATACCTTGTTGGCCATCACGTCTTGTCCGACCCATTTGGAAGGTCAAACGAGCCCCGAAGCCCAGCATACCTACCCCCTCCATTTCCGACGATTTTCTGTGTGCTAAAGCACATACCATTTTTTTGGATGCTCCGGATTCCCGATGTCAAAATGCCAAATTTTTTCGTGGACTCTGTCAAGAAAACTTTTCTATGATAAGGTTGTGGCATCACGGCTTGTCCGACCCAGTTTGGAAGGTCAACCGAGCCCCGAAGCCGAGCATCCCTAATTTCGATGATTTTCGTGTGCTATAGCACAGAACCTTTTTTTTTTGGGTGATCCGAAGTTCCTCTGACAAAATGCCAAATGTTTTTCATGGACGTCCGTCAAGACGCTGTCCCTATGGCAGACGTTGGCCATCACTGGGCATCACGATCACGGCTTTTCCGAACCCATTTGGAAGGTCATGGACAAAACGAGGTCACGAGCAACCTCAGCGAGCATACCCTCATTTAAACGATTTTCGTGTGCTAAGGCACTCCATTTTTTGGTGATCCATTCCGACGTCAAAAATGCCAAATGTTTGTCGTGACTTCCCTTCAAACCTGGTCATCATACGGTTGGCCATCACGGATTTCCCGAAACCCCTTTGGAAGGTCAAACGAGCCCCGAAGCAAGCATATCCCTCATTTCGATGATTTTCGTGTGCTATACACATCACCATTTTTGGGTAATCCGGATTTTCGAACGTAAAAAAATGCTAACCTTTTTTCTTGGTTGTCCGTCAAGACCACGTGGTGGAGTGTCCCCAAGTGGGTCTTCCGCCTTGCCGCGCGCGGGTGTGGTGACACTGGGGGAGACTCGTGCTCGGGGGCGCCTTCTGTCGCCGCTCGGGCCCGTGCGATCGTCACTGGTTCTCTCTGTGCGCGGCTTCTGGTCGTCTCTCTTTGTCTCTTTTTCTATTCCTGATAGCCCGCTCCAATTGTTATCCTAGTTGCGTCCAACGATCTACGAAGCCAGCATAACCCCTTATTCGATGATTTTGCCTGAGCTATAAGCCAACACCATTTATTGGGTGATCAAGAATCCGAAATCAAAAAATGCCAAATTTTTTTGTGGGATGTCCGTCAGCACCTTTTTTTAATGCATAAGGTGTGGCCATCACGGCTTGTAACGACCCCTTTGGGGAAGGTTAAACGACCCCCGAAGCGAGCATACCCCTCCATTTTCAACTGCATTTTCGTTTGCTAATGCACGACCCATTTTTTGGGTGATCCGATTACGACGTAAAAAATGCAAATTTTTTCCATGACGTCCGTCAAGGACTTGCTATGCATCGTTGGCCGATCAAGGCTTGTCCGACCCATTTGGAAGGTTAAACAGCCCCTCAAGCGAATATACCCCTCATTTCTAGATTTTCCTTGTGCTAGGCACACCATTTTTTGGGTGTCCGGATGCCGACATCAAAATGCCAATGTATCGTGGAAGTCCGTCAAGACCTTGTCTATGCATACGGTTGCCATCACGTCTTTGTCCGAAAACCCGTATTGGGGAGCCAAAAGACCGCCAAGCGAGCATAACCCCTCTTTTTCGGATGATTTTCGATGCTTTTCATTAGCACACCAATTTTGGGTGATCCGGATTCCCGAAACGTCAAAAATGCCAAATATTTTTTGTGGATGTCCGTCAAGAGGACCTTGTCTATAAACACGGTTTGGCCATCACGGCTTGTACGACCCATTTAGAAGAAGGTCAAACGAGCCCGAAGCGACAAACCCCTATGTTCGAATGATTTTCCGTGTGCAGCACCCATTTTTAAGGTGATCCGGATGATTCCGATGTCAAAAATTGTCCAAATTTTTTCGTGGACGTCCGTCAAGACTTGTCCTATGATACTGTTGGCCATCACGGCTTGTCTAACCATTTGGAGGTCAAACGACCCCGAAGCGGCATACCCCTCATTTTGATGATTTTCGTGGTGCGACAACACACCTTTTTTTGGGGATCCGGGATTCCGACTTTCAAAATGCCAAAGTTTTTCATGGACTCCTTCAAGCACCTTGTATATAAATACTGTTGGGCCATCACGGCTTGTAACGACTCAATTTTGGAAGGTCAAACGACCCGAAGCGAGCATGTGGACACCCCTCAATTTCGAACGATTTTCGTGTGCTATAGCCACACCATGTTTTAGGGTTTGTATCTCCGATTCCGACGTCAAAAATGCCAAATTTTTCGTGGACGTCCTTCAAGACCTTTGTAATATGCATATGGTTGGACTCACGGCTTGTGCCGACCCATTTGTGGAAGGTCAAACGAGCCCCGAAGCGGCATACCCCCCTCATTTTGATGATTTTCGTGTCCCTATACGCAACACCTTTTTTTTTTGGGTAGCTTCCGGATCTCCGACCGTCAAAAATGCAAAATTTTTTGTGGAAGTCTGTCAAGACCTTTCTATGCATATCGGTTTTTGGCTTCAACGGCTTGTTCCGCCATTTGGAAAGGATTTTATGGTTTCCTTATCTGATAGTAGAAGGAGTCAGGTAGTGGCACGAAAAGGGAGATGGGGCTGGTAGCGGACGTGGGTGAGGAGGGGAGGATGGGGGCAAGATGGGACGAGACGGGGGGGGGGGAGAAAGAAGATATCGAGAGTCAAACAGCCCTGAAGTGATCATTACCCCTCATTCAAAAACGATTTTCTTTGTCCTATAAGCACTCCATTTTTTGTGATCCGTTCCGACTTCAAAATGCCAATTTTTGTGCAGTGGACGTCCTCAGGACCTTGTCTATGCCTAACGTTTTTCCATCACGGCTGTCCGACCCATTTATACTGTCAAACGAGCCCGAAGCCAGCATACACCCCTTATTTCGATGATTTTGCATTCATGTGCCATAGCACCACCATTCCTTGGGTGGATCCAGATTCCTAATTAAAAATGCAAAAAATTTCGTGGACGGCCGTCAAGACCTTGTCTATGCATACGCGGTGCATTCCTCACGGCTTTTAGAGAGGAAAAGAAGAGACGACCCTTTGGAGGTCACACGAGCCCGAAGCAGCATACCCGCGTTATTTTGCGGACGGTTTTCGTGTTTCCTTTAGCCACACCATTTTTTTGGGTGATCCGGATTGTCCGACGTCAAAATTCAAAATTGTGTTTCGTGGACGTCCGTCAAGACCTTTCATATCATACGGTGTGGCACTCACACTGCTTGTCCCGAGACGCAACCATTTTGGAAGGTCAAACGATCCCTGAAGTGAAGCATACCCCTCATTTCGACGATTTCCGTGTCCCTATAGCACACCAGGTTTGGGGTGATCCCGATCCGGGAGTCAAATGCCAAAATTTTTCGTGGACGTCGGTCAGACCTTGTCTATTCAACGTTTGCCATCACGGCTTGTACTGAACCCATTTGGAAGGTCACCGAGCCCCGAAGAATCATACCCTCATTTCCGCGATTTTTGTGTGCTATAAGCCCCCATTTTTAAGGGTAATCCGGAATTCCGACTAAACAATAAAATGCATATTTTTTTCGTGGACGTCCGTCAGACCTTGTATATGCATAACGGTTGACTTCACGGCTTGTCCGACCCCATTTGGAAGGTCAAACGAGCCCCTAACCGAGCCATACCCCAGTCATTTCGATGATTGTTCGTGTGCTATAAGCACAACCCATTTTGGGGTGATCCGGATTCCAACTGTCAAAATGCCAATTTTTTCGTGTACGTCCTCACGACCGTGTCTATGCATACGGTTGGCCATCATCACGGCTTGTCCCCGACCATTTGGAGCAAACGACCCGGAAGTGAGCATACCCCTTCAATTTCGAAAACGATTTTCGTGTCCTATAGCACACCATTTTTTTGGGTTGATTCCGGATTTCCGGAGTCCAAAATGGCCAAATTTTTCGTGGACGTACGTCAAGACCCTGTGTCATATGCATAAGGTTTTCGCATCACTGCTTGTACGACCCCATTTGGAAGGTCAAACGAGCCCCCAAGATATCAATACCCCCTCATTTCGACGCTTTTCGTGTGCCTTAGCAACATCATTTTTCGGGGGTGATCCGAAGTCCTCCGACATCAAAAATGCCAAATTTTTTTGTGGACTCCGTCCAAGACCTTGTCTATGCATAGGTTTTTCCATCACTGCTTTGTTCTACCAATTTGGAGAGGTCCAACGACCCCAAGCGAGCATACCCTCATTTCTACGATTTTCGTGTGCTCTAGCACACCATTTTTTGGGTGAGCCAATTCCGACGTCAAAATTCCAAATTTTTTCGTGGACTGCCTCAAGACCTTGTCTATGCTACGTTTGGCCATCACTGGCTTGTCCGACCCATTTGGAAGGTCAACGAGCCCCAAGCCGCATACCCTCCATTTCGGACGTATTTTTCCTGTGCTATAGCGCACCATTTTTTGGGTGGATCCGGATTTCAACGTCAAAATGCCCAAATTTTTTTCGTGGACGCCTCAAGACCTTGTATATCCATACGGTTGTCCATCACAGGCTTGTACGACCCATTTGGAATGTCAAAAAAACGATCCCCGAAGCGAGCATAACCCCTCATTTCGACGATTTTTCGTGTGCTATAGCAACACCATGTTTTGTGGTGATCCGGCTTCCGACGTCAAAAATGCTAAATAATTTTTTCATGGAGTCCGTCAGACCCTTGTTTAAATATGCATACGTTGACATCACGGCTTGTCGCGACCCTTTGGAAGGTCAAAACGAGCCCCCCCGAAAGAGCATACCCTCATTTCTCGATTTTCGTGTGCTTATAAGCAACACCATTTTTAGGGTGATACGTATTCCGACGTCAAAGATGCCATATGTTTTTTTTTTCGTGGGAACCCGTCCGTCAGACATTGTATAATGCATAAGGTGGACATCACAATCACATGCTTGTCCACCCATTTTGAGAAAGGTCAAACGAGCCCCCGAACCGAGCAATACCCCTCATTTTGATGCATTTTCGGTCTTATAGCACACCATTGTTTTTTGGGTGAATCCGAATCCGACGTCAAAAAATTCCCAAATTTTTTTTCGTGGCCGTCCGTCAAGCCGTTGTCTATGCATACAGTTTTTGTCCATCACGCACGGCTTGTCCGACCCCTTTGGAAGGTCAAACGAGCCCCATCGAGCATGCCCCTCATTTCGATGATTTTCGTTGCTATAGTCACCATTTTTTTTGGGTGATCCGGATTCCTGACGTCAAAAATCTAAATTTTTTTGTGGACCATCCGTCAAGAACTGTCTATGCATACGGTTGTCATCACGGCTTTTTCCTGACCCATTGGAAAAAAAAAAAAACAAAAGGTCAAACGAATCCCCGAAGCGAGCAACCCCTCATTTCAGACGATTTTTTTCCGTGTGCTGTAGCCACACTATTTTTTTGGGCGATCCGATTCACGTCAAAAATGCAAATTTTGAGTCGTGGACGTCCGTCAAGAAGAACCTTGTCTATGCATATGGTTGGACATCACGGCTTGTACACCCCTTTGGAAATCAAACGACCCCAAGCGAGCATACCCCCATTCCGAAATGATTTTTCGTGTGCTATAACACCATTTTTTGGTTGATCCCTTATTCCGACGTCCAAAAAATGCCAATATTTTTCTTTGGGACGTCCCGTACAAGACCTTGTGTATCCATCTACGGTTGGACATCATGGGCTTGGTCCGACCCAATTTGGAAGGTCACACCGAGCCCCCGAAGCGAGCATACCCCTCCTTTGATGAATTTTCGTGTTCTATAAGCACAGTCATTTTTTGGGTGAAATCCGGCTCCGACGTCAAACATGCAAATGTTTTCGTGGTGTCCGTCACGACCTTGTCTATGCATACAGTTTGCCATCACGGCTTGTCGCCCATTTGGAAGGTCACACAAGCCCCGAAGCGAAAGCATACCCCTCTTTCGATGATTTTCGGTGTGCTATAATGCCCCCCATTTGTTGTGTGATCCGGAATTCTGACGTCAAAAAATACCAAATTTTTTTGTGGACGTCCGTCCAGACCTTTCTATGCATACGATTGTCCCTATCACTCAAACGGATTTTTCCGACCCATTTGGAAAGGTCAAACGAGCCCCAAAGTGAGCATAAAAAACCCCTCATTTCGAAATACGATTTTCGTGTGGCGTAGCACACTATTTTTGGGTGATCCGGTGATTCCGACGTCAAAAAAATGCAAAATTTAATTCGTGGACGTCCGTCCACACGTTGTATTGCATATGGTTGGCCATCGACCGACTTGTACGAGACCCCTTTATTGAAAGGTCAACGAGCCCCAACGCGCGCATACCCCTCAATTCGAACGATTTTCGGGTCTAGAGCACACCAGTTTTTTTGGGTGATTCCGATCCGACTCAAAAATGCAAATATTTTTCTTTGACGTCTGTCAAGACCTTGGTATGAATACGGTTTGGACATCACGGATTGTCCCGACCCATTTGGGAAGTTCAACCGAGCCCCGAAGCGAGCATACCCCGCATTTTGATATTTCTTGTTCTATAGCACACCATTTTTTTGGTTGATCCGGATTCACGTCAAAAATGCCAATTTTTTCATGGACGTCCTTCAAGACATTTGATCTAAGCATAATGTTGGCCATCACGTTTGGTCCGACCCATTTTGAAGGTCCAACGAGCCCCGAAGCGAGCACTACCCCTCATTTTCGATGATTTTCGTGTGCTATAGCACACACCCATTTTTTGGGTAATCAGACATTCGACTCAAAAATGGCCAAATTTTTTTCCTGTGGACTTCTGTCAAACCGTTTTTCTATGCAGACGTATGGAAATCACGGTCTTTTTTCGACCATTTGGAAGGTCCAAACGATCTCGAAGCGAGAATAACCCTTCATTCGAATGATTTTTTTGTGCTATAGCACAACCATTTTTTTGGGTGATCTGGATTCCGACGCAAAAATGCAAATTGTTTTCGTGACGTCCGTCAAAGGCCTGTCTATGGATAGGTTTGGCCAACACGTGGCTTGTCCCACCCATTTTGGAAGGTCAACCGAAGCCTCGAAGCGAGCATACCCCTCATTTCCACGATTTTTCGTGTGCTAGTTGCCCACCCATTTTTGGGTGATCCCGGATTCCGACGCAAAACATGCCAAAATTTTTCGTTGACGTCCGTCAAGACCTTGTGTAATGCTACGGTTGCCACCACGGCTTGTCCCTAACCCTTTGGGAAGTAAAACGAGCCCCCGGTACGAGCACACCCCTCATTTCGATGATTTTTTTTCGTGTGCTATGCCACCTTTTTTTGGGTGATCCGGGATTCCGAACGTCAAAAATACCAAATGTTTTCATGGACGTCCGTCAAACTTGTCTAATGCATACGGTTTTCCCATCAAGGCTTTGTCCGACCCATTGGAAATCAATGAGCCCCGAAGCGAGCAATACCCCTTGTTTCGACGATTTTCGGTGCTATTCACACCATTTATTTTGGGGTGATCCCCCGGATTCCTACACAAAATGCCCATATTTGTCGTTGGACGTAGGTCAGAACTTTGGTATATGCATACTGGTTGGGCCATTCACGGATTGTCCGACATTTGGAAATTCAAACTGAGCCCAAATGCACATTACCCATTCTTTTGATTATTTTCGTGTGCATAGCACATCCATTTTTTTGGGTTGATCCGGATTTCGACTTCAAAAAATGCCAAATGTTGTCATGGACGTTCCGTCAAGACCTTGTCTATGCATACGGTGGCGCCACACTGACTTTTTCCGACCGCATTGGAAGATGAAACGATCCCCGAAGCGAGCATACCCCTCATTTCGAAACGATTTTCGTTTACTATAGCCACATTTTTTTGGTGATCCCGGATCCTGACGTCAAAAATTCCAATTGTGTGCGTGGGACATTTCGTCAAAGACTTGTCTATACATACGGTTTGGCATTAGGCTTTTCCGAACCATTGGAGGGTCAAAGAGCCCCGAGTGTTGCGTACCCTTCATTTCGACGACTTTTCGTGTGCTATAGCACACATTTATTTTTTTGGGTGATCCGGATTCGAGCGTCAAAAATGCCAAATTTTTTTGTGGACGTCCGTCAAGACCTTGTATATGCATACGGTTGGCCATCACCTTACGACGCCTTGGAAAGGTCAAACGAGCCCACCCCCCGAAGCGAGCATACCCCTCATTTCGACGATTTTGTGTGCTATAGCAAACAATTTTTTGGTGATCGATTCCGACGTCAAAAATGCAAATTTTTTCTGGACGTCCGTCAAACCTTGTCTATGCATACGGTTGGCCATCAACGGCGTCCGACCCATTTGGAAGGTAAACGAGCCCCGAAGCGAGCATACCCCTCATTTCGAATTTTCGTGTGCTATAGCAAACACCATTTTTTGGGTGATCCGGATTCCGACGTCAAAAATGCCAAATTTTTTCGATGGACATCCGTCAAGACCTTGTCTATGCATCCGTGTGCCATCACGGTTCCGACCATTTGGAAGGTCAAACGAGCCCGAAGCGAGCATCCCCTCATTTCGACGATTTTCGTGTGCTATAGCAACACCATTTTTTGGGTGATCCGGATTCGACGTCAAAAATGCAAATGTTTTCTGTGGACGTCCGTTCAAGACCTTGTCTATGCATCGGTGGCCATCACGCGTCCGACCCATTTGGAAGTCAAACGAGCCCGAAGCGAGCATACCCCTACATTTCGATGATTTCGTTGCTATAGCAAACCAATTTTTTGGGTGATCCGGATTCCGAGTCAAAAATGCCAAATTTTTCGTGGACGTCCTCAAAACTTGTCTATGCATTGGTGGCCATCACGGCCGTCCACCCATTTGGAAGGTCAAACGGCCCCGAAGCAGCATACCCCTCATTTCGACGATTTCGTGTGCTATAGCAACCATTTTTGGTTGATCCAGGATTTCCAACAAAATGCCAAATTTTTTGTGGACGTCTCAGACCTTGTCTATGCATCGGTTGCCATCAGTCGTCCGACCCATTGGAAGGTCAAACAAGCCCCGAAGGCGAGCATACCCTCATTTCGACATTTTCGTGATAAAAAATTTTATTTTAGATCCATCAACCCTTTTTTGTCACCTCCACCCGTTTTATTTTTCCCCACATGCCGCCCATTTAAGGTCACGACCGACTTCTCTCATTGACATTTTCGTGTGCTATATGCACCTTTTTTGGGTGATCCAAATTCCGCGTCAAAAATGCCAATTTTTCTGCGTCCGTGACCTTGTCTAGGCATACGGTTGTGCCATCACCTTGTCCGACCCATTTGAAGGTCAAACGAGCCCCGAAGCGAGCATACCCCTCATTCGACGATTTTCGTGTGCTATAGCAAACCATTTTTTGGGTTGATCCGGATTCCGACGTCAAAAATGCCAAATTTTTTAGGACGTCCGTCAAGACCTTGTCTATGCATCCGTAGGCTCATCACGGTGTCCGACCCATTTGAAGGTCAAACGGCCCGAAGCGAGCAACCCTCATTTCGACGATTTTTCGTGTTCTATGCAAACCATTTTTTGGGTGATCCGATTCCGACGCAAAAATGCCAATTTTTTCGTGGACGTCCGTCAAGACCTTGTCTATCATACGGTTGGCCTCACGGCTGTAGACCATTTGGAAGGTCAAACGAGCCCCGAAGCGAGCATACCCCTCATTCGAATTTTCGTGTGCTATAGCAACATTTTTTGGGTGATCCGGATTCCGACTGTCAAAAATGCCAAATTTTTTTCGTGACGTGGCCTCAAGACTGTCTCTGCATCAGTTTGGCCATCATGGCTTCCGTATGACCATTTGGGAAGGTCAAACGAGCCCCGAAGCGAGCATATCCCTATTTCGNACTCCAAAAATTCAAATTTTTTAGTGTACGGCTTCCGTCCAGACCTTTGTCTATCATCCGTTTGTGTCCATCACGGCCCGTCCGACCACTAATTTGGAATGTTCAAACAAGCCCCGAAGCGAGCATAATCCCTCATTTCGACGATTTCGTGTGCTATCACAAAAACCATTTTTTTGGGTGATCCGGATTCCGACTTCAAAAATGCTAATGTTTCGTGGACGTTTTCAATACCTTGTCTAGCATCCGGTTGGACATCACGGCCGTCCGGCCCATTTTAAGGTTAAATGACCGCGACAGCGAGCATACCCCTCATTTCGATATTTTCGTTTGCTTATACAGCAAAACCATTTTTTGGGTCGTATATTTTCGTGTGCTTATATCAAACATTTTTTGGTGATACAAATTCCGCCACAAAATCCAAATTTTTTTCGTGGGACGTCCATCAAGACCTTTTCTATGAAATCCGTTGGCCATCACGGCCCCGTCCACCCCATTTGGAAGGTCAAAACGGCTCCCGAAAAGAGCGTACCCCTCCATTTCACGATTTTTCGTGTGCTCATAGCAAACCAGTTATTTGTGTGATCCCAGATTCTGACGTCAAAAATGTCAAATTTTTTAGTGGGACGTCTATCAGAAGACCTTGTCCTAGGCATCTGTTCTCCATCACGAGGGCCCGTCCGACCCATTTGGAAGGTCCAATACAAGCCCCGAAGCGAGCATACCCCTCCATTTTCGAACGATTTTCGTGTGCTATGCAAACAAAAATGCCCAATGTTTTGGTGACGGTCCGTCAGACCGTGTCTATGCAGATGGTTTGGCCCTCACGGGCCTGCACGACCCATTTTGAAGGTCAAACAGCCCAAAGCGAGCATTTCTCTCATTTCGACGATTTTCGTGTGCTATAGCTACCATTGTGGGTGTCATAAGATTCCAACGTCGAAAATGCCAAAGTTTTGTGGACGTCCATCAAGACTTGTCTAGGCATCCGGTTGTCCTCCGGGCCCTCCGAACCCTTTTGAAGTCAAACAATCCCCGAAGCAAGCATAACCCTCTTCGACAGTTCGGTGCTATACAAACCATTTTTTGGGTTATACCGGATTCCGCGTCAAAAATGCTAAATGTTTTTGTAGACGTCCGTCAAGACCTTGTCTATGCATCCGTAGGCCTGCACGTCCTGTCCGCCATTTTGAAGGTCAAACGAAGCCTCAAAGCGAGCACACCCCTCATATTCGACGATTTCTGTGTGCTTCAAGCAAACCACTTTTTGGGTGATCCAGATTCCAAATCAAAGCCAATTTTTTTTGTGGGACGTCTTCAACATCCTTGTCTATGCATCCGTTTGCCCTCACGGCCTACTACCCATTTTGAATGTCAAACGAGCCCCAAGCGAGCCTACCCCTCATTTCTGATGATTTTCTTCTGCTATTAGCCTATCATTGTTTGGGTGATCCGATTCCGATGTCCCAAAAATGCCAATTTTTTTGTGGACATCCTTCAAGACCTTGTCCTATGCTCCGTTGGGCCCCACGGGCCCGTCCCGACCGCATTTTTGAGGTCAAACGGAGGCACGAAGCGAGAATACCAAGTCAGTTCGACGATTTTCGTATGCTATAGCAAACCATTTTTTTGGGTATCCATGATTTTGACTAAAAAATGCCAATTTTTTTTGTGGAATCGCCGTCAAGAGACCTTGTCTATGCATCCGGTTCGGACCGCACGGCCCGTCCGACCCATTTGAAGGTCAAATTGACCTCGAGCGAGCCAAGTACCCCTTATTTCGAATATTTTCGTGTGCGGCAAACGATTTTTTGGGTGATCCAGAGCCGACCTCAAAAATGTCAATTTTTTTTTTGTGGAACAGTCCGTCACTAGACTTAAACTATGCATCCGGTTGGCCCTCACGGCCCGTACGACCCATTTTGAAGGTCAAACGAGCCTTGAAGCGAGCATACCCCTCATTTCGATGATTTTTGTGTGCTATAGCAAACCATTTTTCGGGTGATCCGTATTCCGACCTCAAAATGCCAATTTTTTTTGTGGACGTCCGTCAATACCTTGTCTATGCAACCGGTTTGCCCTCACGGCCTGTCTGACCCATTTTGAAGGTCAAACGAGCCCCGAAGCGAGCATACCCTTCATTTCTACGATTTTTGTGTGCTATAGCAAACGATTTTTTGAGTGATCCGTATTCCAACCTCAAAAATAACAAATGTCTTTGTGGAAGTCCTTCAAGACCTTTTATATGCATCCGGTTGGCCCTCACGGCCAGTCCGACCCATTTTGAAGATCAAACGAGCCCTGAAGCGAGCATACCCCACATTTCGATGATTTTCGTGTGCTATATCAAACAATTTATTGGGTGATCCGTATTCCGACCTCAAAAATGCCAATTTTTTTTTTGTGACGTCCGTCAAATTAACCACCTTGTCATAAATGGCAACCGTTTTGGCCCTCAGACCGTCTGACCCCGTTGATCATCAAACGAGCCCTCGAAGCAATCATACCTCTAACCTCTCATTTCGACGTTTTCGTGGTGCTAGTAGCAAATGATTTTTTGGGATCCGGTTTCCCACCTCAAAATGCAACATTTTTTTTGTGAGCGTCCATCAATACCTTGTCTAATCATCTGGTTGGCCCTCCCGGCCCCGCCGACCCATTTTCCGAAAGGTCAAACGAGCCCCGAGCGAGCATACACCCATTTCGACTATTTCTTTTGCTATAAAATACAAACGATTTTTGGGGTGATCCTGATTTCCGATCATCAAAATGCTAATTTTTTTTTGTGGAATTCCGTCAATACCATTGTCCTATGCATCCGTTGGCCCTCAGGCCCGTCCGACCCATTTTGCAGGTCAAACGAGCTCTAAGCGAGCATACCCCTCATTTCCTAGAGATTTTACGTGTGTTATAGCAAACGATTTTTTTGGGTGATCCGTATTTTTTCTGACCTCAAAAATGTCAATTTTTTTTTTGACCTCCTTCAATACCTTGTTATATGCATCCTTAGGCCCTCACGGCCCCTTCGAACCCTTTTGAAGGTAAACGAGCCCCCGAAGCGACATAACCCTCTTTCGTCGACGATTTTTCGTTGCTATATCAAAATATCAAACCATTTTTGGGGTGGATCCGTATTCCACCTCAAAAATTCCACAGTTTTTTTGTGGACAGCCTTTCAAGACCTTGTTTGTGCAGCCGGTTGGCCCTCCGGCTAGTCCTACCAATTTTTTGAAGTTCAACGATCCCGAAGCGATCATACCCCATGTACCCCGCAATGTTTGACGATTTTCGTGTGCTATATAGCAAACGATTTTTTTGGGTGATCCGTATTCCGACCTCAAAATTCCGAATTTTTTTGTGGACGTCGCTCAATTCCTTCCTATTTCCATCCGGTTGCCCCAAGGCCGTGCCGACCCCATTGTTAAGGTCAACGAGTCCCGCAAGCAAGCATACCCCATTTCAACGTTTCCGTGTGCTATAGCAAACCATTTTTGGGTGATCTGAAATCTGACGTCAAAAATGCCACATTTTTTCTGGACGTCCGTAAAGACCTTATCTATGCATCCGTTGTCCTTCACGGCCCGTCCGACCCATTTTGAAGGTCAAACGATCCCCGAAGCGAGCATACAACTCATTTTGACGATTTTCGTGTGCTATAGCAAACCATTTTTTGGGTGATCCGGATTCCGATGTCAAAAATGCCAAATTTTTTATGGACGTCTGTCAAGACCTTGTTTATGCATCCGGTTGTCCCTCACGGCCAGTCCTACCAAGTTTGAAGGTCAAATGAGTCCCGAAGCGAGCATACACCTCATTTCGACGATTTTCGTGTGCTATAGCAAATGATTTTTTGGGTGATCCGTATTCTGACCTCAAAAATTCCATTTTTTTGTGGACGTCCGTCAATACCTTTTTCGATGCATAGGTTGGCCCCTTAGGCCCTTTTCCGACCCGTTGATTATCAAAACGAGCCCCGAAGCGAGCATACCCCTCATTTCGACGATTTTCATGTGCTATAGCAAATGATTTTTTGGGTGATCCGGATTCCAAAGTCAGAAATACCAAATGTCTTTGTGGACGTCATTCAAGACCTTGTCTATGCATCCGGTTTTCCCTCACGGCCAGTCCGACCCATTTTGAAGGTCAAACGAGCCCCGAAGCGAGCATACCCCTCATTTCGATGATTTTCGTGTGCTATAGAAAACAATTTTTTGGGTGATCCAGATTCCGACGTCAAAAATTCCAAATGTTTTTGTGGACGTCCGTCAAGACCTTGTCTATGCATCAGGTTGGCCCTCACTTCCCGTCCTACAAATTTTGAAGGTTAAACAGTCCCGAAGCGAACATACCCCTCATTTCGACGATTTTCGTGTGCTATAGCAAACGATTTTTTGGGTGATCCGGATTCCGAAGTCAAAAATACCAAATGTCTTTGTGGACGTCCATCAAGACCTTGTCTATGCATCCGGTTGGTCCTCATGGCCAGTCCGATCCATTTTGAAGGTCAAACAAGCCCCGAAGCGAGCATACCCCTCATTTCTATGATTTTCGTGTGCTATAGCAAACGATTTTTTGGGTGATCCAGATTCCCTACGTCAATAATGCCAAAGTTTCTTTGTGGCGTTCCGTCCAACGAACAAAAAAAGGGGTGGGGGAAGGGGTGTCTATGCATCCGGTTGGCCCTCAGGGCCGCTGTCCACCCATTTTGAAATGTCATACGAGGCCCCGAGCGGCATACAACCTTATTTCGAACGATTTCCGTGTGCTATAGCAAAACCATTTTTGGTTGATCCGGATTCCGATGATCAACAATGCCAATTTTTTTTTCTGGACGGTCGTAAAGACCTTGTCTATGATCCGGTTGGCCCTCAACATAAATCGGCTCCATAATTTCAATCGATCCCCGATTTTGAATGTCAACGCCCCGGAAGCGAGCATACTCCATCATTTTTTCAACGATTTTCGTGTGATATAGCAAAACCATTTTTTTGGTGATCCAATTCCTGCCGATCAAAAATGCCAATATTTTTGTGGACGTCCGTCAAGTTAGACCTTTGTATATGCACTCTCCTTTTGTCTTTTTTTCAAATCCCTTACGACCATTTTTGAAGGTCAAAAGAAGCCCCGAAGCGAGCATACCCCTCATTTCGACGATTTTGTGGCTATAGCAAAACCATTTTTGGGTGATCCCGATTCCGACGATCCAAATAATGGCCAAATTTTTTTTATGGACGGTTTGTCAAGTACTCCTTTTTAATTGGGCATGTCGTTTTGCCCTCACGGTACCGTCCTCAATAACTACCCCTTTTGAAGGTCAAACGAGCCCGAAGCCAGCATACCCCTCATTTTCACACACTTCAAAAAAACGATTTTCCTGTGCTATAAGCAAACCATTTTTGGGGTGATCCCTGATTCCGACGTCAAAATGCCACTTTTTTGGTGGACCGTACGTCAAGAACCAACTTGTCTATCCATCCGTTTGTACATCACTTTCCCGTCCGATCCATTTTGAAGGTCAAACGAGCCCACGAAGCGAGCATACCCCTCATTTCAACGATTTTTGTGTGCTATAGCAACCATTTTTTGGGTAATCCGAATTTGACGTCATCAATAACCAATTTTTTTGTGGACGTCCTTCCAGACCCCTTTCTATTCATCTGGTTTGGGTCTCAAGGGAGAATTTCCAGGCCGTCTGACCCATTTTGAAGGTCAAACAAGCCGTGAAGCGATCATACCCCTCATTTCGACAATTTTCGTGTGCTATAGTAAACTATTTTTTGGGTGATCCAGATTCCGTCGTAAAAAGTGCCAAATTTTTTTGTGGACGTCCTTCAAGACCTTATGTATAAATACAGTTGGCCATTACGGCCCGTCCAACACATTTTGAAGGTCAAACGAGCCCCGAAGCGAGCATACCCATCATTTCGACGATTTTCGTGTGCTATAGAAAACCATTTGTCTAAATGGGGTGTATGAGCGTTTCGGCAATCGTTTGACATTGAAAATGGGTCAAACTGGCTATCAGGGCCAATCGAATGCATAGACCAGGTCTTTATGGACGTCCACAAATAATTTTGGCATTTTTGATGTCGGAATATGGATCACCCAAAAAATTATTTGCTATAGCACACAAAAATTTTATAAATGAGGGGTATGCGCGCTTTAGGGCTCGTTTGACCTTGAAAATGGGTCGGACTGGCCGTGAGGGCAAACCGACTGCAAAGTCAAAGAAATAACAGACCTCCACAAATTTTTTTGGAACTTTTGACATCGGAATCGGGATAACCCAAAAAATTGTTTGCTATAGCACACGAAAATCGTCTAAATGGGGGATATGCGTGATTTGGGGCTTGTTTGACCTTGAAAATGGGTCGGACTGTCGTGAGGGCCAACCGGATGCATATACAAGGTCACAACAGGCGTCCATAAATTTGTTTGGCATTTTTGATGTCAGAATTTTTATCACCCAAAAAATAATTTGCTATAACACATGAAAATAATCTAAATAGGGAGTATGCGTGCTTCAGGGCTCGTTTGACCTTGAAAATGGGTCGGACTATCCGTGAGAGACAACCGGCTTCATAGACAAGGTATTGAAGGACGTCCAAAAGGTTTTTTTGAACTTTTGACGTTTGAATACGGATCACCCAAAAATGGTTTGGTATAGTATACGAAAATCGTCTAAATGGGGTGTATGCGCGCTTCGGGGCACGTTTGACCTTGAAAATGGTTTTGCCGTAAGGGCCAACCGGATGCATAACCAAGGTCTTGACGGACGTCCACAAAATTTATTGCATTTTTGATGTCGGAATCCGGATCACCCAAAAAATGGTTTGCTATAGCACACGAAAATCATCGAAATAAGGGGTATGCACACTTCGGGGCTTGTTTGATCTTTAAAAATGGGTTGTACAGACCGTGATGGCCAATCGGATGCATAGACAAGGTCTTGACAGATGTCCACAAAAATTTTTTGGAACTTTTGACGTCGGAATCTTGATTATCCAAAAAATGGTATGCTATAGCACACAAAAATCGTCTAAATGGGGGGTATGCGCATTTTGGGGCTCGTTTGACCTCAAAAATGGGTCGGACTGTCCGTGAGAGCCAACCAGATGTATAGACAAGGTCTTGATAGACGTCCGCAATTTTTTTTGCATTTTTGACGTCGAAATCATAATCACCCAAAAAATGGTAAACTATAGCACACGAAAATCATCGAAATTGGGGTATGTGCGCTTTAGGGCTCCTTTGACCTTGAAAATGGGCCGAAAATCTCGTGAGGGTCAACTGGCTGTATAGCCTAGGACTTAAAGGAAATTCACAATAAAAATTGGCCTTTTTGACGTCGGAATCTGGATCACCCAAAAAATGGATTTCTATAGCACACAAAAATTATCTAAATGGGGGTATGCGCGCTTAGGGGCTCGTTTGACCTTGAAAATTGGTCGGACTGGACGTGAGAGACAACCAGCTGCGCAGAACATGTAGTGACAAGTGATCTACGTCCCCCCTTTGTTTTTTAATTTATTTTCCGATCTAATTTCCTTCACCTTTAGGCTCCCACCCAATCCTTTTTGCTCTTCTTCACCTAAAGCGAAAAGCGTTTAAATGTGGGGTATGCAGCCGCTTCAGGCGTCGTTTGACTTTGAAATTGGGTCGGACTGGCAGTGAGGTACAACCGGCTGCATAACCAAGGTCTAGACAAACATCCACAAAAAATATTGGAATTTTTGACGTCAGAATCCGGATCACTCAAAAAATGACTTGCTATAGCAAACGAAAATTGTCTAAATAGGGGGTATGCTTGCTTCGAGGCTCGTTTGACCTTGAAAATGAGTCAGACCGGCCGTGACGGACAATGGGCTTCATAGCAAAGGTCTTGACGGACGTCCACAAAAACTTTTTGAACTTTTGACGTCGGAATCTGGATCACCCAAAAAATGGTATGCTATAGTACATGAAAATCATCTAAATGGAGGGTATGCACGCTTCGGGGCTCGTTTGACCTCAAAAAATGGGTTGGACTGGCCATGAGATCCTACCAGATGCATAGCCAAGGTCTAAACAGACGCCCACAAAAACTTTTGGCATTTTTGACGTCGGAATCCGGATCACCTAAAAATTGTTTGTTATAGCACACGAAAATCATCAAAATGGGGGATATTTGCGCTTAGGGGCTCCTTTGACCTTGAAAATGGGTCGTACTTCCCGTAAGGGCCAACCGGCTGCATAACCAAGGTCTTAAAGGACATCCACAAAAAATTTTGGCATTTTTGACATCGGAATCTGGATCACCCAAAAAATGGTTTGCTATATTACACTAAAATCGTCAAAATGGGGGGTATGCGCGCTTTAGAGATCGTTTGACCACGAAAATGGATCAGATTTGCTGTGAGGGGCCTACCGGATTCGTAGATAGTTTCTTGATGGAACTACATACATTTTTTTTTTTTGCATTTTTCATGTGCATATCCGGATCACCCAAACAGGCTTGCTAATACAATAACCGACATGCTAAAATCATCGATATGGGGGGTATGTGCGCTTCGGGGCTCATTTGACCTTGAAAATGGGTCGTATTGGACGTGAGGGACAACTGACTGTATAGCCAAGTTCTTGATGGACCTCCACAAAATATTTTGACATTTTTGACATCGGAATCCAGATCACCCAAATAATGGTTGGCGATAGCACATGAAAATCGTATAAATGAGGGGTATGTGTGTTTTGAGGCTCGTTTGTCCTTGAAATTGGGTTGTACTGGTAGTGAGATCCAACTGGCTTCATAGACAAGGTATTGACAGACGTCCACAAAATTTTTTACGTCGGAAATCCGGATCACCCAAAAAATGGTTTGCTATAGCACACAAAAATCGTCTAAATGGAGGGTAATGCGCGCTTCGGGGCTCGTTTGACATTTAAAATGGGTCAAACTGGCAACGAAAGAAAACCGGCTGTGTAGCCAAGGTCTTCGCGTATGTTTGTAAAATATTTTGGCATTTTTGTTGTCGGAGTTCGGATAAACCAAATTAGTCTGCTGATTTTGCACATGTAAAATTTTCTTAATTGTTTTGGCTCTTGTTTCTCTTTAGAAGACAATTTACGCCTACTTTGGTTTCACACCTTTGAACTTTTTTCTTTGGTCCTGGTATTTTTTTGTCAGATTATTCCCCCCTTCTTTCCCTCTCCAATACCATATAACCATCCCAGCCAGGGTTTGACCTCGTGCGCGAATCCCCCCGCCCAAATTTGGATCTCTTGTGGAGACATTCGGAAAGCTGGATAAACCGAAAAATTCTTGCTAATACTCAGGTACGAAACTTCGTCTAATTGGGGATCTTGCGTGTTGCTGTATCCTTTGACCTTAAAAAAATGGTTCCCTGACGTTCTCCCGTACTGTGGTATGTTTTCAAACCTGACCGGTTCTTCAAGTTATTCCCCGGTAGTTCATTCCCAATCATTGTCCCTTATCCAGTCAAAAAAATTTGGGCATTTTTGACATCAGAAATCTGATCACCAAAAAAAAGGTTTCTTCTTCTAAATAAGCACAAAAGCAAAATTGTCTTAATGTTTTGTTCCTGTCTCTCTTTACTTGATTCTTCGTTGGTGTGTGTCCTGCCTACAAACTTGCCCCTCGGTGTGTCCTGGGGTCCCCCTGGCTCTCCCCCCCGCCCTCCCATCCGACCCCCCCTGTCTTTCCCTCCTTCCCCAAACACTCCCCTCCATTTTTTTATGCCTTTTGTTCAACTTTTTCTCCCGCTTCCCACGTTGCGCTCCTCATTGCTTCTTTTATCTCTCGAATCCGCGAGAGGGCTGGGGCGGTTGAGAAAACGTGGTGGGTGGGCCATGGGGGAATGGCTACGCGAGATAACATGACGCGTCCACGCACTTTCTCTTCCTCCCCTTGCGTGTCTGCCACTCTTTTCGCGGGATTGTTTTCTTTGACTCTTGAAATATGGGCGTATGACTGGCCAATGAAGAGATACACCGTTCTGCATACCCAATTTCTTTTGACTGACTCTCCAACACGGACGCACCTATGTTTATGTTGTGGGTGTAGCGCTGTTTTGTACATTCAAACTATTTCGAGGCCCTTCTTGGGTTGTTTGGTAGCTCCTCAACGGCATGGGCGGGTTAGAGGAGCTGGGGAGGAAGGCGATGTGATGGTGTTGTTAAAGGGGTAATAGAAGTTACTGGCCCGGCCTCGTTTGTTATATGCGTTTGTGACGTCTCCCCTGGTCGGTTTCGGCCGGGTGTACGTGAAAATAGGTGTTAGCGTCCGGCCTTGGCTTTATGTCGTTCTGAAATATGATTATCGTGCGTTTCTGTATACCAATACCTGGGTTTGTTGATTTATAAGGCTTTTTGTTCTTTGACTTGAAATGTGTCGTACATGGCCCGTAGAAGGGCCACTGGATGCATGCATATACGAGTCTTGGAAGAAGTCCACAAAAAAAATTGCATTTTTCACGTACGTCTTTCGGATCACCCACAACAATTGTTTTGCTATAGTTGCAGCAAAGAGAGGAGACTAGGTTTACACGGAGGAAACTTTATTCCTGTTGGACTCAATATGTGAATATGTGAATAGTAGGGCAGCGAGCTTCGAACACCTTTTCACGGAGCCGTTTGGTTGGTTTTTGTTGCTGGTTGGTGTATTACCGCGGCGGGATGGTGCGGTTAGTTCTTTGGTTCTCCGTCGGGGTAAAGATATGTAGGAGTGAGGGGGGGGGATTGGGGTGTGACGGTATTGAATGGGGAGGTGGTGAAAGACACTGTTAGCGCTTTGGTGGGTTTAGGGGGTGGTTTTTCTAGAAGGGCCTGTTCTCCTCTTTTATGTGCCGTTTCATGGAACTGGCACTGTGTCCTTGAGTTGGTAAGCGAGTTTCTTAATGGCTGCATAGCCAAGGTCTATGACCCCAACGCCACAATAAAATTTTTACAGAACAAAGGCATGTTTTTTTTTATTTTGCCTCATTTATCAGCCGCCTACTCATTTTTATATTTGCTCTATATAGTTGGTCCCGTGGCTGGCGCTGTGGGGCGGGGTTGGGCCTCGGAGCCCCGCACATCTTGACGAGCCTTCTTTGTTCTGGCCTTGGAGTGTGGTCTCATCGTCAGGGGTTTTTCTCATCGAATTTTTTAGTCCCTTATGCTTCTCTATCATCTTATGAGAGTCTCATGCTTAAAGTTGTGCCAGGTGAGTGAGCAACCTGATGCATACCGAAGTTTTTGTAATGACTTCCTCCGCATAAATTTTTTCTAAGCAATTTTTTACCAGAGGGGTTCTAGCCGTTTTTATCACCTCAAATCCACCTAGCCTTCCGCTCATAACTTGTTTTGTTCCTAATAGAACATGAAAATCATCTAAATGGGTGTTAATGCGCGCTTTGGGGGGGGGCTTCGTTTCGATATAAGATTTGAATATAGCGGCTAGGTTAGGGTGGTGGTTACGGGCGATGTAAGAGGGTGTGATGCGGTTTAGGGGTGTAAGTGAGGGAGGTGGTCTTGGTGCAATGGTTTTGGGCACGTGGCGTAGCCATTGTACAAATGGGACGATTGGCCGTAATGGCCACCCTGTTGCTAGAGAAGGTCCTTGATGGATGTCCCCTACAAAAAATTTGGATTTTTTTTACCGTTGGAATTTCGGATCAGTTCACCACCCACAATACACTTGTTATATTTCTATGCGAACCAACTTCCTTTCTGGGCCTAGGTTTCCATAAATGTGTGTTTATTCTCATGCAGAGGACAGTTCTTTTCGTAAAAGTCCTTTTTTTTCCCAATTTGGTCTGCTGGCCTTTTAGCTATGTTACGCGGTCTCCTTGTCTTTCCTCGTCTTTGGCCTTCCGTGTCGCCTTGCTTCTCAGGTCTTGACGGATGTCCACAAACAAACTTTTGGTACTTTTTACCTCGGAATTCTCTTGCTCAAAAAATGGTTTGCGATAGGCATAAGAAAATCCTCTAAAAATATCAGGGGTAATGCACGGCTTCTTCTGGCGCATCTTTGACCTTTAATGGGATTAGATTGGGCGTGAGGGCCAACTTGATGCATAACAAGGTCTTTAAGGAGTGTTCGTTCATAAATTTTTACAGATTTTTTGACAGTCAGATTCTGATCACGCACAAACCATGGTTTTTCATATATCACCAAAGACAGTCCAAGGTGGGGGTTCTCTACAATGTTTTTTTCAATATAGCTCGATCTTTGCATTTTCTTTTTGTTTCCCTTTGTCCGCCATTTTTATCTTAAAAGTGCCGGTTTCGCTTTTAATTATTCCACCACCCTGTCCTCGATCCAAAGTATTTAAGAACATTAATTAATTTTTTTGGTATTTTTTAGGTTAGATGTTCGTGATAACCCAAATAGATGTGTTTTCTATAGGCTACGGACTCGCCAATCATTCGTCAACTTTTTTTTTATGTCTGTTCTCTGTTCTCTTTGTAGATTCTTTTTTTGCCTTCAGACTATGTATTTGACTGGACGTAAGGTCCAACTGTCTGCATAGTATTGGAGGGTCTTGCCAGACGTCCCACACCATTTTGTCATTTTTTACTTCTTCATTTGATCGGGCTCCCATAAGCCTAATAAATTTCTAGTTTCCGTTCGTCCAGGGGGTTAGCGGAGAGATCCCAAGCCGTTGCTCCTTTTTCCTCTGGGATATAAGCTTATTCGGCTTGGTTTTGTGCGCCTACATGCGTGTCCGGTTTTCTGGTTTTTGAGGTGCCTCGTGGATACTTCGACAACAGGACGTGTTTTTATCTTGGTTTAGAAGGGGTGTGGGGTTGGGAATAAGGGGGTCTTTGCCGTTTGTTTGGCCTTGGTGTTTAGTGCTTTGTCTGTACGTGCCTATGCGCTCCCGGGCGGTGTTAGTGGGGAGTGGTATGTTTGGGGCTGGCTGCATAGACAAGGACTTTTTAATAATCAAAAATTATTTTTGGTGGCATTTTTGACTAGGTAGTAGTCTGGGTGTTTAGCTCTCGATCTTTCTCCGTCAACTCCCAAATGTATTACTAATGAATAAGAGAAACGTCAAATCGTGGGTATGCGCTACATTGGAGTCTTGCGTTTGACGCTATTAACTGGGTTGGACATGTCGTGACAGCAAGAAAAGTTAGTTCACCGCCACTTCCTTGCCAGCCTCCTAAAGTGGGATAGTCTTTTTCTTCACCTCCCTTACACCCATTGTTATTTATGATTTCCTGCTTGAATTGGTCTTACTGGGGGAACCTCGATGCAATCGTCTATCAAAGGGAGGAAGCTTTGAAAGGCAGCAAGGTGGCGATCAATACGGGGGGAGTGGTGGTTATGGGGGTAGGGGATGTGTGGAATCTTGCGAAAACTAGAGAGATTAGGGCGTTGGCGCTCCGGTCACCCAAAAAATGGTTTTGCACAGGGCTAAACTTCCTTTAAATGCTGTGTTAGTTCCACAAGATCTAATCACCGAGGGAATCTTCATAAATGTTTGTCCAGTTTTTTTTCTCCCGATAGAGAGTCGTTGGTTCCCCGTTTTTGTCTTTCGCTGGGGCCGTGTGATACAACTGCCTGCATAACCAAGGTATTGACGGACTCGTCTTGAAAATTTTTGGAGGCTTTTGACGTTGGGATTCTAGATTATCCCCAATAATGGTTTTCTATAGCACACAAAACGAAAATCCATCTAATGGGGGTATGCCGCTTCGGAGTCGTTTGACCTTGAAAATGGGTCGGAGTAGCCGTAAGGGCCAACCGAATGCATAGACAAGGTCTTGAAGGACGTCCACAAAAATTTTTGGCATTTTTCACGTCGGAATCTGGATCACCCAAAAAAAGGTATGCTATAGCACACGAAAATTGACTAAATTGGGGGTATGTGCGCTTCGGGGCTCATTTGACCTTTAAAATGGGTCCGACTGGCCGTGAGGGACAACCGGATGCATAGCTAAGGTCTTAAAGAACGTCCACAAATATTTTTGGCATTTTTGACGTCGAAATCCGGATCACCCAAAAAATGGTTTACTATGGCACACGAAAATCATCAAAATGGGGGGTATGCGCGCTTCGGGACTCGTTTGACCTTGAAAATGGACCAAACTAGCCATGAGAGCCAACCGGATGCATAGCCAAGGTCTTGATGGACGTTCACAAAATTTTTTGGAACTTTTGACGTCGTAATCAGGATCACCCAAAAATTGGTTTGCTATAGGCACACGAAAATTGTCTAAATGGGGATTCTAGCGCTACTGGGCTTGTTTGACCTTTAAAATGTGTTGGACTGGCCGTGACGGAAAAATGGTTGCGTAGCCAAAGTCTTAAAGAACGCTCACATAAGATTTTGCATTTTTTACGTCAGAATCCAAATCACCCAAAAAATGGTTTACTATAGCACACGAAAATTGTCAAAATGTGGGGTAATGCGCGCTTCGGGGATCTTTTGACCTTGAAAATGGGTCGAACTGGCCGTGAGGGAAAACTGAATGCATAGCCAATTTCTTAAATGACATCCACAAAAAAATTAGGCATTTTTTACATCGGAATCTGGATCACCCAAAAAATTGTTTGCTATAGCACACAAAAATTGTTTAAATAGGGGGTATGCGCGCTTCGGGGCTCGTTTGACCTTGAAAATGGGTGGGAATGGCCATTAAAGCCAAACGTCTGCATAGACAAGGTATTAACAGATGTCCACAATTTTTTTTTGGAATTTTTGACGTCAGATGCCGGATCACCCAAAAAAAGGTATGCTATAGCACACGAAATTCGTTTAAATGGGGGGTATGCAACCTTCGAAGATTTTTTTGAACTTGAAAATGGGTAAGACTGGCTGTGAGTGACAACCGGATGCATAACCAAGGTCTTGGCGGACGTCCAGAAAATTTTTTGGCATTTTTTACGTCGGAATTCGGACCACCCAAAAAATGGTTTGTTATAGCACACGAAAATCATCTAAATAGGGGGTATGTGCGCTTCATGGGTCGTTTGACCATGAAAATGGGTCAGACAGGCCGTAAGGGACAACCGGATGCATAGACGAGGTCTTGAAGGACGTCCACAAAAAATTTTGGCATTTTTCACGTCGGAATCCGGATCACCCAAAAAATGGTTCGCTATAGTACACGAAAATCGTCGAAAATGGGTCGTACTGACTGTAAGGGATAACCAGTTGTATATCCAAGGTCTTGACGGACGTCCACAAAAAAATTTTGCATTTTCGACGTTGGATTCTAGATCACCAAAAAAATGGTTCGCTATAGCATACGAAAATTATCTAAATTAAGGTTATGCGCGCTTCGGCGCTAGTTTGACCTTGAAAATGGGTTGGACTAGCCGTGAGGGACAACCGGCTGTATAGGCAAGGTCTTAACCGAAGTCCACAAAATATTTTGGCATTTTTGACGTCAGAATCTGGATCACCCAAAAAATGGTTTGCTATAGCACATGAAAATCATAGAAATGGGGATTTGCGCTTCGGGGATCGTTTGACCTTTAAAATTGGTCGGACTGGACGTGAGGGCACATAGGATGCATAGCCAAGGTCTTGACGGACTTCCACAAAAAATTTTGGCATTTTTGATGTCAGAATATAGATCACCCAAATAATGGTTTTGCTATAGGACATGAAAATCATCGAAATGGGGGTATGCGCGCTTTAGGGCTCGTTTGACCTTGAAAATAGGTTGGATTGGCCGTGAGGGAAAACCGGATGCATAGACAAGGTCTTGACGGACGTCCAAAAACATTTTTGGCATTTTTGACGTTGGAATCTTGATCACCCATAAAATGGCTTTCTATAGAACACGAAAAATACCGAAATGGGGGGTATGCGCACTTCAGGGCTCGTTTAACCTTTAAAATTTGTCGTACTGACCGTGAGGGACAACCGAATATATAGACAAGGTCTTGACGGACGTCCACAAAAATTTTGGCATTTTTTACGCTGGAATCTGGATAACCTTAAAATTGGTATGTTATAGCCCACGAAAATTGTCTAAACGAGGGTATGCGCGCTTCGGGGCTCATTTTACTTTGAAAATGTGTCGGGCTGTTTGTGAGGTCCAACCAAATGTATACTCAAGGTCTTAACGGACGTCCACAAAAAAATTTGGCATTTTTCACGTTAGAATCCGGATCACCCGAAAAATGGTTTGCTATATCACACCAAAATCGTCGAAATGGGAGGTATCCGCACTTTAGGGCTCGTTTAATATTTAAATGGGTCGTACTTCCATGAGGGAAAACCGGTTGTATAGACAAGGTCTTGACGGACGTACACAAACATTTTGGCATTTTTGACGCCGGAATCTGGATTACCCAAAAAATGGTTTGCTATATCACACAAAAATCATCGAAATGGGGGGTATGCACGCTTCGGAACTCGTTTGACCTTGAAAATGGGTCAAAATGGACGTGAGGGCCAAGCATAGCTAAGGTCTTGACGGACATCCACAAAAAAGTTTGACATTTTTGACGTTTGAATCCGGATCACCCAAAAAATGGTTTGCTACTATAGCACATGAAAATTGTTAAAGTGAGGATATGCGCGCTACAGGGCTTTTTTTACCATGAAAATGGGTCGTACTGGCCATGTGGGCCAATCGGATTCGTAGACAAGGTCTTGACGAACTTCCACAAAACAATTTGGCATTTTTGACCTGGAAATATGGATCACTTAAAAAATGGCTTGCTATAGCACATGAAAATTGTCTAAATGGGGGTATGCGCGCTTCGGGGCTCGTTCGACCTTGAAATTGGGTCGGACTAGACGTGAGAGACAATGACTACATTGCCAAGGTCTTGACGGACGTCCACAAAAAATTTTGGATTTTTTGACTTTGGATCCGGATCACTTAAAATATGGTTTGTTGTAGCACACAGAAATCGTCTAAATGAGGGGAATGCGCACTTCGGGGCTCGTTTTACCTTGAAAATGGGTCGGACTGTCCGTGAGGGACAAACGGATGCATAGCCAAGCTCTTTGCGGACATCCACAAAAAAAAATTGCATTTTTTACGTCGGAATCTGGATAACCCAAAAAATGGTTTACTAAAGCACACGAAAATCGTAAAAAATGGGAGGTATGAGCGCTTCGGGGCTCCGTTGACCTTTAAATTGGGTTGGACAGGAAGTGAGAGCCAACCAAATGCATAGCCAAGGTCTTTATGGACGTCCACAATTTTTTTTGGAATTTGTTATGTCGGAATCTAGATCACCCAAAAAATGATTTGCTATAGCACACAAAAATCGTCTAAATAAGGGTATGTGCGCTTCGGGGCTCGTTTTACCTTTAAAATGGGTCGGACTGGCCGTGAGGTAAAATCGGCTGCATAGACAAGGTCTTAACGGATGTCCACAAAAAAATTTGGCATTTATGACGTCGGAATCCGGATCACCGAAAAAATAGTTTGCTATAGCACACGAAAATATTCGAAATGGGGGTATGCGCGCTTCAGGGATTGTTTGACCTTTAAAATGGGTCGTACTGACCGTGAGGGACAACCGGATGTATACACAAGGTCTTGACTGACGTCCACAAAAAATTTGGCATTTTTGACGCCAGAATTCGAATCACCCAAAAAAAGTTTTACTATAGCACACGAAAATCATCTAAATGGGGGGTATGCGCGCTTCGGGGTTTGTTTGTCTTTGATAATGGGTAGGACTGGTTGTGAGGGACAACAGGATGCATATCCATGGTCTTAAAGGACGTCCAAAAACTTTTTTTGACATTTTTCATGTCGAAATCTGAATCACCAAAAAAAATGGTTAGCTATATCACACAAAAATCATCGAAATGGGGGGATGCACTATTCGGGGTTCGTTTGACCTTGAATATGGGTTGGACTGGACGTGAGGGACAACCGGATGCATAACCAAGCTCTTGAAGTACGTCCACAAAATGTTTTGGCATTTTTGATGTCGAAATCCGGATCACCCAAAAAATGGTTTGCTTATCACATGAAAATCGTTTAAATAGGGGTATGAGCGCTATAGGGCTTTTTTGACATTGAAAATGGGTCGGACTGGCCATGAGGGCCATCGGATGCGTAGTCAAGGTCTTGACGGACTTCCATAAAAAATTTTGGCATTTTGACCTCAGAATTTGGATCACCCAAAAATGGCTTCCTATAGCACATGAAAATCGTCTATATGGAGGGTATGCACGCTTCGGGGATCGTTTGACCTTGAAAATGAGTCGTAAGGGCCATGAGGGCCAACCGAATGTATAGACAAGGTCTTGACGGACATCCCCAAAAAATTTGGCATTTATTATGACAGAATCCGGATCACCCAAAAAAAAAATTATTATAGCACACGAAAATTGTCGAAATGGGAGGTATGCGCTCTTCGGGGCTCGTTTGACCTTGAAATTGGGTCGTACTGTCCGTGAGAGCCAATTGGATGCATATCAATGGTGTTGACGGACGTCCAAAAAAATTTTTGGAATTTTTGACGTCGGAATCCGGATCACCCAAAAAATGGTTTGCTATAGCACACGAAAATCGTCTAAATGAGGGTATGCGCTTCGGGGCTCCTATTACCTTGAAAATGGGTCGAACTGGCCGTGACGGACAACCGGATGCATAGACAAGGTCTTAACAGATATCCACTAAAAAAATTTGTATTTTTGATGTCGGAATCCAGATCACCAAAAAAATAGTTTGCTCTAGCACATGATAATCTTTGAAATGGGGGTTATGCATGCTTCGGAGATCATTTGATCTTGAAATTGGGTCGGACTGACCGCGAGAGAAAACCAGCTGCATAACCAAGGTCTTGATGGATGACCACAATTTTTTTTCAATTTTTGATGTCGAAATTTTGATCACCCAAAAAATGGTTTGCTATAGCACACGAAAATCCTCTAATGGGGGTATGCGCGCTTCGGCGCCCGTTTGACCTTGAAAATGGGTCTAATTGGCTGTCACGGCCAACCAGATGCATAGCCAAGCTCTTGACAAATGTCCACAAAAAATTTTGGATTTTTTGACGTCGGAATCCGGATCACCTAAAAGATCATTTTCTATAGCATACGGAAATTGTCTAAATGGGGGTATGCGCGCTACGGGGCTCGTTTGACCTTGAAAATGGGTCGGACTGGACTTGAAGTCCAAACGGATGCATAACTAAGGTCTTGACGGACGTCCATAAAATTTTTTGGCATTTTTGACGTCGTAATCTAGATCACCCAAAGAATGGTTTGCTATAGCACATGAAAATCGTAGAAATGGGGGTATGCGCGCTTCAGGGCTCGTTTGACCTTGAAAATGGGTCAGACTAGCTGTAAGGGCCAATCGGATGCGTAGACCAGTTCTTGAGGGATGTCCACAAAAGCTTTTGGCATTTTTGACGTCGGAATCCGGATCACCCAAAAATGGCTTGCTATAGCATACAAAAATCGTCGAAATGGGGGGTATGCGCGCTTCAGGGCTCGTTTGACCTTGAAAACATATCGTATGACCATGAGGGCAACGGTATGTATATCCAAGGTCTTGACGGACCTCTAGAAAATTTTTTGACATTTTTGACCTCGTAATCCGGATCACCCAAAAATGGTTTGCTCTAGCACACGAAAAACGTCGAAATGGGGGGTATGCACGCTTCACAGATCGTTTGACCTTGAAAATGTGTCAAACTGTCCATAAGGGACAATCTGATGCGTAAACTAGCTCTTGACAGACGTCCACACAAGATTTTATTTTTTTTGACGTCAAAATTTGGATCACCCAAAAAATGGTTTGCTATAGCACACGAAAAAAGTCTAAATAGGGGGTATGCGCACTTATAGGCTCGTTTGACCTTGAAAATGGGTCGACTTTCTATGAGGGACAACTGGCTGCATAGACAAGGTCTTGACAGATGTCCACACAAAAATTTTAAATTTTTGATGCCGAAATCCGGATCACCCAAAAAATGGTTTTCTATAGTACACAAAAGTCGTCAAAATGGGGGGTATTGCATGCTTCGTCGCTCGTTTGACCTTGAATATGGGTCGGACTGGCCGTGAGGGCCAACCGACTTCATAGCCAAGGTCTTGACGGACGTCCAAAAGTTTTTTGCATTTTTGAAGTTGGAATTTGGATCACCCAAAAAAAGATTTCCTATAGCACACGAAAATCATCTAAATGGGGGGTATGCGCTCTTCAGGGCTCGTTTGACCTTGAAAATGGGTCGGACTGGCCGTGAGGTCAAACTGGCTGCATAGCCAAGGTCTTGACGGACGTCCACAACAAATTTTGGAATTTTTGACATTTGAATTCGGATAACCCAAAAAATTGTTTGCTATAGGACACAAAAATCGTCTAAATGGGGGATATGCGTGCTTTGGAGCTCGTTTGACCTTGAAAATGGGTCGGACTGGACGTGTGGGCCAACCGGATGCATATCCAAGGTCTTGACGGACGTCCACAAAAAGTTTTGGCAGTTTTGACGTCGTAATAGGGATCACCCAAAAAATGGTTTGCTATAGCACACGAAAATCGTCTAAATGGGGTGTATGGACGATTCAGAACTCGTTTGACATTGAACATGGGTTGGAAAGGCCATGAGAGCCAATCGTATGTGTAGACAAGAACTTGACGGATGTCCCCAAAAAAATTTTGCATTTTTGACATCGGAATCCGGATCACCCAAAAAATGGTTTGCTATAGTACACGAACATCATCGAAATAGGAGGTAAACGCGCTTCGGAGCTCGTTTGACCTTGAAAATGGGCCAAACTACCCGTGAGGAACAACCGGCTGCATATCCAAGGTCATAAAGGACGTCCACAATTTTTTTTTTGCATTTTTGACGTCGGAATCTGGATCACCCCAAAAATGGTTTGCTATAGAACACAAAAATCATCGAAATAGGCGGGGTATGCGCGCTTTGGGGATCGTTTGACTTTGAAAATGGGTCGGAGTGGCCATGACGGCCAACCGGCTGCATAGCCAAGGTCTCTACGGACTTCCACAAAAAATTTTAGAATTTTTGACATCAATATCTGGATCACCCAAAAAATGGTTTGCTATAGCTCCCGAAAATCATCGAAAAGAGGGGTATGTGTGCTTTAAGGCTCGTTTGACCTTGAAAATGGGTCTGATTTTCCGTGAGGCGCAACTGAATGCGTAGACAAGGTATTGACGGACCTCCACAAAAAAATTTGGCATTTTGGACATCAGAATCCGGATCACCCAACAAAGGCTTGCTATAGAACACGAAAATCATCGAAATTGGGGCATGCGCGCTTCGGGGCTGATTTGACCTTAAAAATTGGTCGGACTGGACGTGAGGGCCAATCGGATGCATAACCAAGGTCTTTACGGACGTCCACAAGATTTTTTGCATTTTTTGACGTTGGAATCTGAATAACCCAAAAATTGTTTGCTATAGCACACGAAAATCGTCAAAATATGGGGGGGTATGCGCGCTTTGCGACATGTTTGACCTTGAAAATGGGTCGAACTGGCCGCGAGAGCCAACCGGCTGAATAGCAAAGGTCTTGACGGGTGTCCACAAAAACTTTTGGCTTATTTAACGTCAAAATCCAGATCACCCTAAAAATGGTTTGCTATAGCACACAAAAATCGTCAAAATTGGGGGTATGCACGCTTCATGGCTCGTTTGACCTTGAATACGTGTCGCACTAGCCGTGAGGGACAAGCGTCTTCATAGACAAGGTCTTGAAGGACGTCCAAAAATTTTTTGTTTACATTTTTGACGTCGAAATTTGGATTACCCAAAAAATGGTTTGCTATAGCACACGAAAAAAATGTCAAAATGAGGGTATGCGCGCTTTAGGGCTCGTTTGACCTTGAAAATGGGTTGGACTGGCTATCAGGGCCAATCGGATGCGTAGACAAAGTCTTCACGAACATCCACAAATAATTTTGGCATTTTTGACATCGGAATCCAGATCACCAAAAAAATGGTTTGCTAAAGCACACGAAAATCGTCTTAATGGGGGTATGCGCGCTTCAGGGCTCGTTTGACCTTGAAAATGGGTCGGACTGGCCGTAAGGGAAAATCGGCTGCATAGCTAAGGTCTTGAAGGACGTCCACAAAAATTTTTGGAACTTTTTACATCGGAATCCGAATCACCCAAAAAATTACTTGCTATATAGCACACGAAAATCGTCTAAATGGAGAATATGCGTGCTTTGGGATCGTTTGACCTTGAAAATGGGTCGGACTGGCCGTGAGGGCCAACCGGCTGCATAGACAAGTTCATAACTGACGTCCACAAAAAGTTTTGGGATTTTTGACATCGTAATACGGATCACCCGAAAAATGGTTTGCTACAGCACGCAAAAATCGTCTAAATGGGGTTAATGGGCGCTTCGGCACTCGTTTGACCTTGAAAATATGTCGGACTTGAAATGAGGTTCAATCAGATGCGTAAAGAAGATCTTTACGAACGTCCATAAATAATTTTGGCATTTTTGACATTGAAATCCGGATCACCCAAAAAATGGTTTGCTATAGCACACAAAAATCGTCTAAATGGGGGTATGCACGCTTCAGGGCTCATTTGACCTTGAAAATGGGTCGAACTGGCCGTGAGGGAAAATCGGCTGCATATCCAAGGTCTTGATGGACGTCCACAAAAAATTTTGGAACTTTTGACATCGGAATTGGATAACCCAAAAAATTGTTTGCTATAGCACACGAAAATCGTCTAAATGGGGGATATGCGTGTTTCGGGGTTCATTTGACCTTGAAAATGAGTCGGACAGGCCGTGAGGGCCAACAGGATGCATAGACAAGGTCATAACAGACGTCCATACAATTTTTTGGCATTTTGGTGTCAGAATCTGGATAAATCAAAAAATGATTTGCCATAGCACACAAAAATAATCTAAATAGGGGGTATGCGTGCTTCGGGGCTCGTTTGACCTTGAAAATGGGTTGAACCATCCGTGAGAGCAAACCGGCTGCATATACAAGGTATTGACGGACGTCCACAAAAAAATTTTAACTTTTGACTTCGGAATACGGATCACCCACAAATGGTTTGCTATAGCATACGAAAATCGTCTAAATGGGGTGTATGTGCGCTTTGAGGCACATTTGACCTTGAAAATGGGTCGGACTGGCAGTAAGAGCCAACCGGATGAATAACCAAGGTCTTGACGGACGCCCACAAAATTTATTAAATTTTTGTCATCGGAATCCGGATCACCCAAAAAATTGTTTGCTATAGCACACGAAAATCATTGAAATAGGGGGGTATGCACGCTTCGAGGCTCGTTTGACCTTGAAAATGGGTCGTACAGGCCGTGATGGCCAACTGGATGCATATCCAAGGTCTTGACAGACGTCTACAAAAAGTTTTGGAACTTTTGACGTAGGATTCTGGATTATCCAAAAAATGGCATGCTATAGCACACGAAAATCGTCTAAATGGGGGGTATACGCATTTCGGGGCTCGTTTGATCACAAAAATGGGTTGGACTGGCCGTCAGAGCCAATCGGATGCATAGCCAAGGTCTTTACGGACGTCCTTAAAAATTTTTGGCATTTTTGACCTCGAAATCCTGATCACCCAAAAAATGGTATGCTACAGCACACGAAAATCATTTAAATCGGGGGTGATATGCGCGCTTCGGGGCTCGTTTGACCTTGAAAATGGGCTGAAAATCCTGTGAGGGAAAACTGGATGTATAGCCAAGGCCTTAAAGGACATTCACAAAAAAATTTGGCCTTTTTTACGTCGGAATCTGGATCACCCAAAAAGGTGTTCTATAGCAGACGCCAAATCATTCAATGGGGGATATCCGCCTTTAGGCTGTTTGACCTTTTTAAAAAGGGGGCGGATATGTCGTGAGGAACAACCGGATGCGTAGAGAAGGTCTTGATGGATGTCCACAAAAGCTTTTTGCATTTTTGACATCAGAATCTGGTCTACCCAAAAAAGGCTTTGCTATAGCACACGAAAATCATCAAAATAGGGGTATGCGCGCTTCGTGGCTCGTTTGACCTTGAAAATGGGTCGGACTGGCCGTGCTGGACAACTGGTTGTATACCCAAGGTCTTGATGGACGTCCACAAAATTTTTTTGCTTTTTTGATACCGGAATCTGGATCACCCAAAAAATGGTTTGCAATAGCACACGAAAATCGTCGAAATGGGAGGTATGCACGCTTCAGGGCTTGTTTGACCTTAAAAATGGGTCGTACTGGCCGTGAGATCCAATCAGCTACATATACAAGGTATTGACGTACATCCACAAATTTTATTAGAATTTTTGACGTCAGAATCTGGATCACTCAAAAAATGATTTGCTATAGCACACGAAAATCGTCAAAATGGGGGGTATGCGCGCTTTAGGGCTCGTTTGACCTTGAAAATGGATTGGATTTGCCGTGAGGGCCAACCGGATGCGTAGAGAAGTTCTTGACGGACGTCCACAAACAAAATCTTGCAATTTTTAAGGTAGGAATCGATCACCCAAAAAAAGGGCCTTGCTAACCACACGAACAATCAATTCAAAATAAGGGTGTAATATACGCTCGGGCTCGTTTGACCTTTAAAATGGGTCGTACTGGCCGTGAGGGACAACCGGATGTATAGCCAAGTTTTTGACGGACGTCCACAAAAAATTTTGACATTTTTGACGTTGGAATCCGGATCACCCAAAAAATGGTTTGCGATAGCACACGAAAATCGTATCGTCATTAGATTTACTAGAATTCCTAAATGATGCTCTTTTTTCACTAATCATTTTGTAAAATTCCTGTGTAGTTTACTCGAATTTGTGAATTCTTGGCTAATATAATACGTCGTGCACATTTTCTTGCTCTGTTACTCCTTTGCTCCTTCTGTATGTGTAGTTGACTAGCCATTTGTTGTTCTCTGTTCCACTTTTGGATAATCTTGACATTTCATGCTTGTTCTATAACATTGTTCTCAATGATTGGATTTGGAAATTTATTGTGTACAACCATCACAACAAGGAAAAGGAGTGAAATCTACCGCGGTTGCATGAAATATTGCTTTGTTTAACCGCTCTATGCCTTAGTTTTCATTATCTTGGTCAACAATCGCTTCACGTCTTCTATTTATCGGTTATAGTAATCCATGTTGCAAGGCTATACCTGAAGGGTGCAGGAATCTAGCAAACATAAACACAATTAAAGTTGATTGCGGTGGAGAAAGTATAGAATAAATAGAGAAGTTAGGAATTATGCAGGCTTACAGTAAGAGGGTGTTGTATAAGCAAAAATGTTTTCCTAGAAAATATTTTCTCGTAAAACAAGTAAATTTTTGACTTTTTAACTCATATTTATTTGGATAGTAGAAAATATTTGACGTTTTTTTTTAAAAACAAACTTGAAAAATAAATCGGGGTGGGGGGCTAATAGGGGGGTCGGGTTGGGTCGATGGTAGGGGTGAAAATAATGAAATTTTGAAGTTGAAAATATTTTTTAAAAACAACCTTAAATTATTTTTTTTGGGTGGGGGCTGATAGAGAGTTCGAGGTGGGTCGAGGTGAAAAAAAATGAATTTTTGATGTTGAAAATATTTTTTAGAAACAACATTTAAATTTTTTTTTGGGTGGGGGCTGGTAGGAATAGGGTCGAGGGTACGCGTGAAAAAAAAGAAATTTTAAAGTTGAATTATTTCTTAAAAACAAACTTAAAAATCAGCTGCAACTATGGCTGGCGGCGGTACCGGAATCGGGTGAACCAAACCGGTAAGTTCCGGAACCAGGACGGAATTTGTACTGTGCGAACCGAGACCGGACTATACCGGTAAAATGGTAAAATTTTTCTTTTTCCGTCCTGGTCCGGAAGGGAACCGGTAGTATACCGGACAGGTAACCGGGACGGACAATATTAAAAAATATATTTAAAAAATGAAAGATTTATTTCTGTAATGGAATTATATTGTAGGTACTAATATGAAAAATTTTAAATTTAAAGTTCAAACTGTAAAAGTTTAAAAAAAATAAAAAATTTCAAACTCAAAGTTAAGATTTAAAAAAATTTAATTTCAAACTTTAAAGGTTATAAACAATTTAAATTTCAACATTTCGTTAGTAACATGTTGGGAAACTGGTTGGAGTGATAGAAGATCTTCCAAGCTCAATCCGTGTTCCCATAATCCTGCCTACTTCATCAACGTATTGTGAAATGTGGTCGGTAGTGCGTTACGACCCAAATTTCTTCCTCGGAATTAATCCAATTCTAAAAATAATACTCTATCTCCAAGCTGTCGGTTGCTAGGGAATGTCTATGTTCTCCAAGTTTGTGAAAACCTGTTGCACTAAGAAGCCTTCCGAAGTTACTGACGACGTTTGCATTGCTAATATATCTGATCCATCGGTTGTAGTTTTGGACATCCTTTACCGGCATTTCTCCACCATGCTAGACTATCCAGTAGTTTCATGTATTTGATTAACATAGGGCTTAAAAATCCCATTTTTCTAATTCTCGTGAGAAAGTTTCAAGAAAAATAATGTAAATAATCATCAATATTATTATCATCAAATCTACTTTCCCCTTAAGAGATTTGATGGTCATTTCACTTGATAAATTTATTTAGCATTTATATAAATCATCACAATGTTCTAACTTCAATTTTTATGCTATCTTTAATTGTTGACAACAGAGGAATATTCTTCTAAGACATCATAAGATCTAAGTTAAAGAATTTTTTCAATCATTTTTGATACACTTACATCTTTATAACTGAGGTTTTAACAAACTGTAGTTCAATAAATTGAGGAATAGGGATACAATATTTTTTAAAATTTTAGAATCATTTTATCAATGGTGTTGAAATCTTGATTTATCTTTAATTTATATTACTTTAGAAGAATTCATACAATTCAGGCAAACAGTACAAATTGATGGACTATAAGACAAATATATTCGTTTGTAGTTAAGTAAAAAAACTTTTAGGAAAATCTATAATTCATTGATATCCAGTCAATCACCCTATCATCATTCTATATGTCATATCAAAAATTATGAGCATTCCAAACCATTTGTAAGGGTATTCTATATCATAAGCGACTACAAAACATTTGCATACAAAGTATCAATCTAATAGCCACTGTTTTGGAATTTCTTCGGTGGAAGATTATTTTCAAAACAACGATTTTGAAATCTTTACGCTTAACTTACGTGAAATTAATTATAAATGGAAATGCTTTTCACTTTCATACATCTGTTATCATACATATGTACACATCGTAACAATCAAATTATATTAGTGCAGGACACCTAATATGATAATATCCCATAAAAGGACAATGTAGCGTTTTGAATATTCAACGGACAAAATTATTATTGAAGCATTATCTAAGGTTTATACTACTTATTTTATCATATATTCCATAACTTTGTAAAATGTCTAAAATAGTTTGAGCAGTAAGCAGTTAAACTATCGGTTTTTTGCAATTGACAAAAATTAATAACCTAAAAATTTTTGCATTATACAATTTTCATTTTCAAATTCAATGTACAATAACAGTCAAATATTGTTACCATTTACACTACGGCCCATATCATAAATAATAGCTATTTTTACAAGTATATAATAAATAAAGAACGGAGCGGATATTGAAAATGGTGTACATGATAAGCAAATACAACATTTTTTATGCACTTCTAGCAAACTTTAAAATTTGGAGATATACAATTGAATTAATGCTAAAAAATCGGATATAGAAAACTAAACGGAAAAACCCAAAACACATATCATTTTAGCTAGGTCTTAAGATTTTGCGCTCCTCTATTGAAAGTGGTAAACTTACGAGTAAGAAGAAAACATTAGATTGATAATTGTGTTGGTACCATGTTAGATCCGCCTTCCTCATATATTTGCAGGAGGGGGGGTTCCCTTTTTTTAGCTTCACGCTAACGCTTTAGCAGGCAAAAATTCATTTTACGACAAGACATGTAATGACTACCAAATGTCCGTCCACCAGAATTTACCAACAGTTTATAATTTAATCTATTTTACATATACAAATAGTTGTGTTTTATCTTCGTCTTTGTGTCATAAATTTCAAAAACAATCGATTTTTAGCACGTTTACCTTAGGCCTAGGATGTACGGGGGGAACAGGGGCAGGAAACGAAAGGGAGAGGGGCTGGGAGTATTGTGCCGTAGGCTGGCTTAGATATCCATCATCATCAAGTAGGCGATCAGTTTTTAATTATCAATATCATTATATTATCATATCACTAGGGAAAATCCATCAAAATTACCAAAGCGAGTGTCCATGTTCATGATTAAGGATATATCCTGAATACTATCAATATTAAAAATCGTATCATCAACATGTGTATAATCATCCGTATTTATTCTTAATATAGTAGATTCTTTAGTTTTTGATTTAGAAGAATACCGATTTTTGCATTATCGGAGGTGTAAAGTCTAAACATATTTTACCCGCTCTAAGGCATTTTTTCCCGTTCCTTTTTGAACAATATTTTTACCCCCCAAATCCATATTAAAATAAACGTTGAGATTATATATATATAAAAATGTAATGCAAATCAAATAAATAACAAAATAACATAATAACTATTTAAAATAAATAAAATGTAAATAAAAGTTATAACGAATGTAGAACGTCTACTTAAAAAGTAGACAGTTATGAGCGAAAAGCGAAAGTCGTGAAAGTTGAAAGTTGAAATTTTGACAAGTCCAAGATCCAATGTTCCAAAGATCAATAAGGCAACCCACAATTTCAAGATATTACATTTAGAATATAATTTAGGTCTTTACCAAGTGAAAATAAGGGGTTGAAAGGTGTAATTTTTAAAATTATAGGGTTATTGACAAGTGGGGTGGGGTAGAAGTGTAATTGGATGAAATTTGGATCAAATAGTCGTTGGGGGGCCCACTAGCCGTTACCCAACGGCTATAAACGGATATATTTAAAAAAAAATTGATCGGACCGATAACGGATCAGTAATTTCCGGAACCGGGAGGGACCGGTAAATCCCGGTTTCCGTCTCGTTACTTGTCCCAGAATCAAAACGAACCGTTCTATATCGAAACTAACTGGTACCGGACCGGACCGGGATGGACCAAATCGATAATCGGAAATTACCTGTTCCGCTGCCACCCATAGCTGCAGGACAATGATCCATAAGCAATTCTGTAGCACACATGAAATAAAATAAATAAAAGAAGGAAAAAAAACTCACATATTTCAAGATTGGGGGGGGGGGAGCGGGGGGTGGGGGGGACCTTAAGGCTCTACGCAATACTCACATAATTTTAATGCATATTTTTTTGAATTATTTTAATGTAATTCTAGGGAATCTATACAAGTGACTAGTTTTCTTGTGCTAATCAATGGATCCAGCCTCAGATCACCCAAATATTTTTTTCTGGAAAAAAACCTTTATGAGGATTTTTAAAAAAGTTGGTGTGAGTATTGCAATTAGTATTAAGATAAGAGACAACTTTACAATTTTGAACAAAATTTGAAAAATCACTTGATTTCAAAATGCAATCAAATATTCAAAAGGTTTAGAATTTGGTTTGGTATACACAATATCAGACTTCTTAATTTAAATGTGGTATTTTTTAAACCTATCTTAAAAATAAAAATTTTTCTTTGCCAGTTTTTCGGATAAGCAGCAAGGTGTCCCACTAATTTCATAAATCAATACTTTTATAGTTTCACGTTATTGATTTTAACCTGACACAAAATTTAAGAAATAAATTTTGACTTACGGTCTTAAAGGTGAAAGAGTAGGATATATCAAAATGTCTTTTGAGTTTTTTGTGGGCGAAAAAATATTTCACGTGAAAAAAAATGAAATTTAAAGATTTGTAAAAAATATATCTTAAAATAAACCAAAAAAAAATTACAAATAAATTGAAACAATGTCTACTACGTAAACACATTACTACTAGCAATTTATGAATCAACATTGGTGAAGGGAAAACCTTCCACACTGGGTGGTATAATCAAGTCAATACATGCATGATATGGATTTAAATTATAGTTAACTCCACTGGGACTTCAAAAAAATAGTTGTCTTGGTTTTGTAATTGTAATATGAAAAATTACATTGACTTGATATAAACACTCAATATAAATAAGTTTCTTCCTTGTTTGAATTATTACTTTTTCGAAGTAGAGAAAACCTACATATATTTATTTCTATTTTATTGGCAAAATAATGTTCAGATATAGATTTTTAGCATCTTAATTGGATAAATATTTTGAATTATTACTTTTTGAACATCTTAAAGAACAAGGACCAACAATAATGACAAAACTTTCTCGAGCATTTGTTGAAGTGTCAATTCAAATTATATAACAAAATGTCGTGCTATATATACAACATTATTTTGTCTCAATTGATATGGTATCGTTAATTTAACATAAATAATTATTTAAAAAAATATTTTTGAAATCTGTGGTATAAAACAAATCTTAGATATTTATCTAACTATGATATTTACTTTTCATAAGGTTAAAAGGTGTTGGTTGTAATATACCACAAATATAAAATTTAAGTTGAATTGAAATAATATCGAACAACAATGAATATATAATCTTTAGCTGTGAGACACGGAATATAGCTCTCTTAAGGAGATTCAAGACCACTGCGATAATCTACATCTCGATCCAAGCAGTATAACTCTTGATTGTCCCTCCAAGATACGGACCAACCCAACAACGGTGTATAACTCCATCAACTCCGGATTAGGTGAAGAGTCCAAAAAGTTTCCACAAAGAACACCTTCCCTTCAAAATAAATATATCTTTTGTATAGTGAATATAGTGAGACAGAGACTAGTTTTCGGATTGTTTCAACCTCTCTTTCAATACACTAACCTAAGTAAGACTACATCTTTTGTCACTCCTATATTTCTTGTACGGATCTTGTTTGTTCTCTCCTCTTCAAACACAAATGAGGCTACACTATTTATAGGTGATGAATTCTTCCTTGCAATGAATAGGAGATAATGGGTGGTAAATTTGTCATATGAATGGCTCAAATGCTACATAAGTTACAAAACATGAATATAGAATAATGGATGAAATGAAGAGTTGGTGGTTACATAAGTTACTAAAAATTAATAACCATTTTCTTCCACAATTGATGAGAGTAAAGAGGCACAAATGTAATGTCCACCAACGGACATAACATAATATATAATGTAACATATGATATATAATTTTATTAATATTAAAATGTCATACCAACAAAAGTTAAATTATTTTTTATCACCCATTTATAATATTTGCGAGCTATTATATAGAAGCGGAGTTTTACCTTGTGTTCACCCAAAATAATTTTAGTATGCAGACGGAAATTAAATCCAAGAATAACAATACATACAATTTCATTTTTGAAATTATATTAAAATAAATAAAATCTCAAAAAAAAGAGTATAAATCAACTATTTATAAAAAGTTTGTAGAGTGTCAACCGGAATTATATTAATAACTTCAGTTTCAGTTTATATAATTTACGTAAATTGATTGAACAAGAGTATTAAGAAATATTAAAAAAGAAATTATAATTTTTCAAAAACTATCTTTAAGAAATAAATTTTTAAATAAAAGAATAACATATATGAACTTTTTTTTTCTCAAATAAGTGAGACCTAAGATGAGCCAAAGGATAAATTTATTAAATATTTGTCAATTACGAACAGAAAAAAAATCAGTCTCTCTAGAAGTCAAAATTAGCCCCATCTTCCCAGTTGTCCGCTCCTAACGGTCAATTAAAATCGATATGTATTATAGTAAACGTTATTCTTCGTTTTCTGAACGAAACTAAGAAGAGGCGAAGAGGACAAAGCATGCTTTCTCTGTTTTTGGTCACAAGATGGCAACAATGAGTAAAATGTCGTGCCTCGATTTCTCATCTCCAACACTTGTGAGTCTTTTCTCTGATTTTTGATCTCTCTGTTATTATGGAAAAGAATGAGTAATAGTACTGGTTTTTTTATTGTTGTGATTCACTTCTTTGTTGTTGGTTATGGGGTTTCTTGCGAAGTTTGTTTATGGCAGGAATGAAAATAATTGGAGAGACGAGTACTGGTTTTTATGGCTTTGATGATTCACGTCTTGTTTGTTGGTTACGGGGTTTCTTGCGCCACAAAGTTTGTTTATGGAAGGGAAAATGCCAGGTGGGTTTTGTGATTCTTTGGGGGGGGGCGGGGGGGGGGGTTCTTTCTTGGATTAAATAAGTTAGAATGGTTAATGTTTCATGTAAATGATTGAGAAAATGCTAATTTTGTTTTTACGGGGACCTGAAGGTAATTCCAATTAAAATTTGGATTGGCTTTCTCTGTTTAGTACTTTTTGGACTTGAGTTCATGTATCATCTGAGTGAACGTGCAAGAAATCCTGAAATGGGTTTTTGGGTAACAGAAATCCTTGAATTGTTTGGACTTTATACTTCCACCTATCCCCTATCTTAGGATCCGCAGAGACTAGAGGAAAAAGGAACTATGAAAACTAGTAGCTGATTGTGGGGCTGTTGTAAAGAACAAAGCTACAGACGACGGTTGAAGTGAGCCGATGAAGAAGCTAATTTCCATATCTCAGTGGTATCTGAATGGGCCCTACCGGAATTAATCGGAAAGTTCTCGAATCTGACGTCTGGAACCATCTATTGGCTCTAGAATGCTTCTCAGTTGTATAGTAGAAGTATGGAGGAAGTGCCTAAACATCATCTATGAAGCATATTAAGGGTACCACCATTCAGGGGAGACCCCCTGCATTTGCTAACACTCGAATAGACTGGAAGGAAACTCCAGAAGCTCACTTGTTCAAGGCTGATCTTCCAGGGCTTAAGAAGGAGGAAGTGAAAGTGAAGATCAAAGAGGATAGGGTTCTCCAAATTAGCTGAGAGAGGAACGTAGAGAAAGAAGATAAGAAGATTACTGGCATGTGGGGAAGCCAAAGAAGGGAAAATTCATGAGAAGGTTTAGACTTCCGGAGAAGAGAATGCAAAGAGGAATCAATTATAATGGCTTTTATCGAGCATAGAGTCTTGGTAAAAATGTTCCAAAGAGAGGTAAGCACCTTAAGGTCAGATCCATTGAGATCTCTGGTTAAGTACTTTGGCTGGGAATAAACTTGTAGTATTAAGTACAAGCCCTGTACGTTTGAAGCATTTTCAGTTTTTTTTTTTTTATTCGGGCTGTTATGCGGGTCTTTTTTCCTAGTTGTTAGAACTGGTAAAGGTTTATGTATTTACCTGGTACTCTATTAGGATAGGCCATTGACTTCCTGTAATATTTGTGATTTTAAAAATGATCAAATTTATCTGTGTACACTAGTTTGTCTAGAAGAATCAGTGTTTTGATCAATATTTTGAGTTTCAAGTGTATTCTTTAATTGATTTTTTCTCCAGTTATAGTTGTTCTATTTCTGAGAGCATGAATGTTAGTTGATTGTAGATTGTGTTTATTTCGTCCTCTCAATTTTATGAATTTGAGTGTGAATCGTGAAGTAAATGCATAAATGTATATATTGAAACCTTTCCATTTCGTAACTCATAACGATATATTGTAAGTTCCATTTCGTCAGTGTGAGTTTGTGTCAATGTCTCTCCTTCTCTTAGATTACTGTCAAGGTAGAAGTTGCCAGGCATGCAGCCTTGTCCAAATATGAACTGAGGTTGAGAGCTTGAGTAGGAGATAGATTGCCAGGACAGCCCATGTAAAGAAATCCAGAAAGCACTTCTATAGTCAACAGTTTTCAAGGTTTGCCAGAATTTTTCATTTGATAGTGTGGCAGGAAGTTCCAGAAAGGAATGAGCAGTTAACTGAAAACGCCTTTTGGCAAGGGAAGACGGTAACAAGCTGCTTGAAAGAAGCGTGGCCAACCAGAACAGTGAATTTCAGCTATCTCAATCATCCGTAACTCGATTTCTATTCCCTAAACCGTAGTGTTAATTAAGGATTTTGTCTTTATGTGTTAAATGGCTGGATAATGAGTACTTTTTGTTGAGTAAGGTAATTAGTAGGAATGGCTTCTTTTCTTTCTTGCGTTTTTTATTTTTTATGATGGTTCAATGATTTGTTCTTTGTGGATGTTGGTTATGGGTTTTTGCGTAAATTTTGTGTATGGAAGGATGAAAATGTAGGGGGGTTTTGTGATTTTTTTTTTTGGGCGGGTTGGTGGTTCGGTCTTGGAAATTTCATGAGAAATGATCGAATGATACTGGGGTAAAAATCGTTTCGAAAAATCAGTGAATCAAGTGAAGAAGTGATTTGAGGTTGAGTTGAGTGAAATCTCTTAAATGGTTAAAAGTATGATGATACCATTTGCTCCGGCCTATTGGCACAAAAAATGTAGAGATCTAAGCTATACAATCACCTAGCTAGCATAGTAGTATATTAGTAAGGCAAAGTCGTACAAACCTTACTATAATTCATTTGTTTCTTTCGCCTCATTGAGAACAACCTCATGCTCCCTTCATTAGCAGGGGCAGCCTCAGCACTCCAAGTCGTGCCTCCCTGTGGTCACGAACCACTAGCAGACATGTAAACTAAGGCCACTTGGGGTCGTCCTCATGCCTCCCTCTATTGCCCTGTGCGGTTTATGGTATCTGTTATTGCTGCAACAGATCCATAGCATACAGTACTACTTGTGAACTATAGGAAAAAGTAAGACTGTTTCAGTACTGGTATGTCCAGGAACTTTTACTAGAAAATCTTCAAGTGGTGAAATGGTTCTTAATGAATTTTTGAGATGAGTACATGTTTTCAAGTTACTTAAAAATATTCTTTTGTCATTTTTATAATTTTTAAATAATATATATGTTTTATATAATTAGTACATTTTATGAATATTCGAAAATTATTTCAGAAAGATTTTATTTTATTTAAATATTTATCTAATTAATTTAGTTAATTAAATAGTTTATATTTTACGTTAACTAGTTTATGATTAAGTTAATTATTTTAATTTTTAAAAGATTTAGAATCTCATTAATTAATTTATATTAATATGTGTTATTCAATATTTAGCCGAATTGATCGGCTTAATTAAAAAAAATTCTAAATTTGGTTGGCCCATATCAGGTCCAAGCCCATCAACAATAGAACCAAATGCAGCCCGGCGCGTGTATGAAATCGCTTCGATTTGGGGGAATCCGTTGTGATTCATATCTCGTTGTGATTTTGGCTTTCATTCAAATTTCTATCCGTTGGGAATTTCAATTCCTAAGTATGAAATCGCTTCGATTTGGGGGAATCCGTTACAAATCACACCCAGTTTCTATCCGTTATAAATTTGATTTTCCCCTCTTTCTTCTTAATTGTTTGAGATGGGAAAGTACTACAGGAAAACACAGAGAGAGGAATAACAGAAAGAAGTTAGTGTTACTTTTATCGTTTGTTTGTTGGTCACCGGAATTTTCTATCTTCCTCAGTTCGTTGTCGGGATTGCAAATTACTTCACTTCATCTCTCATTCTTTATTTTCCAATCATGTTTGTATTTTCTGCTCGTTTATCTGTATTTTCTGCAAAATATGGAGCTGTTACTTGTTAGTTGGATTGTAAATAGAATTCTTTCGGGTTTTTTGATAGTTTCGGAGATTGATTGAGTCAATCCATAACTTCAAGATGAATTAATATGCTTTGCTTCAATTGTTTTTAACATTTTTTTAGCCTGCAAATATCGTTTAATTTCTCCACTGCAATTATCGTCAAAGGGGTGTAAATATAAGCATAAATCTGCCTTACATCGTTTTATTTATTTGCTTCTTGGAACCTGGAAGATGATGGGATTCTTTGGTTTATAATGCTAATCATTCATAATACTCATCGATAATACATTAAGTAGCCAATTTGTTTATACTACTAGGATTTATTCTTTTGATGAACTTGTTTGGATCAGTCGCTTGTGTGCTCAATACTTTGTTTGTTAGCATGATTTGGGTTATTACCGTTCCTGACTTATACACTAAACATTCCAGGAGTTGGATCGGGTCTCCTTCTCGTTTTTTTGTTTTCAACCGGAGTCTGTCGGAGTTTCACTTCAGCTCACCGTTGGTAGCTCGTTCATTCCAGTCAGAATAACTTTCGTCCTATGTAACACTCTCATCTCTCATTCTTTCTTTTTCGATCATGTTTGTTGCTTTGTATCTTGAAATGTTTTTGGGCCTTATTACAGTTGGAATTTGCCACGTATTGTATTTTCTGCTTGTTTTCATGGGTTTCAAGATGGTGTCAAATTTGGATTTTCTCGTGATGATATGTTGTTGCTATCTGTTTAGTGTTGCTGATTCTTTGCTTCTATGTTTATGCTTATTTGATCTCTTTTTTTCTCTAGTCTTTTACTCGCAAATAAATTAGTATAAATGTAGAATTTTTCTTCTCGACTTGAGTCCATTTCTAGCTCTAGTCTTCTTTCAAGTTCCTTGTTTATGATGGTTCTTCCTCGGGTTTTGCACTCATGGCTTTGGCTAATGTCCAAAGTGGCAATTAATGCCATGTCCTTTCTTTCTAGTTGTTGTTGTTGTTTCATTAGCATGATCCAAGTTTCTTGTAAGATGCATTTGTTTATTAATATCCTTAAATTTGGCTCAAGTCAGCAGCAATTTAGACCCAAAGAGGACAAAAAATCACAGAAGTTGGGGCACAAAAGCGAAACAAATGCCTTCTCTCTCTCTCTCTCTCTCTTTCTCTCTCTCTCTATTGCTCTCTATTCACTAATTCTAACTATATAACTTTAGTTTAACTTCACAAAATCTCTTAAAAATCAAAAGGTTTGGGTTAGTTTTGACCTACTTATTAGTTAGCAAAACCCATTCCAACCCACATGTAATTTTTCAAATTGATTATTGAATTTTTACTTCAAAAGCATTTTACACTATTGAAAACAAAATTCATCTAGGTACTAAAATACAAAAATAATAAAAATAAGAATTCCATTAGGGTAGCGGGCCTCGGAGCACGGCACTCCGAGGTCCGGCGGGAGGGAGGTAGGGTAGGGGGCCTCGGAGCACGGCGCTTCGAGGTCCGGCGGGAGAGGGGTAGGGTAGGGGGCCTCGGGAGCACGACGCTGTCGATGTGTCGGGCCCCGGGTGGTAGGGTTTTCTTAGGAGGTAGGGCGTGCCTAGAGCAAGGCGCTTCGAGGTCCGGGGGGTGGGTAGGGTCGGGGCCTCGGAGAGGCGCTCCGCGGTACCGGGGCGGTAGGGTAGGGGGGAATCAGAGCACGCGGCTCGAGGTCGGGGGGACGGAGGGAGGGCGCCTCGGAGCACGGCGTTCCGAGGTTCGGGGGAACGGGGGGGCATGGAGGGGGGATAGGAGACTCGGAGCACGGGCGCTCCCGAGGTTACGGGGGACGGGGGGATAGTAGTACTCGGGAGCACCCGGCGCTCCGCTGGTCAGGATGGAGGGGGTAGGGTAGGGGACCTCGGAGCACAGCGATCCGAGGTCCGGCGGCGAGGGGGTAGGGTAAGGGGACTCGGAGAACGGTGACATGAGCGTCAAGGAGGGGGTAGGTAGAGGGACTCGGGCACCCGGCGCTCCGAGGGGTACGGGGGTGGCTGGTAGGGTAGGGGGCCTCGGAGCACGTGATCCAGAGGTCCGGGGGGAGGGGTACGGGCGGCCTCCTGGAGCACGTCTAGAGGTCGGGGGGTAGGGTAGTAGGGGGGCTACGAGCACGGCGCTCCGAGGTCCACGGGGGGTAGGGGAGGGGGCCTCGGAGCACGGCGCTCAGAGGTCAGGGGGAGCGGTAGGTATGCGTCTAGGGGCTCAGAGCACGGCGCTATGAGGTCCGGGGGGGGCGTAGGGGGCCTGGAGCGCGCTCGAGGTCCGGGGGTAGGGTAGACAGGCACTCGGCGCACGGCGCTCGAGGTCCGGGGGGTAGGGGGAGGGGGCGTAGGGGAGGGGTCCGATGGAGCCGGCTGCTCCGAGGTCCGGGGTGAGGGTGTAGGGGGCTCGGAGCACAGGCGCCCGAGGTACGGGGGGGGGTGGAGGGGGGGGGAGCGGTTAGGAGCATCGGAGAACGGAGCTCCGAGGGTCCGGGGGGGAGCGGGTAAGGGGGCCTCGGAGAAACGGCACTAAGAGGCCAGAAGAGGAGGGGCTAGGGGGCCTCGGGCAAGCAAATCGAGGTACGGGGGAGGGGTGAGGGGGGCCTCGGGCAGGCGGCTCTTGAGGGCCGGGGGTGGTAGGGTGTGTAGGCGGCCCGGAGCACGGCGACTCTGAGTCCAGCGGGTAGTGTAGGGGGCCTCGGAGCCACGGCGCCTCCGAGTCCGGAAGAGGGGGTGTATGGGGAACTCAAAGCACGGCACTCTCTGAGGTCCGGGGGTAAGGGGGGTTAGGAGGACCTCAGAGACGGCGATCCCGAGGTCGGAAGGCGGGGGGTTAGGGGACCTCAAAAGCACGGCGCTCCGGAAGGTCGGGGGTAGCGGGACCTCAGAGCACAGGCGCTCGACGAGTTCCGGGGAAGGCCGGTAGGGGGGTAGGGGAACTTAGAGCACGGCGCTTCGAGGTCTGGGGTAGGGGGGTGGGGGACCTCAGAGCACGGCGCTCCGAGGTCTGGGGGTACGGGGGGTAGGGTAGGGGGCCTAAAAGCACGGAGCCCTTTGAGGTACCCGGGGGGGTGGGTAAGGGGCTCGGAGCCTGGGCACTACGAAGTACGGGGGGTTACTAGGGTAGGGCGGACTCGGAGCACGGGCTCTGAGGTCCAGGGGGGGTGGTAGGGAGGGCGGCTACGGAGCACGGCGCTCCGAGGTCCAGGGGGTAGTGTAGGGGGCCTCGGAGCACGGCGCTCCGAGGTCCAGGGGGTAGGGTAGGGGGCCTCGGAGCACGGCGCTCCGAGGTCCGGAAGGAGGGGGGGGTAGGGGACCTCAAAGCACGGCGCTCCGAGGTCCGGAAGGAGGGGGGTAGGGGACCCAAAGCACGGCGCTCGAGGTCCGGGGGTAGGGCGGGTAGGGGTGGTGGGGGAACTCAGAGCACGGCGCTCTGAGGTGGGGGTAGGGGGAAATACGAGCCACGGCAGCGCCGAGGTCTGGGGGTTAAGGGGGGTAGGGCTAGGGGGCCTAGAGCACGGTGCTGAGGTGGGTGGGTAGGGTTAGGGGGGCCTCGGAGCACGTCATACGAGGTCCGGGGGGTAGTGCGGTAGGGGGCATCGGAGAACGGACGCTCCGAGGTTTCGAGGGGGGTAGGGTATGGGGCCTCGAGCACGGCGTTCCGAGGTGCGGAAGGGGTAGGGTAGGGGGGCCTCGGAGAACGGCGCGCCGAGGTCCGGGGGGGAGGAGTAGGGCGGCCCGATCATAGAACGGCCGCTCCGCGCGTGTGGGGGGGTAGGGGGGTAGCGGGCCGGAGATCGGAGCTTCTGAGGTCCGGGGGTTAGGGGGTAGGGGGGGGTAGGTGGCTCCGAGCACAGCGCTCCGAGGTCCGTGGGGGGAGGGTCGGGGCCTCGGAGCACGTAGTCTGAGGTTCGGGGGGTAGGTTTAGGGGGCTCGATTCAAGGCGCTACGAGATCCGGGGGGTAGGGGGTAGGGCGGTAGGGCGGCCTCGGAGCACGGGCTCGAGATCCGGGGGTTGGGTGGTAGGGGGGTGCTAGGGGGGGCCTCAGAGCGGCACACGGCGCTCGAGGGTCGATGGGGGGGGGCGCTGGTGGTTAGGGTTAGGGGGCCGAGGAGGACACGGCGCTCGAGGCTGGGGGGTTAGGGGATGGGGCCGAGGAGACGCGCCGATCCGAGGTTCCGGCGGGTATAGGCGGAGGGGACTCGGATGCAAGGCGCTCCTAGGTCCGGGGGGTGGGGTAGGGTAGGGGGCCGCGGAGCACGGCTCCTGAGGTCCCGGGGGGGTTAGGGTAGGGGCTCGGAGAAGCGCTAGAGGTATGTGGCCGGGGTAGGGGTGGGGGGGAGCGTAGGGTAGGGGGCCTCGGAGCACGGCGCTAAGAGCGTCCGGGTTGTTTGCTAGGGTAGCGGGCCTAGGGCACGGACGCTTTGAGGTCTGTGGGGGTGGTTGAGAAAGGGGGGGAGGGTAGGGGAGCCCGAAGCGGCGCTCCGCGGTACGGGGTGGGGGGTAGGGTTAGGGGGCCTCGGAGCACGGCCACTCCGAGGTCGGGGGGCTAGGGGTAGGGGCTCGGAGCGCCGGGAGGCCTCGTGGAGCGCCGCGGGGCCTAGGAAGAACGGCGATCGAGCGCCGGGGGGGGTGGTAGAGGGGGGGAGGGGTAGTGGGCCTCGGAGCAAGGCGCTGGCGCTCCAAGGTCCGGGGGGGTAGAGAGGAGGGGTAGGGTAGGGGGCCTCGGGGCACGGTGCTCTGAGGTTCGGGGGGTAGAGGGGGGTAGGGGGCCTCGGAGCACGGCGCTTTTACGTTATATATGTTGAAACTTCTAATGGCCGTAACTTTTGCCTCAAGTATCTTTTAGACTCAATCTCTTTGTCCGATTTGACTTTCATTTTTTCCTTATACTTTTGTCCTATATATGGTCAAAAACCGATAAACATATATAAATCCTATTGTCGTGTGTGGTATTTTTTTTTCGCATAGATATCAAAAAAGAAGCATATTGAAAAAAATTAGCGTCGATCGGACATCGTAGGCACGATTTATGTCAAATTTCACAAACTACCCCTTTTTCGTTATATATGTTTAAACTTCAAATGGTCGTCGTTTTAGAGGCTATTCTTTTTTTGATGTTTTTTTTTTTTTTCGAGATCTACGTGGTTAATTTTTTTCAAGTTGACTTTCATTTTTTCCTTATAATTTTGTCCTATGGCCGTGCATGGTTTTTTTTTGTGTAGATATATCCCAATAAAATAATCAGGTTGGGGAAAAAATAACTTCGATCAGACATCGGGAAGGTCTACGAGTGATGTTAGGGTTGAAGGTTCCAATTTTCACCAAACTACCCTTTTTACGTTTTTATATTTGTTTGAACTTCAAATGAAACCGTAAACTTTGCCCTCGCTGTCTATTTTAGAGGGCGATTTCTTTTTTTTAAAAGTTATTTTTTTTCGGAGATCTATGTCGTAATAAACTCAATCACGTTACTTGATTTTCATTATATGGAATCTATTGTATTTTTTCGCGTAAGTACTATTGAACAAAATAAGAAAAAGATTGGATAAAAGCTGTCTCAATTTCGGCTCGGACACATGCTATGACCGTTTGAAAACTTTCAAAATAATTGCACAAAACTTCACCCTTTTACGGGGTTATATATGTTGAAACTTCAAATAGCCATAACTTTTGCCTCGAGTATCATTTAGAGGCGATTCTTTTTTCAAAGTTGCTTATTTTATCGAGATCTATGTGGTAAACTCAATCACATTATCCGAATTGACTTTCATTTTTCCTTTTAATTTTGCTCAATATATGGTCAAAAATTGATAAACGTAAAATTACAAATCATATGGTAGTGTGTGGTATTTTTTTCGTGTACATATAAAAAAATAGCAGATTGAAATAAGATCACCTCGATCGGACATTGGAGACACGATTTATGTCCGTCTACAATTCAAAAAATTTCACAAACTACCCCTTATACGTAACTTTTTATCTTTTAGAAACGTTTCTTTTTTAAAAGTTGCTTATTTTGTCGAGATCTACGTGGTAAACTCAATCACTTTATCCGGTTTGACTTTCAATTTTCCTTGTAATTTTGTCCTATATATGGTAAAAAAAATGGATAAACGTAAAACTATAAATCCTACGGCAGTGTGTGGTGTTTTTACGTGTAGATATCATAGTGTGTGGTGTTTTTACGTGTAGATATCAATAAAATAGCTGACTGAAATAAGATCGCCTCGATCGGACATTGGTTATGTCCGTTTAAAATTCAAAAAAATTCACAAACTACCCCTTATACGTAACTTTTTATCTTTTAGAAGCGTTTCTTTTTTTAAAGTTGCTTATTTTATCAAGAGCTACGTGGTAAACTCAATCACTTTATCTGGTTTGACTTTCATTTTTCCTTGTAATTTTGCCCTATATATGGTAAAAAATGGATAAACGTAAAACTATAGGGCAGTGTGTGGTGTTTTTACGTGTAGATACTGAAAAAATAAGCAAATTGAAAAAAAATAATTGCCTACATCGGAGGCACGATTTATGTTCGTATGAAGTTCAAAATTTCACAAACTTCCTCCTTTTACGTTATATATGTTGAAACTTCAAATAGTCGTAACTTTTGCCTCGAGTATCTTTTAGAGGCGATTCTTTTTTTAGAGTTTTTTTTGTGGGAGCTATAGTGGTAGGTTGTGGTTGGTTAAACTCAATCGCTTTATCGGGATCTGACTTTAATTTTTTCTTTATAATTTTGCCTATATATGGTAAAAAAATGATATAAACGTAAACGATAAAAAAGTTTTTTCTCCCCTAATGACCCAATGTGTGAGGTTTTACCACATAGATATCAAAAAAATAAGCATTATGAAATAACTTGTCTCAATGGGACTTTCTAGAGGCACGATTTATATAGTATGAAGTTCAAATTTCACAAACTTACCCCTTGTACATTTGCTTTATAATGTTGAACCTTCAAATGCCGTAAACTTTTGTATTAGCAAGTCGATTCTTCTCTCTAAAGTCGCCCATGTGCTTTCGAGATCTAACCTGGTAAACCTAATTCTTTATTCGATTTTTTGAATTTAATTTTGTCCTTCTGATGGTTTTCGATGGTTCAAAACCGAAATAACGTTAACAAAACTATAAATCGTTTTTACTGGCAGTGGTGTTGGTTTTTCACGTAGATATCAAAAAAATAAGCAGATTGAAAAAAAATTTGCCTCAATCAGACATCGGAGGCACGATTTATGACGTTTGAAATTCAAAATTTCACAAACTACCCCTTTTAACTTTTGCCTCAATTATCTTTTAGGCTATTCTTTTTTTAAAGTCGCTTATTTTTCCGAGATCTACGTGGTAAATTCAATCACTTTATCTGATTTGACTTTTATTTTTCTCATATAATTTTGCCCTATATATGATCAAAAACTGATAAACGTAAAATTATAATCATATGTCAGTGTGTGGTGTTTTTATCGCATAGATATCAAAAAAATAAAGATATTGAAAAAAATCACCCCGATCGTACAAAGGAGGCACAATTTATGTCTGTTTGAAGTTCAAAATTTCACAAACTACCTCTTTTACGTTATATATGGTGAAACTTCAAATGGACGTAACTTTTGCCTCGAGTATCTTTAGAGGCGATTCTTTTTTTAAAGTTGCTTTAATCTACGTGTTAAACTCAATTACTTTATCTGATTTGACTCTCATTTTTTTCGTATAATTTTTTCCTATATATGATAAAAAATTGATTAACGTGAAACTATAAATCCTATGGCAGTGTGTTATTTCTTATCGCATAGATATCAAAAAAATAAGCATATTGAAAAAAATCGCCTCGATCGGACATCGGAGGCACGATTTATGTTTCGTTTGAAGTTCAAAATTTTACAAACTACCCTTCTTACGTTATATATGTTGAAACTTCAAATGACCATAACTTCTGCCTAGTATCTTCTAGAGTAACTTTTTTTTAAAGTTGATTATTTTATTGAGATCTACGTGGTTAACTCAATCACTTTATCCGATTTGACTTTCATTCTTTTCATATAATTTTGCCTATATAGGGTCGAAAATTGATAAACGTAAAACTATAAATCCTATGAAAGTGTGTGGTATTTTATCGCATAGATATCAAAAAAATAAGCAGATTGAAAAAAAAATCGTACATCGGAGGCAGGATTTATGTCCATTTGAAGTTTAAAATTTCACAAACTACCTTTACGTTATATATGTCGAAACTTCAAATGGACGTAACTTTTGCCTCGTGTATCTTTTATAGGCGATTCTTTTTTAAAGTTGCTTATTTTTTCGTGATCTACGTTTTAAACTCAATTAATTTATCTATTTGACTATCATTTTTCCTTATAATTTTTTCCTATATATGGTTAAAATCGATAAACGTAAAACTGTAAATCCTATGGAGGTGTGTTTTATCGAGTAAATATCAAAAAAATAAGCATATTGAAAAAAAATTCGCCTTGATCGGACATATGAGACACGATTTATGTCCGTTTTAAGTTTAAAATTTCATAAACTACTCCATTTACATTATATATGTTGGAACTTCAAAGACCCGTAACTTTTGAATCAAATATCTTTTAGAGGTTCTTATTTTTTGAGGAATTACCGTGGTCAGGTAAACTGCGATTCTTTATTCGACATTTTGACCTTTATTTTTCCTTTTAATTTTGCCATATATATGGCTAGAAAATTGAAACACGTAAAACTATAAATCTTATGGTACTGTATGGTATTTTTTTGCATAGGTATCAAAAATATAAGCAAATTGAAAAAACAAAGCGCCTCGATCGGACATCCGAGGCACGATTATGTCCATTTGAAGTTCTAAATTTCATAAACTACTCCTTTTACGTTATATATGTTGAAACTTTAAATAGTCGTAACTGTTGCCTCGAGTATCTTTAAGAGGTGATTCTTTTTTTAAAGTTGCTTATTTTTTTAAAATCTATGTGGAATCACTTTTTCCCATTTGACATTCATTTTTTCCTTATAATTTTGTCCTATGTATATATATAGTCAAAAAAATTGATAAACGTAAATCTATTAATCCTATTTAGTTTGTGGTATTTTTCGTATAGATAACGAATATAGATAAGCAGATTGAAAAAACAATCGTCTCGATCAGACTTTTGAGGCACGATTTATGTCCGTTTGAAGTTCAAAATTTTAAAAAATACCCCTTTACGTTATATGTTGAAACTTCAAATGGCCGTAACTTTTGCCTCAAGTATCTTTTAGAGGCTATTCTTTTTTTAAAAATGGTGTTTTTTAGGGAGAGGAATCTTACTGCCCGAATTTCCATCCCATTACCAATTGACTTTCATTTATTCCTTATTAATTTTGTCCCTACCAATCGTCAAAACTTGAATAAACGTATAAAAATATAAAGAAAACTATGGCGTTGTGGTGTTATCGCATAATATCAAAAAATAAGCAGAGTGAACAACAAACTTGTCTCGCATCGAACATCGGAGGCCACAATTTATGTCCGTTTTGAAAGACAAAATTTAACAAATACCATTTTTTTACTTTATATGTTGAAAAACTTCAATGACGTAACTTTGTTCGAGTATTCTTTAGGAGGCGATCGTCTTGTAAAGTTTCTTATTTTTTTTGAGATTTTCGTGGTAATATAAATCCCTTTATCCGATTTAACTTTCATTTTTTCATAAAATTTTGCCCTATATATGGTGAAAAAGTGATTAACGTAAAACTATAAATCCTATAGCAGTGTGTGGTATTTTTTTCGCATAGATATCGATGAAATAAGCAGATTGAAAAAAATCTCCTCAATCAGACATCGAAAGCACGATTTATGTCCGTTTTAAATTCAAATTTCACAAACTACCCTTTTACGTTATATATGATGAAACTTCAAATATCCGTAAATTTTGCCTCGTGTATCTTTTAGAGGTGATTCTTTTTTTAAAGTTACTTATTTTTTTGAGAACTACTTGGTAAACTCAATCCCTTTATCCGATTTGACTTTAAATTTTTTCTTATAATTTTGCCCTATATATGATCAAAAACCTATAAACGTAAAATTATAAATATGTCGTGTGTGGTATTTTTTGCATAGAATATCAAAAAAATAAGCAGATTGAAAAAAAATTACCTCGATCCGACATCGGGGGCACGATTTATATCCGTTTAAAGTTCAAAATTTCACAAACTACCCTTTTTACATTACATATGTTGAAACTTCAAATGTCCGTAACTTTTGCCTCGAGTATCATTTTAGAGGCGATTCTTTTTTTGAAATTACTTATTTTTTTGGTATCTACGTGGTAAACTCAATCACTTTATCCGATTTGACTTTCACATTTTTTCCTTATAAATTTGCCCTTTATATGTTCAAAATCTAATAAACGTAAAACTATAAATCATATAGCAGTGTGTGATGTTTTTTCACGTAAATATCGAAAAAATAAGCATATTGAAAAAAAATCACCTCCATAGGACATCGGAGGCACGATTTATGTCCATGTGAAGTTCAAAATTTTACAAACTACCCCCTTTGACTTATATATATTGCAACTTCAAATGACCGTAACTTTTGTCTCGAGTATCTTTTAGAGGCAATTCTTTTTTTAAAGTTACGAATTTTATCGAGATTTACGTGATAAACTCAATTCCTTTATCCGATTTGACTTTCATTTTTTTCCTTATAATTTTGCCCTATATATGGTCAAAAACCAATAAACATAAAATTATGAATCACATGGCAGTGTGTGGTATCTTTTTGCATAGATGTCAAAAAAATAAGTAGATTAAAAAAACGCCTCGATCCGACATCGTAGGCACGATTTATGTCCGTTTGAAATTCAAAATTTCACAAGTACCCCATTTACATTACATTTGTTGAAACTTAAATGGTCGTACTTTTTTCCTCGAGTATCTTTTTGAGGCGATTCTGTTTTTAAAGTTGATTATTTTTTTGATATCTAGTGTAAAATCAATAAATTATCGATTTGACTGATTTTTTATTATAATTTGTCCGCTATATACGTCCAAAATCGATAATAACGTAATAAAACTATAAATCCTATGTAACGGTGCAGGCATTTTTCGCATAATATTCAAAAAAATAAAGAGTATTGAAAAAAAATAGTCTCGATCAGAAATCCGAAGCATGATTTATGACATTGAAGTTGTCCAAAGTTCACAACTACCCCTTACGTTATACATGGAAACTTTTAATGGCCAGTTGAATTTCGTCTCGAGTATCTTTTAGAGGCGATTCTTTTTTTAAAGTTGCTTATTTTTTCGAGATATACGTGTCACTCAATCACTTTATCCGATTTTATTTCATTTTTTTCTTATAATTTTGCCCAATATAAGGTCAAAAATTGATAAACGTAAAACTATAAATCCTATGACAGTGTGTGGTATTTTTCGCGTAGATATTGAAAAAACAAGCAGATTGAAAAAAAATCGTCTCGATCGAACAACAGAGGCACAATTTATGTCCGTATGAAGTTCAAAATTTGACAAACTACTACCCCTTTTACGTTATATATGTTGAAATTTAAATGGAAGGTGATGAATTTGTATTCTCGAAATCTTTAGAGCGATCATTTTTAAAAGTTGTTTATTTTTCGAGATTTCCGTGGTTAAACCTCATCTCTTTATTAGATTTCTTGATTTTCACTTCATGTTATCGTTATAATTTGGCCTCATATATGCAAAAAACTTAAACGTAAAAACCTAATCATATGGCAGGGCTATTGTGTGATTTTTCGCGTAGATATTAATAAAATAAGCAAATTGAAAACAAATCGCCTCGATTGGACAATGGAGGCACGATTTGTGTCCATTTGATGTTCAAAATTTCACAAACTACCCCTTTACGTTATATATGTTGAAACTTCAAATGGTCGTTACTTTTGTCTCGAGTATCTTTTAGAGGCGATTCTTTTTTAAAAGTTTCTAATTTTTTGGGGATCTACGTGATAAACTCAATTCCTTTATCCGATTTGAATTTCTTTTTTCCTTATAATTTTGTTATATATGGTCAAAAAATGATAAACGTAAAATTAGATTTCCTATGGTCGTGTGATTTTTTGTGTAGATATCGAAAAAATTAGCAGATTGAAAAAAAATCGCCTCAATCATACATCGGAGACATGATTTATGTCCATTTGAAGTTTACAATTTCACAAACTACCCCTTTTACGTTATATATGTTGAAACTTCAAATGGCCGTAACTTTTTTCTCGAGGATCTTTTAGAGACGATTCTTTTTTTAAAGTTGCTTATTTTTTCAAGATCTACGTGGTAAACTCAATTTGACTCTAAATTATTTCTTATAATTTTGCCCTATATATGATTAAAAAAATCGATAAACGTAAAACTATAAATCATATGTCAGTGTGTGGCATTATTTCGCGTAGATATCGAAAAAATAAGAATATTTATCAAACATCGAAGGCACGATTTATGTTCGCTTGAAATTCAAAATTTCACAAACTACCCCTTTTATGTTATATATGTTGAAACTTCAAAATGCTATAACTTTTGTCTCGATATTCTTTTAGAGGCGATTTTTTCATAAAGTTGCTTATTTTTTGGAGATCTACGTGGTAAACTCAATCTCTTTATCCGATTTGACTTTCATTTTTTCCTTATAATTTTTTCCCATATATGATCAAAAACTCAAACATAAAACTATAAATCCTATGGCAGTGTGTGGTATTTTTTTTTGAGTAGATATCAAAAAAATAAGCAAATTGAAAAGAATTGCCTCGATCGGACATCGGAGACACAATTTATGTCCGTTTGAAGTTTAAAATTTCACAAACTACCCCATTTACATTATATATGTTGAAACTTCAAATGACCGTAAATTATTTTTCGAATATCGTTTAGAGGCGATTCTTTTTTTTAAAGGTTCTTATTTTTTCAAGATCTACATGGTAAACTCAATTTCTTTATCCGATTTGACTTTATTTTTTCATTATAATTTTACCTTAGTTACAAACCGATAAAAGTAAAACTATAAATCATATCTCAGTGTGTGATATTTTTTCACGTAGATATCAAAAAAATCATCGAATTGAAAAAAAAATCGTCTTGCTTGGACATTAGAGGCATGATTTATGTCCATTTGAAGTTCAAAAATTTACAACTACTCCTTTTACATTATATTTGGTGAAACTTCAAATGACTGTAAATTGAATTTCTTCTCTTTTCCCCTATAATTTTACCTTATATATAGTCACAAACTGATAAAAGTAAAATTATAAATCATATCTCGGTGTTTTACGTTTTATCACGTAGATATCGAGAAAATAAATAAATTGAAAAAAATTGTCTTGATCGGATATCCGAGACATGATGTATGGCCTTTTACATTTCATTTGGTGAAACTTCAAATGACTGTAACTTTTGCTTCAAATATATTTTAGAGGCGATTCTTTTTCAAAGTTGCTTGTTTTTTTAAAATCTACGTGATTAAATCAATTCCTTTATCTGATTTGATTTTCTTTTTTCCTATATTTTTATCTTATATATAGTCACAAATCGATAAAAGTAAATGTATAAATCATGTCTTTGTGTGTGGCATTTTATCGCGTAGATATCGAATAAATAACCAAATTAAAAGAAATTGTCTTTATTGGACATCCGAGGCATTAAATATGTCTGTTTGAGGTTCAAAAATTTTACAACTACTCCTTTTATGTTATATTTAGTGAAACTTCAAATGACCGTAACTTTTGCCTCGAATATCTTTCAGAGGCGATTCTATTTTTAAAGTTCCTAATTTTTTTGAGAACTACGTAGTTAAATTAAATTTTCTTTATTCGATTTGACTTTCTTTTTTCTCTATAATTTTACCTGAAATATAGTCACAAACCGATAATAGTAAAACTATAAATCTTATCTAAGTGTGTGGTTTTTTATCAAGTAGGTATAAAAAAAATAACTAGGTTATAAAAACCGTCTTTATCGGACATTCTAGGTTATAAAAACCGTCTTTATCGGACATTCGAGCCATGATTTATGTTCGTTTGAAGTTCAAAAATTTACAACTACTTTTGTTTCGTTCAATTTGGAGAAACTTCAAATGGACATAACTTTTGCCTCGAAAATCTTTTAGAGGCGATTCATTTTTTAAAGTTGCTTATCTTTTCGAGTCTACGTAGTAAACTCAATTCCATTATCTGATTTGATTTTCTTTTTTACCTTATAATTTTACCTTACGTATAGTCACAAATCGATAAAAGCAAAACTATAAATCATATCTCAGCGTGTGACTTTTTTCGAGTAGATATCAAAAACATAACCAGATTGGAAAAAAGAATCATCTCGATCGGGCGTCCGAGGCATAATTTATGTCCGTTTGAAATTCAAAAATTTACAACTACTCCTTTTAAGTTACATTTGGTGAAACTTCAAACTACTGTAACTTTTATCTCAAATATCTTTTAGAGGCGATTATTTTTATTTAAAGTTGCTTATTTTTACTAGAATTACATGGTATAAATTCAATTCATTTATCCGATTTGACTTTTTTTCCCTATATTTTTACTTTATATATAGTTACAAATCGATAAAAGTAAAACTATAAATCGTATCTCGGTGTGTGGCATTTTATCGCGTAGATATCAAGAAAACTAACCAAATTGAAAAAAAATTGCCCCGATCACACATCCGAGGCATGATTTATGTTCATTTGAAGTTCAATAATTTATAACTACTCCTTTTATGTTACATTTGGTGAAACTTCAAATGACCATAATTTTTGCCTCAAATATCTTTTAAAGGCGATTCTTTTTTTAAAGTAATTTATTTCTCAAGCTTTACGTGGTAAACTCAATTCCTTTATCCGATTTGACTTTCTTTTTTTCCTTATAATTTTACCTTATACATAGTCACAAATCGATAAAAGTAAAAATATAAATCCTATCTCAGTGTGTGGTATTTTATCGCGTAGATATCAAAAAAATAATCAGATTAAAAAAATATTTTTTCGATCATATATCTGAGGCATGATTTATGTCCATTTGTAGTTCAAAAATTAACGACTACTCCTTTTACGTTACATTTGGTGAAACTTCAAATGACCATAATTTTTTCCTCGAATATCTTTTAGAGGCGATTCTTTTTTTAAAGTTGATTATTTTTTTAAGATTTACGTAGTAAAATCAATTTCATTATCTAATTTGATTTTCTTTTTTTCTTATAATTTTACCTTATATATAGTCACAAGTCGATAAAAGTAAAAACTATAAATCCTATCTCACTGTGTCGCATTTTTCCGAGTAGATATCAAAAAAATAATCAGATTGGAAAAAAATCGCCTCAATCGGACATCCAAGGTATGATTAATGTCCATTTGAAATTCAAAAACTGTAACTTTTACCTCGAATATCTTTTAGAGGCGATTCTTTTTTTAAAAGTTTCATATTATTTTTGAGAACTACATGGTAAATTCAATTCTTTTATGCAATTTGACTTTCTTTTTCCCTATAATTTTACCTTATATATAGTCACAAATCGATAAAAGTAAAACTATAAATTTTATCTCAGTGTGTCTCCTTTTATCACGTAGATATCGAAAAATTAACCAAAGTTAAAAAAAATTGCCTCGATTAGATATACGAGATATGATTTATGTCCATTTTAAGTTCAATAATTTACAATTATTCCTTTTACGTTACATTTGTTGAAACTTCAAATGACCGTAACTTTTGCCTCAAATATCTTTTAGAGGCGATTGTTTTTTTAAAGTTACTTATTGTTTCGAGATCTATGTGATAAACTCAATTCTTTATCTGATTTGAATTCCTTTTTTTCCTTATTATTTTACCTTATATATAGTGACAATCCGATAAAAGTAAAAGTATAAATCCTATCTCTGTGTATAGTATTTTATCGCGTGAATACTAAAAAAAATAACCAGATGAAAAACAAAACGCCTTGCTCGGACATCTGAGGCATGATTTATGTTCATTTGAAGTTAAAAATTTTACAACTACTCCTATTACGTTACATTTAGTGAAATTTTAAATAACCGTAATTTTTGCCTCGAATATCTTTTAGAGACAATTTTTTTTTAAAGTTCCTTATTTCTTTGAGAACTATGGGGTAAATTAAATTTCTTTATCCGTTTTGACTTTCTTTTTTCCCTATAATTTTACCTTATATATAGTCCACAAATCGATAATAGTAAAACTATAAATCTTATCTCAGTGTGTGTTATTTTAGCGCGTGGACATCGGAAAAAAATCAGATTGAAAAAAATATCATCTTGATCGGACATCCGAGCCATGATTTATGTCCTGTTGAAGTTCAAAAATTTACAACTACTTCTTTTTCGTTAAATTTGGTGAAACTTCAAAAGACCGTAACTTTTTCCTCGAATATGATTAGAGGCGAACCTATTTTTAAAGTTGCTTATTTTTTCAAGATCTCCGTAGTAAACTCAATTCCATTATCCGATCTGATTTTCTTTTTTCTCCTTCTAATTTTACCTTATATATAGTCACAAACCGATAAAAGTAAAACAATAAATCCTATCTTAGTGTGTGGCATCTTTTCAAATAGATATCAAATAACCAGATTGGAAAAAAACGCCTTAATCGGACATCCAAGACATGCTTTATGTCAATTTGAAGTTCAAAAATTTATAACTACTCATTTTATGTTATATTTAATGAAACTTCAAATGACTGTAACTCATGCCTAGAATATCTTTTAGAGGTAATTCTTTTTTTTAAAGTTTCTTATTTTTTAAGGAACTACGTGGTAAATTTAATTTCTTTATCCGATTTGACTTTCTTTTAATCCTATAATTTTACCTTATATATAGTCACAAATCGATAAAAATAAACTATAAATCTTATCTCAGTGTGTAGCATTTTTTCGTGTAGATATCAAAAAATAACCAAATTAAAAAAATTGCCTCGATCGGATATCCGAAAAATGATCTATGTCCATTTGAAGTTCAATAATTTACAACTATTTCTTTTACGTTACATTTGTTGAAACTTCAAATGCTTGTAACTTTTGCCTCGAATATCTTTTAGAGGTGATTATTCTTTTAAAGTTGCTTATTTTTCAATGTCTATGTGGTAAACTCAATTTCCTTATCCGATTTGAATATCTTTTTTTCCTTATAATTTTACCTTATCATAGTCACAAACTGACAAAAATAAAACTATAAATCTTGTTTCAATTTGTGGTATTTTATCGTGTAGGTATTGAAAAATTAACTGGATTAACAAAAATTCCCCTCGATCGGACATCCGAGCCATGATGTATTTCCGTTTGAAGTTCAAAAAGTTATAACTACTCCTTTTACGTTACATTTAGTGAAACTTCAAATGACTGTTACTTTTGCCTCGAATATCTTTTAAATGCGATTCTTTTTTTAAAGGTTCTTAAATTTTTGAGATCTACGTGGTAAACTTAGTTCATAATTTCAATTGGACTTTTTTTCCCCTATACCTTTACCTTATATATAGTCACAAACGATAAAAGTAAAACTATAAATTCTATTAAAGTCTGTGGCGTTTTATCGCATAGAATCGAAAAAATAACCAAATTGAAAAAAATTGCCCTGGTCGGATATCAGAGACATTATATATGTCCATTTGAAGTTCAATAATTTACAACTACTCCTTTTACGTTACACTTGTTCAAATTTGAAATCACCGTAACTTTTGCCTCGAATATCTTTTAGAGGCGATTCTGTTTTTTAAAATTGCTTATTTTTTTAGATCTACGTGGTAAACTCAATTTCTTTATCCGATTTTAATTTCTTTGTTTGGATAATTTAACCTTATATATAGTCATAAACCGATAAAAGTAAAACTATCAATCCTATCTCAGTGTGTGGCGTTTTATCGCGCATGTATCAAAAAAATAACCTAATCATAAAAAAAATTGCCTCGATCGGACATCCTAGACATGTTTTATATTCGTTTAAAGTTCAAAAATTTACAACTACTCATTTTACGTTACATTTGGTAAAACTTCAAATGACTGTAATTTTTGCCTCGATTATCTTTTAGAGGTGATTCTATTTTTAAAGTTGCTTTTTTTTAACATCTACGTGGTAAACTCAATTCTTTATCCGATTTGACTTTCTTTTTTTGGTCATGACCAGAGTCTAGACCCCAGATGAGACCGGCGTCGTTGACCTCTCAGAGGTCGCAGACAAGCCTACATACATCATCATTACTTCATCTAGGTTAATTTTCGCAGAAAACTTGAACTTTTCTTTACTTAGACTTCATAATGCGAAATACTTTCGCATAACACTATCTACATAAACTCATAAGCATTCACAATAACCATCTAATACCAAGATAATCAAATGAACGACATAGTCAATATTTGTATAAAATATAGAGTTTCCAAGATGGCACCAATGCAATATCTGAAATAACTGGGAAAGAAACACTAGTGGAACATACTCCACTAGATAATGTCTACGTCTAATGCTTGAATAAAATAGTAATCATCCTCGAAAGCATGAGGGCCTATAAAATTCGGATGAAAGCTCCACGTTCGAATAACTTCAGCGTCGACCCGTAAGCTCTAGCGTCCAGCTGCACCTGCACCTAAAAGTAGAGAGTTGTATGGGATTAGTACACACTTATACTAAGTATGGGTATATGCAAGCACACACCAAGGACACGCATGATTAAGAAGATCTCTCTTCTAACGATATGAGTTATGGAAAGTCAATTTAGTGGACTTTCCAAATCGAATTAGGAAAGTCATGCTATAAGAGTAACATGCATCACCATACGTATCATATTGCACACAGCATATAACATATTGCATGTAGCACATAACATATTGCATATAGCACATATCATATTCCATTTCATTCATTCATATGCCATGAGACCTTGGAATCATGGACTAGACATTAGGACTTCCCAAACTGAGGGCTCAATATATGAGACCTCAACTAGGGAGCCTTCTTTAGCAAACACAGAGTCTTCTTTATTCATTCATACGAACTTCATTTTCATTCGTTCGTAAGCTAGTGTAAACACCAGTCATACCTAGGTTGTAGTTTAAGACTTTCATCGGGTTCTCTATGCAATGACTAAGAATGACCTAGTGTCATTACTTAAGTCTAGCTCACCTCTTGATTATCCTATCCGAACACCGTTGGTATCGTTCATTTCATGATGTGCATTACTTGAGTCTGGTCTTATTATTTTTAACCTTAACCGACATAGATCATGTGAGAATCACGAAATTCAGTATTTAATCCCACATTGAAAGAGGGGGAATCACCGGCCAAAGTGAACCAAAACATGCTAGAGTATATAGGGAAATCAAACCCTGCTAAAACCCTATATTGGCAGTATAGGTTCAAAGACTAGGAGATATAAGGAGACCCATACTTGTCTGGATGGACAGTCTCATCTCATGAGAAATACACGAACCTCTGTCTTCCCGAAAGAAGGAATCGCAACTCATAGCTAGCCTATCGGTGCTCAGTATAAAGTTCCATTACATTCATCTCATATATCATAGAAGCTCGCTTCTAGCATAAGGCATCATAGCTCATTAGATCATTTCTCATCTCATCATCAGTATTAAGTATGCTTTAACTTCAATACTTTCATTAGAGTGTTCATAGAGACTGGTCTTTTCATTAACCTTACACTCTCATAGGTGAATACTTCTTGGTAACATTTACTTAGGATCATTTGAGATTTCTCTCACCTTTCATATTAGCTTCTTATCAAGTTGTCACCGACTTCTTATTTAGCACTTTATTCGTTTCATAATTACTCGCCCCCTTTACGTGCAATGTTTCAATTCCATCATCGTATTGCCACTAACTTGGTCGTTTACTGTGTGTCACACTCTTCCCTAACCCCTCTCTGGTTTCCATCATCTCTTCACATAAATCTTAGTTTAAACTTACTTTTAAACGTAATTCTAGACTTATGAGTCCCACACATACAAGTCATGAGCCTTCATTCATAGTTCGTCTAAGTGGATTCATATTTACCGCAGATTATGTGTAACAAAACTTATGCATCTTTGTAGGTATGTCAAGGATATCGATTTTTTATCCTTTGGGGCAGCAGCATATCATTAAATATTTGTTCACGTGCGACTTATGTTTCAATACGGGGAATTGGGCCAGGGAACTCACTTTCGAATCCCTAGAGTAACACTTAATCTTATATTACACTTGATAATTGCATTTTTCAGATTTGGGGACCCTCGTTCATCCCCATCACTCTCATAATAGTTCCTTTCTTTTCACATCTCTATTTCCCGTTTTAAGGCAAGGAGGTGTGATCAATCCCCCACAAGCTCATTCCTTTTTCTCTTATGTATCTCTTAACTTTCTCACATATGCCCGAAGTTGTGGTTCATTCCCCATTCCCCCACTCACCCTTTTATTTTTCTCCTTTATTTTTCTCTTAACTCTCTCATCTATTCAAGAGGTTGTGGGTTCAATCCCCACTCACCATATTTTATTTTTCTCCTAACTATTACTCAAGAGGTTGTGGGTTCAATCCCTACTCACCAAAATTATTTTTCTCCTTTATTTTTTTCCTAACACTCTCATCTGTTGAAGAGGTTGTGGTTTCAATCCCCACTCACCTTTTTCTCCTTTATTTTTCTCCCAACTCTCTCATCTATTCAAGAAGTTGTGGATTCAATCCCCACTCTCCACATTTATTTTTCCTTTCATTTTTCTCATGAAATTTTTATGTAGTTTACATTTGGTGAGGTCTTGGGTGCAATTCCCAATGACCTCACAATTTTAAAAAAAACATAGCTATTTTTTTTTTTTTCATCTTGGCCGAGACCACCAATTTCTAGCAAGCCTAGAAGTTTTATCTTTTTTCAATCCATTTTCCCACCCTTTCTCTCATTCTTATTTGATTTTGTAGTATTTGTGAGTGACATTCAGTCAGACACCTTACCTTATATGAACAATCCACATTTTTAACCCTTTTCGATAACAGCGAAACACACGCATTTTAACATACAATTTCTACAGCAACATATAAATTTTCAACACACACACATGCTCAAACAGTCGACTTAATATACTTTCCGAAACATATTTTTCATCTTACAATGATTTTGAATACACTTCAATAACACATAATCACAACAAGACCTAAAATTATCTACTAGAAGACATATCAACACATGCTTTGAATCTTTCAAAGGATCTAATGAAAGGGGCATGCAATTGGGACAACCTTAGTTTTTCAAACGTGATTAAACTGAAACTTAAGGGTCTCTTGGGAAAGGGACCAAGAGAGAATAAAACTCATACCTTAATGTCGTTCAACACTTGTTTCAATGCTTCCCATTCCCACAACACCACTGCCTCACCACCAAAATCCAAAACCCAATCCGTCGAGAAGAATGTTGTTGATTTTTGTTTTCAGCTTAGCTTTTCGTTTAAAATTTTGTGTGTAAGTTCTTCAAGAGTGAAAAACTATTATTTTCAATTCTTTTGTTGATGAAAAATGTGAGAATGAGAGTGATAGACGTGAGAATGAAAGGATTAGGATTAGAAGAGTTAGGTGGAGACTTAGTCAAACTAGGAATTCCCATTATTTATTCTTTTATTATTATTATTATTATTATTATTATTATTATTATTATTATTTTATTAAAAATCTGATTTTTCCTTTAATTAAATCAGAAAATTAAATATTAATTAATTTAACTAATTCACTAAATACAATAAATCAATTAAATCATTACTTCCACCAAGGCTTGAACCCGGGTGGAGCAAGATTTTGCTGAAAGGGTCAATTTTGGTCACCTCTACCCTAATTGCTCCTTAACCATATTAATTAATTAATTATTTAGGGTAATTACAATACTACCCTTATCCTGGAAAAGACCAGTTTACCCCTAGACCCTGCAAACTTAAGAATTACCCCTTTTTAAGTCCGGTTAAGACTCATTCGGGAATATCTTCATATTCGGTTTCCCTACATGGCAGGACCCAACCTTTCCTAGCTCAACTAAATCACCAAGTTAGTTGGCTCGGCAGTTGCAGAGGTTTAGAGGTATGGTTCTATGCGCATCAATCCGTGTGAACCCATCTAATCTAGGCATTCTAGATATGTTAAACATTACTTAGTATAGTCATTTTTAGGGTTGTTACATTTTTCCTATAATTTTTCGTTATATATAGTCACAAATCGATAAAAGTAAAACTATAAATTCTATCTCAGTGTGTGGCCTTTTATCGTGTGGATATCAAAAAATAAATAGATTGAAAAAAAATTGCCTCGATCGGACATTTGAGACTTGCTTTATGTTAGTTTGAAGTTCAAAAATTTACAACTACTCATTTTACGTTAAATTTGGTGAAACTTCAAATGACCGTAACTTTTTCCTCGAATATCTTTTAGGGGCGATTCTTTTTTTGAAGTTGCATATTTTTTGAGATCTACGTGGCAAATTTAATTTATTTATCCAATTTGATTTTTTTCTTATAATTTTAACTTATATATAGCCACAAACCGATAAAAGTAAAAATACAAATCCTATCTTAGTGTTGGTATTTTTTCGCAACAATATCGAAAACATAATCACATTGAAATAAAATCGCCTAGATCTTACATCTGAAGCATGATTTATGTCCGTTTGAAGTTCAAAAATATACAACTACTCCTTTTACGTTACATTTGTTAAAACTTCAAATGACCGTAACTTTTGTCTCAAATATTTGTTATAGGCGATTCTTCTTTTTAAATTGCTTATTTTTTTGAGATCAACGTGGTAAACTCAATTCCTTTATCCGATTTCACTTTTTTTCCTTATACTTTTACCTTATATATAGTCACGAACCGATAAAAGTAATACTATAAATACTATCTCAGTGTGTGATATTTTTTTTCATAGATATCGAAAAAAATACCAGATTGAAAAAAAATTGCCTTGATCACACATCCGACACATGATTTACGTTCGTTTGAAGTTCAAAAATTTACAATTACTCCTTTTACATTGCATTTGGTGAAACTTCAAATGACTGTAACTTTTGCCTCGAATATCTTTGAGAGATGATTTGATTTTTAAAGTTGATTATTTTTCAAGTTCCATGTGGTATCCAATTTGACTTTCCTTTTTTTCCTTATAATTTTACCTTATATATAGATACAAACCGATAAAACTAAAATTAGAAATCCTATCTCAGTGTTTTGTATTTTTTTTCTCATTGATATAGAAAAAATTACAGGATTGAAAAAATATCGCCTCGATTAGACATCCGATCATGCATGATTTATGTCCGTTTGAATATAAAAAATTTACAACTACTCCTTTTACGTTATATTTGGTGAAAGTTAAAATGACCGTAGCTTTTGTCTCGAATATCTTTTAGAGGCAAATCTTTTTTTAAAGTTGCTTATTTTTTTTAAAATCTACGTTGTAAACTCAATTTCTTTATTCGATTTGACTTTGTTTTTTTCTTATAATTTTACCATATATATAGTCACAAACTAATAAAAGTAAAACTATAAATCATATCTTAGTGTATGGTGTTTTTTCGCGTAGATATCCAAAAAATAATCAAATTCAAAAAATTGCTGCGATCAGACATCCGAGGCATGATTTATGTTCGATTGAAGTTCAAAAATTTACAATTACTCCTTTTACGTTACATTTGGTGAAACTTCAACTGACCGTAACTTTTGCCTCGAATATCTTTTAGAGGCGATTCTTTTTTTAAAGTTTCTTATTTTTTCGAAATCTACGTGGTAAACTCAATTTTTTATCCGACTTGACTTTCTTTTTTTCCATATAATTTTACCTTATATATAGTCACAAACCAATAAAAGTAAAACTATAAATCATATCTCAGTGTGTGGTGTTTTTTCGCGTAGATATCAAAAAAATGATCACATTGAATAAAAAATTGTCTCTAGCGGTCATTTGAAGTTTCACCAAATGTAACCTAAAATGAGGGCCTCGAGGTTGGCGCCTCGGGATTGTGGAGGGGGGTTAGAGCCTCGAGACAAGCCCTCGGGAGGGGGGCTAGGGCCTCGAGTAGGGTTAGGGGCCTCTAGCAATCACAATTGGGGAGGGGGGCTGGGAGTTAGGGCCTCGGAAAGCAAGTGTCCCGACGGGGGGCTTGGGATGTTAGGGACTCGAAGCAAGTGTCTCGGGGCGGGTGGCTGGGGGTTTAGGTTAGGGCCTCGAGGCTGTGGGGAGGGGGAGAGAGGGGGGCCGAGGGGGTGTTAGGGACTCGATGCAACACCTTCAGGCGAGGGCTTGGGGGTTGTAAGGGACTCTCGAGCAGGGCCTCGGGCTGGGGGAGGGGGTGTGGCCTCGAGGCAGGCGTCTCGGGGCTGGGTAAGAGGGCAGGGCCTCTAGGCAAGCGCCTAGGGGCTGGGGGGTCTGTCCTCGAGGTAGACGCCTCGGGGCGGGGGGCTGAGGGGGTTAGGGCCTCGAGACAGGCGCCTCGGGGCAGGGGGATGGGGGGTTAGGGCCTCGAGGCAGACGCCTCGGGGCGGAGAGCCAGGGGAGGGTTAGGGCCTCGAGGTTGGCGCCTAGAGGTTGGCGCCTCGAGGCTAGGGGATTAGGGCCTCGAGGTAGGTGTGTCTCTGAGATTTCGATCATAGTCAAAGGGTACTTGTGTATTCTTCCTTGTTTTTTTAAATAATCATGTGGTGTCTTAAACCTAATAATCCGATTAATTTCACTATACACTTTATGTAAGACTTATTTACGGATGAATATTCTCTATCAATCATATTTTCAATCTTAAAACTCCTATTTTAAACTTTTGATCAAAGATGGGAGATCAAAGATGTAATTATTCATTTCACTATGTCACTTACGGGTCAATTGGTTGTTTATTAGAGTTATGTCATATGAATAATTATTTACATATTACCTTTTATATCTTTGTTATAGCGATAGTGTTTATCTATAAATTTCATGTTTTCTATATTCATGATATTAATGATTATCATAAAATATTGTGTATTTGAGTAAGTATATAATGTTATAGAGAGGTAATGGTCTTTAAAAAAAAAAGTATCTGTTATAATGGATGTTAGTGACGTTATATATATAAGTAGAATGTTATTATTGAAAAATTGAAAAATATTACTTGAAAATTTGATTTTAGAGAAAATCAAGTCGTTAGGGAGAAATATTATTACAATGAGTGACATGTTATACTGAGTTTTGACGTATAACTTAATATCTAATGGGTATGCTGAATTTTATACAACTCGCATTTTTATTTATTTGTCATAATTTACTTTTTATTTTATTTAAAAAGTGTTTTTTGTCAATATTTTAATTCTAATTTTTCACATAATATATTTAAGATCACAAGATTATAAGATATTTCAGTACATTCAATATGTCTTTAGTTAATCTCCACAAAAAAAATTTAAAAAAAATTATTTTCTTAAACACCATTCCAAATCGAAATCAAACAAACAAATTGAGACAAAAAAAAATAATAAACATGATATAAGCTAAACCAATTTTCCTTCCCAAGACAAAATTCAGTCTATGTATATTTAATATACATCATAGTCAACATTATATATGGTATGTATAACTAATTAAACATAACAATTCATGTATTAATAATATACATATATATATTGTGTATACACGGTTGGTAAGCAATAAAATAAAGGGAAAAGAACCGGAAAAAATGGGTTTTTTTCCATTGGTACAACATGTAAAGAAAAATATATTGTCCCACATGCAATTCCAAACATGTCAAATAATAAGTACACACCACTCAAAAGAGCAAATAAAGAAAATACAAAATCGATTTGAAACAAAACTAAATAAAGGTTTTCCATTTTTCAAAACGAAAATAAAAAATAAGACCAAGTTGTGTCGTTTGATAGCTGGTAAGAGTTTTATAGATATTAATAATATATATATTAGTTACAAGAGAATTTATATAGTAATTATACAAAATATTAGTTATACACGTGTTGACATGAAATAATGCTTCATCCGTTTAAAAAAATGAACTAGTTTGATTTGACATAAAGTTAAAAAAAATAAAATTAAAAAAACTAATCTTATCGTCTGAAATTAAAATTATGTCAAATATTACTACTCTAAACATGTAACGTCCAATACTAAAAACTAAATTTTGTTACAAAAGAAAATGAATTATTCTTTTTTAAAAGAGATGACGAAAACAAAAAATAGATCATTATATTCTTTTTTAAATGAAAAAATAATATATAGATTCTACCGTGACTTATATTATGTGAGTTTTTTAATAAATTTTTCAACCAAATATCATATTAATTAATATTTTCTTTTATCTTCCTATCAAACATAGTATTTAAATTACTTCTTTCTTATCAAACTCCCAATAAAGTCACTAGATAAATAAAGGACATGTCAAAAACACCTGAAAAGGTTCATGTAGAATGTAATAAACCATGTTCTCTTCTCATCTTCTTGTGAATATGGTTCAAACCATGTTCTCCAATCAAATTCTTCTTTGCGACTTTTTATAATCGCAGTTGATTACTATAGGGTTTAGAGTTTAGGGTTCAGGAACAGAATCAAGATTATCAATTTGACTTTCATTTTCAAATTATAATAAGAGGTCTTTTTGTGATATAATTTTGATCATACTAATTCTCATCATGTCAACTTCCGAACAAGTTGGAGGAGGACGAGGAGGAGGACGAAGACGACGTAGAGGTGGAGGAAATAATGGTGTTTGGCCAGAGCCATTCTTGGAGGCATTAGCTACACAAATGGCTATTAATACTACTAGTTCCATTAATCGTCTTGCTGCTGCTCAAGCACTCTCAAATCTTTTCCAGGTACACACACCTCTCAAATTACTTTATACGCTCTCGTGATATCTAATCATCGTTTTTCCTGTCTGATACGATCTTCTTATGATATTTTAAAATATATTATTGATATAATAATAAGTTGTATATAACATGACATGAATTACTTGTATTTATAAAACAAACGAATTCAGAATTTAAAATTTATATAAATCGATATGAAATATTGTTAACTCCCGCCCTAAAAGTTGTGAATTAAGCTAAGGTACATTATTATTATGAAATTAATAATGGGGTTTTGGGTGATTTATATTTAATTGGTCAGGCGTAATTATGTATGTTTGTATTAAAGATAATATAATGATTTTTGTAAGATAATGAGCATTTTATATATAGTTTGGTCAAATGGAACCCGTGATCAATAAATTATATATATAAGTAGGTGTAGGTATATAGATTGTAGTATAGTATATAATTATATTACAATATTAGAGATAAAATTGCATTAAATAATATTACTGAAAAAGTATGATCAGTACATATAAATGAAATGTTGAAAGTAACTGGTTATGACTGGCATTAGGATGAATTTTAGCAGCAGAAAAAAAAAGTCTTTTTGAGGAACTCTATTAGCTACTAGCTGTACTTGTGCATCAGAAATTACTTTGTCTATTTTAGAGTTAGATTAAATTTTAATTTATATCGAAACGTTTCATATCAGAGTGTTCTAATAAATGTGAATTTGTATTAAAGGAATTTAAAATGCTAAATATAACTACCGACTCTATCATACTTAGATCCAGATTACCAGCATAGATTTTTTTATTGCTTCATTGACTCCCCCGTTTCAATTTACGTGATACTATTTGACTAGACATAAAATTTGAGAAAGAAGTGAAGACTTTTAAAATTTATGATCTAAAACATTGTTTGATCATTTATTTGACTATAAATCATTTTATTAAAAATAAAATATTATTTTTAAAATATTACTTTTAAAAAATCCGACACTCACAAATCGATACTTCAAAAGAGTCTTTGACCTAAGGTTTGTCTATTCTTTGGACAGTCGTTTTCTAGGATTTTGTTGCATCTATGCCAAAAAAGTTCTTTTGGTTAAAATTTGAATTCCTTTCCTTTTCATTGCTTGATCCTCTTTAAGCTCTACATATTATAAATCCCCACAACTTTTTTGACTCAAACTTTCTAAATATATATATACATAATACTTTCTCCGTTTCTATTTACTTGTTCATATTTCCTCTTTTAGTTGTCCTTATTTATTTATCCATTTTGATAAATCAAGAAATGATAAAAAAAATTCCTATTGTGCCCTTATTTAAAATTCTTGAAAATTTTCAAGTCTTAATTTACCATTTTTGAAACCATAATTAATAATGGTAAAATTATAATTTTACTATGCTAATTATTATAATTTTAATATGTGTATCATTTTTAAAGTGAACAACTAAATAAAAACAAAGAAATATTAATTATTATTATCTTAATATGTGTGTCATTTATAAAAATAAGGACAAATGCACTTCTTTTTTATTATTTGCCCATATATAACACTAGCCTGTACTCCTATATATTACTCTAAATAAAAATATGTGGAAAGAGACCGTTGAGTCCTCCTTTTTATTGACATCATTACTAAGTACAAATTTAACTTTACCAAGTACAAATTTAACTTTCTATACTTAGTTAAAGATGTGGATCAAAATTCGTATATGTAATTATCTTAATATGTGACTTATATTTTTTGATAATATTAATTTATCGTGGTAAGATGAGATATTTTACGATAAATTTAAATTATTCATTAAGTTAGTATTTTTAGATATCTTACCTTATTTAATATTAAATTTGAAATTATTTTATTTTATTTTATTTTTTAAATAAATAATTTCAAAATAATTTAATCCGCAAGTTAAACAGACTAATGATATGTATGGCTTTTCATGAGTATTATCCATTGGGTAATATCATCTATTTTCCGGGTATTATTCTCTATTTGGTAGGTAGCTTAATTAAGGGAAAAAAATAAATTATAGCGGTTGCATTTTTTCAGAATTAACCTACCAAATCTAAGTAATATATAGGAAACTTATATATCATATCAAAAAAATATTTATTATATATAATAATAATTTTTTTTATCACTATTAATATATTTTAATATATATTATAGTAACAATTTATAATATACATATCATATATGTATATTTATATACATAATTTACTTTTAAGTATATATTGCAGATTTAATATAATATTATTATATATAATTTTATAAATGATAATAAATTTTTTTAAAATATGATTAATAGTCGGTAAAAAGAATTTTATCAAAAAGATCCCCATTCAAATATCTTTATCATTATATACTCTGGATTCATTTTTTTAGTTATGATAGAGTAATTATTTGAGTTTTTATTTTTTATTTTTATTTTTTTTGAATAATTGGGTATTAATTGTTTATTGGTTGATTTCCAATGAAAACTGTAACTATCAGATGTGTTTACATATCTAGTATGGTATAGTATGAATTGAAATGAAGAAATTGTTACAGATTCTTTATTTGTATACTTGTCAGTACAGATAATTAACTATATAATAATAATAATTCTCTATAATAAACCTGTATAACACAGTAAATAAAGGTCCATTTTATTTAACAGGAATGAGTTGTGATTAAGATTTAGAGTTTTTAGAAAATAAAGTTCCTGAATCATTTTATATTCAGAATTCATACATCTGAATGGCATAAAATAGATATTTATTATTTTAAAAAAATTAAAATAACATATATTTATTTATTTATCATTTGTCACATAACGTCAAGAATTTTATACATACTTAGGAAGTTTAAATTTAATTAAATAAGTATCGAACTAATTCACTTGATATTATATATTTATAAGTATTTAATAGATATATAAATTAATCGAAATATATAAATAAAGAATTATGTTAGCTTTTAATATATCGATATTTATTTCGACTATATATTAAGTGAATTAATTTATTAAAAAAGACAAGAATGTATTGCCCATTCCTTGTATCATGTGTAAAAAAACAAGTCTTTCCAGTTAATGATTCACATTCTTGGCTGACACTCTATTTATTACACTCATTTCATGAATCTAATTTCTGCCCCCTCTTCCTCCAACCTTATCCAATAATAATAATAATAATAATAATAATAATAAAACGTATAATATCCTTTCCTTATTAAAAGTTACTAATTTTTTATTGAAGTTTCTCAGAAAAAATAATAGTAGTTTTGCCATACAGAAATATTAGAAAGCTTTTCAATATTTTAACAAGAATTTAGATCGAGGTATAAATGAAAAATTATATTTTATAGAAAAAAAATATAAATATTTTTTAATTTATGCTCAAAATTTTAGAAATACATTTAAACTATACTAAAGTCCTATTAACTTATTTTATAAGTAATTTTTTACTCCTTTTCGTCCTACGTGCACTAACTTGAAAAAAAAGGCAAACAACATTACACCCACAAGATAGTGTCACGCGGGTAAAAAAGGGGTAGAAAATTGTTAATAAAATAAGTTCAGAGATAATACAATCTTTACATAATATAAGTGTATCTATGAGATTTCCAACATAGGTTAAAGGGATACTTGTGCATTATTTCTATTTTATAACATAAATTTCTTATCACGTCCTTTCTTTTAACAAGAGACATAATCTTCTTTCTCCATCTCAAAATAGTACAATTGTTTTTCATTTTGACAATTTTATATTATAGGCTCGATTAGTTTAAATTTATAAAAGATAAGTTGATAATTAACATAAATATGTTAACGTTTTCTATAAAAAGCTCATCTCTAGTTATAGTTCTATTACTCGAATTCTAAAGTTTCAATTAAGAGTGACGTTAACTAAATTCAAGTAAGGATGAATCTATCGTTGAAGTAACAGGATCGACAAAACTCGATAATTTTTATTTTTTTAGTATCTTATTTGATTCTAAAATATATCAAAGTATATATAACTAAAAAATAATAGCTTTGATATTTTGAATTGCTAGTGATGGGAGTTGAGTGTATTCTAAAAGCTGAAGGAGAGTTGAGAGACAGTAACCTTTTCTTGGAAATGAAAGAGAAAAAGGAGATGTGTCTATTCCCTCTTATATTTTATAAACTATAATATTAAGTAGTATTTTCAAAAATTATTTAGACATAAAATTGTTATAAGTTTAAAATTCAGAAAACTTCAAAAACTGTTTTAGTTGATAAAACACAAAATTTTTCGTATTGATGGTTAATGAGATTACGAAATTTTTATATGATTTAGATAATTCTATTTCTTTAGAGCTAGTTAGTGTGAGTTTGTTGTAAAAATTGGTATTAGAGTATAATTCATCTCACTCAATAAAAATTTTAAAAAAATAAAATCGTCCACTCACTAAATGCGAGGTAGGGTGTTAAAAGAATAACAATTTTTTTATATCAGTAATTAATGAGATAGCAAAACTTGAATAACTTTCTTTTTTTTTAACTAACTTTTGCGATATGAGTTAGATTCAGAATCTAATCGTACGATTTTTAATTGCGTAAACTTTTCAAAACTTATTTTAAATTTGAAATATTTAATTTGAGAATTTTTATGACTGACATGAGAAGTGATGAGTAGTTATTTTCTTGGTTCATTTCTCCTTGATATTGATAGTGTAGGTAGGTATGATGAGTAGCTAATTACTAGTAATAAATAGCCTACTATTTTCTTACTCTTTTTTTCTTCTTCTGACTATCTCTGCATGCCTTCCCTTTTATTCTAATCATGCAATAAGTTTACACACTATTTTTCTTCTTACAACATACTTTTTCTTCAAATACCACTCATTTCTAATATTCCTTTTTCTTCCAATTAAAAGAAATGACTTACTACAAAATAACTAACTCTAAATTAAACTTCTTATTAGTATAACTTTCAATTACTCGCTCCATTTTAATTTTTCATACCGTATAGATTAAAGAGTATTTTAATATATTTAATATAATTTTAATTTGATATTAAAAATTTTAAAATAAAATTAATCTATTTTTTAAAATTTCGTGTCAAATCAAATATACGAAATAACATTGTTATGGGCATATCACGTGAAGGAATATATCGTTTCCCATGTGTTGGGGCGTGCCTGCGATGAGGGGCTGTTTTGTGCTTTCCATTACCTTCTTCTAAGTTAAAGGAATATGTTTCGTTTTAATTTAATTTGATTTGATTTAGAGTTTAATAAATGAATAATGTTGAATGGTTATAAAATTTGGTCAGAAGTTTGCTAAAAATTAAAAAAAATTATAATATCTTTTATAAAAATAAACTGATCTTTTTTATATTTTTAATTACAAAAATATTTAACAAGGTTAAATAACATAGCGTGAAATATGACCATTCTGACCAAAAGGATTTTTCCTTGATAAAAATAGACTTTTTATTGAAATAGTGATTTAGAATAAGTTATACATATTTGTGGAAGTTAGTACATAAATATGTCTTTTAACTTAGCCTCATTTTACATTTATGTCCTTTAATTTTAGATATGCGCAAATTCACTTAATTTCTACGTTATCTATACCTAGCTTTGTTATAAGTGACAAGTGCGGATTGATTAGTATATTCTGTCTTTCTATATTTACTTGTTCACTATATTGAAAACATATGTTTGATTAGATAATAAAAAGACAATTTATCATTTTATGTCTATTCTACTTTCATTATTAAGTAGTATTACTTCTCAATATTTGATAATATAACCAATATTTTTTTGTTTATTGCTTATTAGGTATGTTTAATTCACTATGTTTTAGTTTATGTATGAAATGAAACAAAAAATAAGGTAAGGAGAAGCCATGAAAAATAAGAAATTACTTGTCATTATGTTTTAACTTATGTATCGTACGTACTTATTAAAATTATTGTAACAATAATAGTGTATACAAGTTTAAACATCAAAAAGTCATCGGACTTTCTAATAAAAATTGAACATTATCTTGAATATGATTATATTAATTATTTATTTCATAACGTAATAATATTTTGCAAGGTTTGTTCAACATGGAGAGCTGTGTCCCGGTCCGATCTGCTATGGCAAAATTTAAGCAACCGTATATGGAACCGCGATCGTCTTCTCCGTCCAACGTGGCACGACGAATACGTATATTGGCACCGTACTTCTAATAATTTCCGTCAACGTAGATACGTACACCGTACTCTCCATTTTGTACAAGCAAACAACGACGATGATAACAATGACGGTCTCTCTTGTCGTCGTATCGCGTTATCCGATCGCCATTTAGCTGCCGGATTTTCCGATGGATCGGTTCAATTGTTTCATCTAATATCTAGGGCTCATTTGTCTACTTATTATCCGCAACAACGTGACCGGCTCGGCCGGTATTCTAGGGCTATTGCGGGAATTATTTTATCGGATGAGAAACTTGTGTTTGCATCATTGGATGGTGATATACATGTGGTGGTGCTCGGCGGGGCGAATACTGATCCACCCCGCCGTGCACGTTTAGGTGACGTGGTGAATGACGGCGCTTTGGTAGATTTCACCGGCCGTGATCGGTGGTGGATTGGCCTCTACGCAGGTGCGTGCTTCATTATCTTACTTTTTTATCGTACTTTTAATTTGACATAAAATTTAATCTTAAAAAAGTATAAATATATTTTGAAACAGAGTAATAACAAAATAAATGTTCTAACGTACTCAATAATGCTAAAAAATTTATTTCTTGTATGTATTCAATTTAGAAAAGTAATAAAATATTTAAAATGGAGTCGTTAGAGATAAACAGGTCAAATATATTGACCAACTAATTAATTATGAAAGAATGTCTGTTATTATGATGTTAAAAGTGTAACATAATAATTTGCTTTTTGAGAAGATTTCTTAAAGAAAGCTTAATTCTTACTTGACCAATGTTCTTTTTGTCTTCTTTTTGGGGAAAAAACAAACAACAAAACTATTTTAGTTTTTTACTACTCCCATTCGAGCATAAAGTTTAAGAAAGAAAAAAAATGTGTTTAATACTTGCAGACTAAAATAGGTGATATATATTTGTATGACTATATTATTTATTTTAAGATTGACTAAAAAAAGAATGAATCCTATAAATTGGAACGAAGTATAATATATTGTACGCCTTGAATAAAAAAAGGTTTCGATAAAAATGATAAATTATCTTCAATTTTTAAAGAACAAGTGAAAATAGATGTGTAGTGAACAACTAAAAATGGGTGGAGTAGTTTTTAGAATAAAATAACTTCTATTTATAGGAGATTTGCCTTTGTACTCTTAGAAAATAAATTTTCTCAAATCGACATTTATAGTATTGGGAAAGAGGTATAATAATTAAATTAAAAAAGACTATATCTATGTAGGTGTCACATGAGAGTCACGTAAGATAACATAAGGGGTTATGTGAAATTTAATATTTCAAAGGGTAAAATGTAAATATAAACTCAATGTTAAATAATAAGGAGCGAATATATATAACAAAAAATGAATATAACCATTAAAGAAATATAACCCTTTTCCCATCAATCAAAGCAAAATTTTGAAGTTTATTAACTTTTTGCAATGTAATTTAGTGAGTGTTTAACGTTAAATTAGTTGGGCTGAATTACTAGAAAGAATAATTACACCGATTAATTTCTCATCATTACTCTACCATGATGATAATTGCTCATAAATTACGATAATTTGTAGCGTGATCCAATTTTTATTATGTTACTAAATTAAAATGTCTCCTTTTCTTTGGACAATATTTTCAGGTGTACCGGGTCGGGCATTTCACGTATGGAATAGTGAAACGGAGCAACTAATCTTCGCCGACGGCGATTTAACCGATCCCGAGGCAGTAACCGGTTGGCACCTCCTAACCGAGTTAACCGACCTAGTGGGCCGGGTCCATGTCACAGCTCGTGACACTGCTGTGGCATGTACCGGCCCACGACTCGTTGTTATAGACTTAAATAACCAAGGGTTGATCCTCCGAGAAAGATCCTTCCAACATGAGCTCATTGTAGGATCTTTCAACGCCACGAGCGACTCGCTTGTGGCAGTGGACGGACGGGGTGTAGCCACCGTCCGTCGGACTGAGGATTTGGATGAGTCGTGTAGGTTTAACGTGCGAGGCGCGTCGCAAAGAGGGGTGGTGGGAAGCATGAATAGTAGTGGATATGGTGTAATGTGTGTGGGAGAAGTTATTAGGGTTTGGGAAGTAGAAAATGGAGTGTATCTTTATAGTTTAAGGGAAAGAATAGGGGAAGTTAATGCCATGCATGCAAATGAAAGGCATATAGTAGCTTGTTCTAGTGATGGTACAATTCATTTGTGGGACTTTGGGGCTTAATAATTAATTAATATGGGGATTAATTATTATTAATTAGGACATTGGAGTTTCCTAATTGGTATAAAAATTTAACAAGGATAATTAGGGTTTAATTAAGGTCTTGTCTTTTTATGTAGGAATTAAACAATGATTTGGAGCTCAAAAATGAATTGTTTCTTCTTTGTTTTTGGCAATTTATGTCATCTTCATGGTTTAGCTTTTCAAAATTATTATACTACAATGTTTCATTGTATTCCAAAGAAAACTGCATTATGCATGTTATGGTATGTTATTAAAACTGTAAATTTTCAAAAGTTTTATAGACGTACGGATAAATATTTTGACATATTTAAGATCAATGATTTCAAAAAAAAAAATCCCTTTAAGTAAATCTATGAAAACAAAGTGAAATGGAGTGTAGTATATATATGTTAATATATGTTGAATGTCAATTAAAATGATAATTATAATTTATACCCATGCTACAATCAACATAACCAACCCAAATAAGAGTTAAATGTGTGCATTTGCGATATGTAACTATCTTATGCTATCAGGTTATACCAATTAGGAGCATGTTTGGATGGGGTAATAATTTTTTATTGTATAGTCATATTTCTATATTTTGATTTATTTGTCTTTTTGGGCTTAAAAGGGCTATTTTTTATTTTTCTCAAACACCACAAACAGCCTATAAACTTCTTGATCTGCTAAAAAATAAAATGATGAAAACATAAAAACGACTAGGATAAAACAATAACATAGTCAGTATAATCTCACAAGTTGGGCTTGAAGAGCGCAGGATGAATGCACGCCTCATTTCAGCCTACCTTTATGAGGTAGAGAGGTGGTTTTCATAAACCCTCGACTCAAAAAAAGTATGATAGACAAAAAAAAAAAGATAATGACAACAGAGAGGTGGTTTCCATAAACCCTCGACTCAGGATGTAACATAACATTCAACATGAAACATGAGTGTATTCTTAAACAAAATAGACAAGCTATACAATAATTGCTAACAACAGTTCCAAGTTGTCCATAATTTCAGCATTCTTGATGAGCTGATCAATTCCTATAAACTAAATGAACTCCTCAAGAAGATCTTACATACAATCAATCATCACCAGATAAATCTCCCCAACGAACGTTGTGCTTTGCAGCTAGATAATGTGCTCCCACTGGCCCCCTACTTCCGTATGGATAAAGCTCTGGTGCGATCTTCTTCTCCTCCAGCTCCTTTAACAACGGTGTAAATAGAGCCCATGCAGCATCAAGTTCATCGCTTCTTATGAACAATCTTCGCTCTCCTTCTATTGCATCTAACAAAAGCCGCTCATATGCATCTGGTATTTCACCTCGATACCTTTACATAATGAGGCATTGAAGTCAATGTAAATATAATGTTCATCTTGATCATGTAATCTTAAATTAATCACACAGATAAGTCATCCATCATACATAACGTTAGCAAGTGAGGTAGATTAAAGTCTTGTACCGGCAATTCTTCTATAAACCGATAACATTCACTGTCCACACTTTCTAATTTAAGCAAGTGTCAGCTTCATAGTTCAAACAAATCTCATTGAAGAACGGCAAGAAATCTGTTATTAATTACATTCCTAGCTCTATATCAGATAATGCGGTGAAAATTAAATTCCAGGTGCTACACCATATGTATGTGTCATCCATACTGAAAGCATCCTGATCACAGAACAAACAAGGGCAGTGGTGAACTACAAGAAAACTTTTGCCGTCATTGGGTGTATTCGGTACGAAGGAAAACGTTTTCTTGGGAAAAAATTTTTGGTTTCTGACTTATTTTCTACGGCTCAGTTTAGTACGCAAGAAAATACTATACCGAAAACATTTTATATAAAATCTAGCAAAACAGGGGTGGGAAGTGGGGTTCGGGAGTGGCGCATGGTGGGTTGATCAAGGGGTGGGAGTTAGGATCTTGGGGAGGAGACAATGAACTTGGAATATCATTTATGGAACATGTTTTCTCTACTTCTATTAGGGAAGTCATTTTCCTTATTTTTAAGGAACTTGGTTTCATATAGAAAATGTTTAGAAACCGAACATGAAAAAATCCATACAGAACACACCAATAAGCTGTTACTAACTCTAGATCAGCAGGAGTCTCTTACTTTGCTTTGTAAAGAAGATTAAGGTCACTCCGGTCAAGTCTCATTCCAAGACCAGGAACCTTGTTGTTAATTTTCAGATATATGGCTTCATCGGGTTGTAGACGCAGAACTAGCTCATTGGTTGCCTTATCCATATCAGTTCCAAAGTTCCTTTTGTACAAATTTCCGGGGACATGTCTGAACTGGACCCTGATCTCTGCCCTGCAGTTTCAGTAAAACAAAATCTCCAATAATTTTGTGGCTATCAGGATATATACCTGAAAATATCACTATGGAGAAAATAACAATCTACCGACCTCTTTGTATGGAGAGCTTTTCCTGCTTTCATGAGGAAAGGAACCCCGTCCCAACGTGCATTATCAATAAAGAGTGCAGCAGCAGAAAATGTTGGAGTGATACTGCCATTTGGCACAGTTGGATCATCTGTGTAAGCTGGGTATGATTTAGCACCCTTGCTATGACCCTTATACTGTCCAAGAACAATATCTTCAAGTTGCAATGGCCTCATTGACCTTAAAACTTTAACCTGAATCACATGGACCATGTTTTGGTATATTTTCTCTAGTTTTAATCATATTCACTTGGAGGATTTACGGAATGCAGGATTTACGAGAATAATTTGTGGCATAAATGTGCATACCTTTTCATTTCTGATGTCCTCAGCATCCAAGCTGACAGGTGGTTCCATAGCAAACAAAGCTAATATTTGAAGGAGATGATTTTGCATAATATCACGGATGATCCCGTAGTGGTCAAAGTACCTGAGAAGAAAGAGCAGAAAGATTGAGATCCAACTCCAACAGAATACTACTTTTTAAGTATCAGCGGCAGAGTAATGAGCCTCACCCTCCTCGTCCCTCGGTACCAAAATCTTCAGAAAATATAAATTGGACATTGCGGATGTAGTTTCTGGACCAAAGAGGCTCAAAGACAAGATTCGAGAACCGAAGAACTGAGAGATTCTCAACAAGTTCTTTTCCCAAGTAATGGTCAATTCTGAGGAGAGAAAAAAAACTAGCATAAGAAAACTTCAACAATTGTTATCTCCACAAGGTAACTGGCAAAAAAATGCAGTTAATCTAACCGAAAAATTTGCTCCTCAGTTAGGTACTTCTTTAGGCTTCTGGTCAGCTCACTAGATGATTCTAAATCACGACCAAATGGTTTCTCCACAATGACCCTTGTCCACCCACTTGTTGAAGAAGCTTTAAGACTTGCACATCTCACCACATCCACGAATATATTTGGAGGTATTGATAAGTAAAACAACCTATTAGAAACCCTACAACCCTAGAATGTAATCATATGATCAGCACTCACAATCAGCTTTTTATCATTCATCAGTAACATAGCTTAGCATTCTTAAGTAAAGAACAGTAAAAGGTGGCATAAACTGCATCAAGCAGAGACTAACTTTTGCCACTCATCTAAATTAAGAGGCTAGGTAACTGTTCATAAAATTATAATTAGACAAATACATTATCCTGCCAAACTTTTAAGATTAGCCGTCCATAATAAAGTATAAGTAACACATAACCAGCTCTTTGCTTCTCTAAGTATGCTTCAAGAGAAGTGCGTACATGTAATGACATAATATGCAAAAGCTATGAACAACAAATACTTAAGTACACCATCACAACATTAAACAAAATGAGAGAATTCGTATTTATCATCTAATATGCAAATGGAGTAACTTATACAAATAGTTGATTAGCATATTGAACGAAGAGAAGTTGTGGAAGTTCCCCTGTAACTCTCTTGTCACTGCTTTAGATGGAAATAGTAATAGGAGTCTCATTCTGGAAAATTCTGGATTCTTCAGCTTAAAAGTATTGTAGGGGTTGATCAAAGTAGGATCAGTCAACCAAGGAAAGTAAGGTCTGAATTTTTTTATGTCGTACATATGTAGTATATTATATACATATTTCCCCTAGTTTTATTTTTAAATATTTCCCATAGTTCAGACCTTTATGAAGTTCGAAAAAAAATTATCCTATTTTTCCTCCAAAATCAAATTTTGTATATGCATCAATGGAGCTTTCATTTGACCCATGTATTTTCAGTCTTCTGTAATCTGCTACTTAGTTTACTAGCATCAAACCATTAAGAATCCTTCATATAATCACCTTACATTGAGACACTATGTCATCATAAATCTTCTTCGGGCTTATGCCATAACATCATTGCAGAATGATATCTATGTCAACGTGACCATCTTCACCTGAAAGGCTACTTAACTAAAACTTCACGGCGCCAAGATAATCTCTTCGGATATCTTGCCAAAAATATTTTAAACATCAGAGGAACCACTAATGTCACATCATGCCTATAATATGTTACATCTCTTATCTGAGATTTATGTACCTTACTCCTTGGAGCAACAGGAAGTTGCCTTCAAGGTTTGAGAAAAATATTAAACTAATAAAGATGATGGTTATTGATACAGCTAAGAAGATGACATCTAATTTACTGCTATAGTTTCTTTAGACATGCAAAAATGGACTGCAGACAGTGCACAAGCTTCCACATAAAGGTATCTCATTAGTACTTCCATATCTTTATCACCCCAAGTTTTTGGAAGTTCATATGAGAAGTGTCATGTATATGCTCATTTAGGTATATATGTTACGGCAATGCTTAGTAATGGGTAGAAATAAGTACAGCACATGCATTACCTCCTTTTCCTTTAATTTGTAATCCAGTTCTGCAAAATCATCCTCAGAATTGTACTGACCGGAATGATAAAAACATCTTTCCAGAAAATGCTCCATTTTGGCATCACAATTCTCTCTGCAAACCCTCATTCACATGGATTCCATCAGCTCCATAAACCATAAACATGAAAATGTTGCATGTTAAAAGTAATTTCACATAATGGTATACCTCTTATCAATTCGACAAGTTAAGGTTGTACTGATCATGTTTCTCAGCTCTTCATCACTCAATTTTGTTCGTGAGTAGCCAAAAACTACAAAATTCTGAAATGTACAAATAAAGACACATCATGAGCTACTGCTGAATCTTCCAGGATGGTTAAAATGTGTCTGCTAATTAACCTAAGTTCAAGTTGTTTTTGTGCATGATTAGTAGATAACAATATACAGTTAGAGATATGAAATTTAACCTCAGGCAGACAATCTTCATAGAAAAGAGCAAATAAAGCTGGAAAAATCTTCTTCTTGGCTAGATCACCTGAAGCTCCAATAACAGTTATGCTGACAGTGGTCTCTCCACTTCCTAACTCTGTCAAAGGCACTTGTTCTGGCATTGATTTTGAAGCCGAACATATATACATACACGTCAGATAAGGAAATAGAAGCAGAAAAAGATGTAAAGAACAAACCGCAATTCGTGGATGAATGTGAACCATCATCTAGAACTAAAAATTTTCAGTATCATCCATTATAATCTACAATCAAAAAGCAAAAGAACACCTACAAGAGGTATCGAAAACCTCAAAAAAAGATCTTTTACTACAATTCTACAAAGATCATGACTGTTATTTTCTGTTGTTCTCTTTAATTATGGATCCAATTCAAATGGCAAGGAAGTTAAGCTTGTGGGATACTTTAGTATAGTACATAACTTAGTTTGAAATTTGAATACATACACTAATTTTAAACTAAATTCAAACTGTTTCTATTCTAAGACTAGCACCTTTACCAGCATATCAAAAAAACCAAGAATTCTAGCTGTGGGTACAGGGCAAGTTAAGTATCAAAGTGAACCTACAAAACCATAGTATACCAAATTAAACAATAAAATATGATAAGCAATACATCAATCGAAGACACTTGTAACACCATTAGAAAAGAATGTTAAACTGAGCATGAAAAATGTTAAAGATAACATTTTTTTTCCCTTCAAATGAAGAACAAACTCACCATCTTGCACAGACACTGCATTAAGTGGAAACCCATTTGAGGAAAAGACTTCAAAATGCTTCCTTGGTTGGATTCTTGAGTAAATTCCAGATACCCAATTGAGGGGTTGGGTTCTAAATGGTAAAAAGGTAAACTTTTTGCAGAAATATGGTGCTCCATTATGTAAAGTTGAAGGAGAAGTTGCAACTGAAGATGAAGAACAAGGGTTCAATCTCAACTGCATACCCATACAGACAGAGAAATGCCTTAATTCAAGGATTTGAGTTTTCTTGATGAATTTTTTTTTTAAAAAAGATGAGTTTATCTGTTGTTGAAGATATTATTGGATACTGACAGATTCTTTGTCAATTGAAAATCTTTGATAAATTTTCAAGGGAAAAAAAGCTGACTGCTGTCCCTTAAGTTTGTTGAAAAGCTAGTAAGTGAAGTCCACCTTTTCAAATACCTCATCTTTTATATGAGGTCCATATTTTTCCCTCACAAGTTTACTAATTTTACTATTCAGTCTTATATTAGTTTGATGATTATTTTTTAAAAGTAATTATTTTATACTTTTTTTTTCTTTTTTACTTGTTCAGATAAATTAAAAAAAACAATATTTTTTAAATCTATAATACCCTCAATTTATTTAGGGTATATTTGGAAGGACGTAATCAAAATTGATGTAATTACACTATCTTGTGTGGTTTAACAGGTAATTACTTTTTTTTGGTAATTAGTTGGACATTATTAGTTACCAAATGAAGCAATACAAAACCACAATCAGATTCAAACACAATTTATTGTCTAACACCTTTCTATTTTTTATTTATTTAAAATCAAATATTTTTTTATATTGAACAGTTGTGACTTTTTCAAAGAAGTGTTACTTTCTCGATGAGTTGTGACTTTTTCAAAAAATTGTAATTTTTTAAAGGATACTAACTTTTCTAAATAAGGACATGTTTATAATCATAAATATAGGAATTGGCACCCCCTTGTATATAATTGGGGAAAAATTGTGTATAATAGCAAACTATTAATTCAAATTAAATGTTATAACCATAGTTTAATTTAATTATACCCCATAGCAAACTGTTGTTATTTCACCTCTCTCTTGGTGAATCTCGCTCGCCTCTTTCGCTTTTATACAAACACAAATGTGTATAAAATGTGTTAGTATTTGTATAAAGCGATAAAAAATTGTATATATACGTAGATTTTTGTTCCCCTCTCACATATCTCGTTTGCCACTCGCTCGTTCACTCACTCACCTCTCTCACTTTATAAAATACAAATGTATACATTGCGTTTGTGTTAGTATAAAGCGAGAGAAAATTATATATACAAATACAAATACATATACTTTCATCATATACACTTGTGATTATCCAAATACAATCTTCTCATTCCCAATTTTTTTTTTTTTTGCTTTCACTCTTTATCGCTTTATACAAGCACATATTATATCATCGATCCTTTGTATATGTATAGGAAAATAAATTATACAACTGCTTTCTTTTATACATGTATAACGAAATTATACAATTGCTTTCTTTTGTATATGTATATGAAATATGCATATTTATATTTGCTATAGAGCACAATTATATAAACTATAACTATAACATACAAATATAATTTTTATATTTGCTATATATGAAAATTACTGAATACTATATTATATCAAAGAGTCAATTTCACAAATAATCATGTTGAAACCATTATTAATGAACCATTTAAGACAGGCCTGTCTATGCACTGTTACTTGTACCTCTACCCATTGGGATGGAATATGTCATAGTGGTCTTCTTGAATTGTAGCCCAATTATTTGGGTGATGTTGGAAGTGATGAAAGCTTTTGATCTTAGGATGGATGGAGTTTCAACATTATATTTGGAGGTGTATTTAGATCTTCACATTTTCCAAATGATAATGAAGAATTTTATGAATAATTATTTATATTATTTATACATATGCTATGTACGTGTTCAAGAACTAGTTTCTTACAAATAATTTAAGAGAATGAAAAAAGATACCCAACAACTATTAAGAGGGGAATTACTCTCTCTCTTTACTTTTACTTGTCACTTATTTTTAACTGATATTTTTATTTTTATTTGTTATTTTTGATATATCAAGAAAAACAATTAAGTTTTTTTCATATTTTACCTTTAACAATAAATACTAATTATCCAAATTATTTTTCAAGACCTAATATCAAACATCAATTAATAAGAATAGTGTGATAAAATATCGATATCAATAATTATTTAATTAATCGATGAACCAAGTCAAACAAACAAATAAAAAAAAAATATACAAAATGTATCACTTGTATTCATTTGTTCTTGTATCGTTTGTATTCATTCATACTTACTAAAATATTAATCGAAAATTGTTGTTGAAGATATGCATTCGTGTATCCAAAATCTCATCAGCTTATGAAAAATTTGGAGATTGTGCATATGTATCTGTGTATACTGATGATACAATTGTGTATTTGTGTATATGCTTACGTTTCAAATCAAATAGCAGCACAAAGTGATGAGATTCGAACCTGTTTTTTTTTTTTTAAAGACATTTCTCTTTTGTGATTGAGCAGTTAACAAATGCATAGATATTCGATTTGTATTTTATCTCATTTTATTTTTGATAATGTTTGTTTTCTAACATAAAATTAATTTTGGGTGAAACTGATAATATCGATTGGTGGTTGGACGATACTTCTATAATGTATAAGTGCACATATAATAGTTGTATCTACAGTATTATACATAGTTATACACATATATACAATATATACATTGCCTAATCATGTGTATAATTATTAAATATAAATGTATATACATATATATCATATACATTATATAATAATGTATATAAATAAATATTATATAGCAATATATACAAATAAATATAAATTTTTATAGAATTTTGATACTCATTGTATAAATGTCTTGATCTTTAAATATAATAAATTTATATGGAAATGAATTGTTGGAGGTTAGTGATGTGTTACTTTTAGCGATAGTGAATTTTGAACTTGTCTATGCTCATCCAAATCGACATAAAAAAGTGATTGGAAATTAAAGTAAAGCATTCCTTTATAATTTAAGCCAATTTCTTACTGAAAAAGTATAGATAAAATTTGATTAACATCGTGTTTGGATCATTATTATTTGTTGTATTCCGTTGTATTATTAGTCTAAATGTAAAGTTTGTCTAGATTGTTACTTAAATGTAATTGTATTTCATATCGTTTAAATTCATAGTTAGGTACCTATAAAAGAACTCATTTTATGTAATGACCGATATAATATGATTGCATCGTTACATTAATCTCTTCTTCTCATTTTATCTTTACTTATTATTTAATAATTCTAGTTTATCATTTAAACCCTACCTTTTCATAATAACTTTACTCGATATTCCTACAATTTTTTATAAATTTATCGTTCAAATCATGAATATGTAACATTATATAACGACAGATAAAGAACGATAAAATTTATTCAGATATTATAATTATTAAAATAATACAATACAATTCGATATATTTCGAAACAATATATAACTACCCAATGATTAAATTATGACAGACGGCTATTTTGGATCTGAAATAAAATCATAGTAAATAGTGATGGTGAGGTGGTTTTGATATTTATTTTTTTAGTGGAAATTTAGGTGGAATCAAGAAAGAGTTATACATAATGCAAGTAAAAAAAAAATTGAAAATAAATATTGTGATATAACAAATGATATTATTATTTTTTCAGTCTATTTAAGTCACTCTATTTAATTAATATCCGTTGTATATTTTGTTTTGCATGAATATTTGGTATTAGACAATTTTTAGGTAAAATTTAAGATAATTTTTGCATGTACCTCAAACATTTTTTTTTGTTTGTTAATACTTCAAACATTGAATAATGAGGACTCCAAAAGTAGATATTTGTACAAATTAGAAATTTGGAATAAATTTTAAATCTACGTCATTATTTCTTACCAAAGTTAGCTTATTGCATCATATAATGTTAGGCATACGCTTAATTCTACCCTCTTTATTTATTGCAACAAAATAGTTTCGATGTGGACTTTATTGCCCCTTCAATTAATAATTACTTTATGTTATTTTCAATCGATATCGTTATATTATATGTACGTAAAAGAAAAGAAAGACAAAGTAGAATTAATTTACGTACATAAAAATAGTTTTTTATTTTAAAAGTATAACCATTTTGTTGATTCGTTATTTTTTTTGATATATTTAACTGTTATATTAATTAAAACTTTTTATGTTATGATATTTACGATTTTAGTTAAGATTAAGATATTGAGAAGATGATGTGTTAAAAGGAGTATTGATCATGGTTTGGATTTTTGCAATTCATGTTATATCTTTTTAGAAATTAATAAAAGTTTTATGGCTTTGATCAATAGGAATATAGAAGTAAAATTTTGTGCTTCTTTTATCAAAAACCTAAAGCATAACGATTGGGTTTAATGTTTTGACATAAATAATTGCAAAAAATAAATAAGCATACATGATTGCTTATTCCAAAATAAAACAAATGTAATATACAAATGATAAATAATCAATTGGGGTACTATTTAAATGTGGATGGTTTAATATATAAAAATACTGCTCCAATTTCAATGCGGATGGTTATATTATTCATTTTATTTGATTCCAATATAAACATAGACATTTTATTTTATTAATCGTTTTAGCAAATTAATAAATTTTTAAAAAGTACGTCGGATCAATAAAAATCAAATAATATAAAACGAAGAAAATGCTATTGATTAGGAGATGGAGGTTTACGAGAAATTAATATGAGGAAATTAAAGGAGGTGCTTTTAAATGTTGGTTTGTGACTTTCTCCGTTCAACCATTCTTGTTCAGTATACTAAAAATAGATGTGCAATAATATTTACTTTTGTTCCTAACTATTTGTTTAAATTTTTTTTCCCTTTATTACTTGTTTATTTTGACAAATCAAGAAAGAACAATTTCTTTTTACCTATTAACCCTTAATTAATTACTTTCAAACGGGCAGAATTTCTTGAAAATCTTAAGTTTTTTAATTCATTTATTTCATAATTAATAGAGATAAAATGATAAACTCACTAAATGTATGTCAATTTAAAAGTGAATAATTAATTAATTAGGTATAGAGGGAGCATTTGTCCACTTTAGAAAATACATGGATAATTCTACACTTAATTTCTAATTTATCCCGATCATTAATTATAATTATTTTTCTATAATATTTTTTAAGATATTATATTTATTATATTCAAAGTAGACTATTGTTAAACCGATAAAGTAGCATTAATGATAAATAATGTACACTCGTCGATAACATTGATTGATGCCCCCTTCCCTACGCCCAAACCCAACCAATTAATTGTTTGAAAATATTAGTACAACTTTGTTTTTTTTCTTTCTATTTCATATTTTTCATTTTCTTAATTCCTCATTTTTATTTATTTTAAATTAAAGACCCTTGGACCACTTTATTGAACTCTACTCTTAATTCCTATTTTATTTTACCTGATACTATTATTTGTTATCAATTTATGATAAAATCAATAATAATTTTATATTTAGTCAGATTTTTCTATAAAGATATTATTTATCTTAAGTTTATTGTTAGAGAAAGCCATTACTATAGAGGACATGTAATATACGAGGTTATTTTATAAATGTTGTGAAGGTTAATATTAAATAGTTTTGAAATTAATTATAGTATCACTTAATTTGTTGTTTGGTCGAGAAGCTGGGATAGTTTGTCTCGGGATCAATAATTAGTACTATCTATTATTTATTTCTTCTATTGGATGATATAGTAATTTCGAGATAACTTATACCCTAGGTAAAATAGGTTAAATGACAATAAGACATTCTTTTAAAAATCCGTTTTATACTGATATGAATGACATTTTTTCTAAATAATAATTGTTATTAAAAATTTATTGTGCTTTATGCATCTTATTGATATATAAACAAACCAAACAACTCAATGAAAAGAATTCAACATCATGGACGTATTTATATGCCATCAGTAATTAAATGTTATCATTAACTTATATTTAAACCAAATAACTCAAAGTATATAATTTTCTTTAATTCTACTTTTCAGCCTAACATATTTTTGTAGTTTAACAAAGTAAGATGTAAGATCATAAAATTTTAAAAATTCAAACTTTTTTTTAAATGACATGGTAAGTGAAATTACCCTGAATAAATTGAGAAGTTTCCATTAGAAAAGATTCGAGAAATATTAGAAATAGTCGAAGTGTATATATGTAGAAGAAAACAAAGTCTATAGACTTGCAAAAAAAAAAATCAATAAATATAAGCACTTCATCCTTTTTATATAATATGATCAGTTAGTACAATATAATTTTTTTTAATTATATATGTATTTTACTTAATTAGTATGAAAATAAATAAAAATATATTTTATTACAGAATATATAGAAGAAAATATATAAATGAAAAGAAGTAAAACATTTAATGGAATTTCTGCGGGCTGCTAAATAGGCCTTGATGACAAAAAATTAATGTTATTTAATTGAGAAGGTTCATACGATGCCTTTAGTTGGGTGAAATTTGAATTCTTTTAATTTAATATTTAAAGTTTTTTTTTTTCAAAATTCAAATTGATCCTTCTACTCTTTTTAATCTTTTGAATTGTAAGAGTGATATATTTTCCAATTCTACATCTAATTTTAATTCAACATTTGATAATCGTGTCACATCAAATTGGAAGAAACAAATAAGATTAAAAAAATGACAAAAAATAAAATAAGTATATAATATCTATAAAGATAGATCCACCATTTCCTTGATACAAACTATTGAAGTATCACCCTGGCCTACATCTAGATCTTTTTTATTTTTTCACATGGTTTTTTGATATTATATTTGAGTTTTCGATTAATTTAAATTCAATCCCTTAAAGTCTTATTAAAATAAAAAACACTCCCTTAATATTATTTTTCAGTTTAGAGCTTAAATTCGTGATTGATTATTAAAGATGAAAGAACTCAATTCATCACATCACATTTTTTGATATAACGACTATCCAAAAGTGAAAAATGTTTGTCTAGTTTAACACTCAATGTTTGATATTTATATTAGATAATTCAAATCAGACTAATTCAAATTTACATATTGTACGATTTATACTTTTAATAGCTACGTTTCTAACTGATATTTTTTCAAACAATAAAGCGCGGAGATATATCAACTGTATAAACCATATAATAACTACTCAATGATGTAAATGTTACTATCTACAACAAGATAAAATTTGACAAACAAGGTTCTTAAAAGAACTTAAATAAATAGTGGTGATGACAGCTAACAAAATGAAGTTCCAAAGTCCAACAATGGTCCTTCCAATTAATATTCTTAAAAGTATTAGTTGGACCTCATTATTTTCCTCAAATTATCCCTCATACCTAAACCTCTAAACATCTACTATTAACAAACACAAGGGTATATTTGGAAAATCAACTTTCAACTCCTTATTGACTTCAAAAATGAAACTAGTATATAATCTAAAGTATTTCATCACTCTTTCTTACACACACATTGCAAAAAAAAAATAAAAAAAATCCCAAACACTTCTCAAGAAAACTCTAAAAAGTTTTTTTTTTTCCAATTTCAAGAAAATGGAAAATATGAGCTTGAATAGCCAATTTTATTTTCTAAAAAATGCAATGAAAATTCTACTTCCAGTTTCAGTATTTTCATTGATGTTTTCTCAATATTATTTAATATTTCCATCTCTTTTTAATTCATTTAATGAATTTTCTTCTAATTTTTCTATTCAACTTTTCAACTATAGCTCAGAAAGAAACTATATTTTTCTTCTTTGTAATGGAATTCTTGTTTTCATAATCAAGAATTCAGGACTAATTAGTACTACTAATATTTCTGATAATCATCATCATTATCCCAAAGAATCCAAAATTCAAGAAACAAAGATAGAGTCTCTTGAAAAAGTTGTTGAAATTGAAAAACAAGAAAAAGAAGAAGAAATTGAAACAATGAATATTCAAGATGATTTGGTTAGTGTTGAAACAATTGATGAGAATGAAGTTTATCAAGAATCCGAAGATAGTAAGCCTTTTCTTCGGAATAATCAATTAGGTTATCATTCTGCGCGTTTTTGAAGTTATTTAAGAAATTGGAAGAAGCTTAAGAATTGAAGAGAAGAACACATTTAGAAGCGTTCACACAAGAAGTGTGATTCTTTCTACATCTTCTTAATAAAATAGATCAATAGAAAGAATTGATTGATGGAAAAAAAATTAACCAATAAGGGGGTTAGCATCTTGCTATGACATATAATTAACCATGTATTCACTCCTTTTTAATTAGTCAATATTTGATATCTATTTTAAAATTTTAAACTGATTTAAAATCGTATTGTGTATGATCCATTAGAAAGAGAGTATTATTTACTTTTTCTATAAAACTTTTTTATAATGTTAAAATTCAGATAGACCTTTAATTAAAAACGAAAGAGATCATTAGTAGCTCAATATCAAAGTTGACTTGATTTGTTTCACTTTTTGTTTCCCTCCTTGTATGGTATTTTTGTAGTTGAAAATTTCCCATAAAAAGTAAATAAAATACCTTTAAGGGAAAAGTTGTAGCTATTTATTCAAGTTTTTGTGATGTAATTTTTGAGGAGATAATATTTCATTTGTTCATTTAATTATGGTTTTTTTTCGAAGACATTCAATTTTAGTTATTAATCTAAAAGTATTAATTTATGGGGTTTTTTTAATAAAATTATTTAACTTTGATTTTTAATCTAAAAATTAACTTTAAAATATATATATACAAAGTCAGTCAATCTATTTAATTGATTTTCTCATTAAAATTTCCTAATATGAATTTTTCATTTAAATAAAATTTTAGAAAATAAAAGAATATTTATTTAAACCATTTTAATGACTCAAACTACTAATAAAAACTTTAGAAAATAATATAATTTAGAACTCATAAAATTGAAATTTTAATTTCGCTTATACGACAGAAGCATCATCAGTCAGTTCTACTATATAAAGCAATGCCAATAGGGCCAAGAAATTATTTTTGGCAGCAATATACAATTATGAAGGCTTGGGCATGTCCAAATCATTAATCTTAATCTACTTTAATTTTTTTACTCAACCATTTACAAAGTTACTCAATCTATTTTAATTAATATTTTCATTAAAATTTGTTTGATATAATTTTTTTAATTTAAAACTAAAAATTTAAGATAAAAAAAGTATCTATTTAAATCATTTTGATGACTCAATTCACTTAAAATATGACATTGATCCTTTATTTCAGCTGGGTTGCACGTGTACTTTTTTTTTCCTTTCAATTGTCTATAATTTAGAAGAAATATTCAATTCATTTATTAACATTTTTTTTTGTTTAATTCTCACAAGCTACAATTCAAACAATAATTTCATAAATTTGTGAGATTTTTTTTTTGTTAAAGCCACCTACTTGGTGAGGGGTTAGGCGTAAACTTCTATTATATATATATTAGTAAAAATTAGCTAAATACATGTGTCAAATTAAGCATATTATTTTAGTCCTTGTGATATCAAAAGATTACCATAATTAGTAATTATTCCATCACTTAAATAAGTAACATTGTGATATGTTAAATTTTAGTTGTTATTCCAATATCTTTGCTCCATATTTGATGATAATAAAGATTTAAAAATAATTTGAATTTAACTTTTTTTCACTATAAATACATATTTTAAATAAATTAAACGTTAAAAAATTTCAAGATAATAGATACAAAGGATTATATTAAAAAAAAAAAAAAAGATCTGTAAGCTCTTTGGATCAAGACCAAAGGATCATATTTATTATCCTCTTTTTCAGTAAATCTACAATTTTTGTTGTAATATTTCATTTCCTTGGTATAATAATAAATAAACTGTTAACCTAAATATTGAGATTTATTTCAGTTTTGTTCATTAAATTTATGATTTTTTTATTTATAAGATAAAATATATATCTCGATTGCTACATATATAATCATTGATTTATAATAAAAATGAGTATTAAATAATCTGAAAATAAAATTACCTGACAAGTGAAACTAGCTTAAGTGATTGAATGTTTTCGTTATCGATCAATAAATTGAGAAGTGAAGTCATATAAACAAAGTAAGTAAACACAATAATATTCCTCATAAAATAGAGAGTCGAGTAATAGTTAAGGAAGGAAAAGAATTATTCACATTTGGGTGTGCGTTCTCCTACTTATGTACACCCAATAATTTTATGTAATATCCTCTAATGCCTTTAGCTCTTTAAAAAACCCAACCAAAAAACAAACCGTGAGTACCCAGCTCCCTTTAAAGAACGAAAATTGCAGTTCGCTGGATCAGGCTATGAAACCATTAGATCAAGACAACACCTTAACACCCCTTTCTATGTACTAACCTATTAGAACACAATCATCAATGCTTTATTTGAACTACATAGAACTCAGCTGAAGATATCTATCAAACATAAAATTAGCAAGGTCGTAGCGATCTTTTGACCAACTCTTGGTTACCTTTTACCATCAAAAACAATAATATGTGTATGAACCGGCAGACTTCGCAATGCGGAAAGAAATATAAGAAATGCTGTGTGTGTGTTAGTAATATGTTAAAAAGTAATTCTCTTTCCTTTCACATAAAAGAAGTGGTTCAACTTAATTATTTTTTTTTTAGCATTTTTACAAAGTTTATAATTTTGCTATAAACGAGGGAGAGTAATCTCATCAATAGATAATTAGTACCCATTAGTGGTAGTTGTTTCATTGGAGCCAATAGTACAACATCCTTAAATAGATAGACACTTGAATTATGTCAATCTAAAATATATTAATAGAGGCATATTACCAAATTTGTGCATTTTAAAATGTGCAGCAAATGAGATTAGTTTGCACTCGTGTACCGCACACCGATCTTGAAAGACCTGAACTTTTAGCCGTCAAACAATATCTAAATCATAAATCTATTAAGGGTTAGTTGTAATCATTACGTCCAAAATTTACTGAGCAAGAACGCTTTGTCGAGATCTTTTTATATATTGTTGGTAAACGAACCTCTGTACTACTAATAGTGCAGAAAGTTCTTGGATTAGTAGCTCGATCAAGACATAAGTTTATTAAAAAAAAAAGTGCATTAGTCCCAAAGGTCTGAGGATCTTGAGATTATTACAAATCTCTTTCTTAACTAACATAAAATAATCTTAAAGATACGTAGCCTTTTATAGTTGTGTAATACAAGTGATTGTGATATTTTTTTTGTTTCTTTTCTAGATTTTTAAGTGAATTGACTCAAATAGTTATTCACTCGACTAATAATCATTCGATATATAATATATGTATATCGATTAAAAAAATGAAATAGTAACACCTTGTTTGGATCGGTGTTGGTTCTTACATGTTGTATTGTATTAAAATATAGTGTTTATTTTGATTGTTATTTAAAGTTAATTGTATCATATCGTTAAAATTCATAATTCATTGTTAGGTAATAACGAAAAGATCCGTTTCGTATGGCGATTAATTTGGCGGGAACGTGTCGTTATTTTGATATTTTCTTCTCATTTTGTCTTTATTTAATATTTAATAATTATATTTTATCCTTTACTATACCTTTCCATAGTAGCTCTACCATGTGTCCTGCTTTTCTGGTCAATTTATCATTCAAATTATGGACGTGTGATGTTCTGAAATGACAGAAAACGATAAAGTATAGCCAAATGTTATATTCGTTGAAATAATATAATATAGTACAAAATAAAACAATACGTATAGTGTTAGATCCTAATGATTTAAAGTGCCTAATAAGAAGGAAGTTACAATGCAATTGCCAACTTGACCATGACCTTTTTGGGTCTTGAGCTACATGACAATTTGAGTACTATTTGAGTCTACTAACACGCTCACAACACACACCACAATTATTTTTTTCCAACTAGACTTTTCTATAGTTGACATGGTCATCATATATACCATGTAACATATAGTAAATGAAATATTTATTATTTACCTAGTCCAAATTTCAACACGGCTCATTGATAACAATAATTTTAAATGTCAGTTTGATTTTTGAGATTAAGAGATTTTAGTTGGGGATAAATTTATAGAATTATTTTAGAAAAAGTGCAATATAGATTCACATATAATATATTTTTTTCCAGATGTGGTCGCCAATAGCGCTATTCACAAAATGTGCTCACTATTTTACTTCGTGTTTTGGTGTAATTATTTGTTCCAAAATTAACAGTCATGGAATCATTTTTATCACAATCATGGTACTACTATTCCTTCTGTTTATTTTTATTTGTCATGTTTCAATTTTCAAAAATTAATTTGACTAATTTTTAAAGTTAAATTAGATGACATTAAGTCGATGTTTTAAACAAAAAATTTAGATATTTATAACTTTATGAAAAATACTATAAATTACAAATTTTTTTTGCATATCGATGTAATGAACAAAATACATCTTGAAATGTTAATCAAAGGTGGTTTAATTGACCATAATTTTTAAAGTTTAAATTAGGGGAAAGTTAATTCGATATTTTAAACAAAAAAATTAGATAATTCAAAACTATAAAAAACAATAACAGTAGCAAAGATTTTTGGCAGATCAATGTAATGAACAGAATACATCTTTTACAATATTAATCAAAGTGTATATTTTGACTCTAACAATTAAATCATAACAATTAAAAGTCAAGATAGGGAAGAGGGAGTACTTTATAGTACCACACTCTACATAAATAACAACTCCAGAATAATTAATTCAAGAATAAAAACAACAAGAAAATGACTCATTTGCCCTTCTCTAAGCTTTCCACAAAGTCTTTTTAACAAATCCCAATTATTATAGACATATGTATATATAGTTTACCTTTTATTAGGTAAAACTTTAGAAGTGTAATATTTTTTTATTTTTTTTCTTTGTTGGTATTGTTATCATATACAATTAATTAAATTAGAATACAGTGGGAGGATCCACATCTATATATTGAGAGACAAAATGACCAGACATGTCTCCCTAAAATTGATATTTGTATGGTTAAAGCAAACTAAAATGCCAACTAAATACCCAGATCTTCATCTCTGTAGAATTGGTTGTCCATAAATTGTGATGGAGTGGGTAATTGACACCTATATACAACAAGAAAAAAAATAAATAGTATTTAAGAATACTGGACAGGTAGATAGAATCAAAGAAAAATACTTTATCCTTTAAAAAAATGATACCCCGTACTATAAGGGTAGTCTCTATGATTGTGTATAATCTAACACCTCCTGACAATGACATTGGTCGGTGGGTTATCTATACATATATATTAGGTAGAGTAATATATGTATTAATATGTATCTGATGTAGTTTACGTATATCTGGAATATATTCAAGATATAACATAGTGTGATGAGCGAGATGGGAAAGAGGCAAAGAGATTTATTATGCATCTCAAATACATGTGAATTCGCTTAGACATAATATATCTAGAATAAATTATAACTAATTTTGATCCATGTATTTGAACGTAAATGGACACACCAAAATCTGGTAAGATACATGATATTGCAAACAAAAGTGTATCTAAGTAAGGGCAAAGGGTCAACAAAATTTGGCCGAAATTGTTGTTATAATACCAAACTTTACGGAGGACCTTTTATCCCATGCACTATTCAATAATATATTTTAAAGGTATATATGTGCACACATGGACACGTTACTATTTATAATTATGCAATATTTTTTATACCTTTAAAATACACTATTAAATAGTGAAGGAGTAAAAGGCCTTTTTCCAAAAGTTTGGTACTGTTACAACGATTTCGATTAAAATTCAAATTTTTTCCTCATTAACTTCTAAAGTAGTAAAATTTATGTAGTTTCCTAAATTATTACTTACTATTCTTTTTTTTGAGAAAGAAATTATCCTCGTATTAGTAATACATTAATTTTTTTTGTGCGATGCTTATATGTCACAAAAAAAAATAAAGCAAGATGTTGTCAAGGATCATCCTTTATGCACGATTAAGGTGTCGACGGTAGGTAATTTTAAATCAACTTCTTAAACCGATGAACTAATTCGAAATGATAGTAAGATTTTTTTCAAATAAAATTAATTAATAATATATAATGCCACACTATAAAACCAAAGAGGTGTGTTTAAATATACATAAAAAATTTATCCCGCTGAGATAATTTATGTATATAAAATATTTTAAGTTTAAAAATAGAAAATTAAAAGTTTGACTAAGAAAACATTAAAAGTTTGATTAGAACTTTAGGTGAATTAATATAGAAACAACTTACAAAACAAATAAAAAACAAACCAAACCTACTATTATACCAATTTTTTACTATGCAAAAACTTAAGTAAATTGCTAAGAACATGTGACAACAAACTGTTCAAATTGTAAAACTTTATTTTGAGTTTAGTATGAGTGTGCATTTTATATAAATAAATCCTCATATTCTTCCTTTAATTGTTAACAACGTACGTACCTTTTAGATTATAATAAAGCTTATAATTATTTTATATAACGAATCAAATTTTGTAATAATAATTCAACTATTAAATAATGTTTAAAAGATCAGAGAAAAATCAAGATGGTCGAAAAATCTATATTTAGTTGCACACAATAAAATTATCAAAAATAATTAACATGATATAAATTTTTTAAAATAACCAACCATATTTGATATTTCATTGACACCCCTAACGCTACCAAACCTTACATTAATTATGCTTTAGTTATTTTTGCTTATATGGTCAATCTAATTAATTATATGGGGGAATATTTTTTATATGTCGAGATTTGTTTTATTTGAACTAAGGGTTATTTGAAAACAATGATAAGATCTATATACATTTTATCCTTCTCGAATTTCACTTGTGGGTTTTCACTTTTTTACCTTCACGAGAGTGTGACAAGATCTACATAATTCTATCTTCCCAGACCTCACTTGTTGAATTGTGGGATTTCAATGAATATGTTGTTGCGTTGTATAACATTTGCAACTCTACCTCACTACGACAAAAATAACTTTTAGCAGCATTAAATATTGAAATTAATAAATAGCACTAAAGTCTTTATCGACGTTAGTTAAATGCCATTAGTATTAATATCGTTAAAGACTTTAGGAACATATATAAAAATACTAATTAGCGCTAAATATATATTTTAATTATCGCTAATTATCATTTTTGATGTAGTGTTTGATCAAATTATAAAACTACGTCTCCTATTAACTTTGCATGCCTTGAGTTTTTTATTTTTCTAAATTTATGTTTTTGTTTTTTTTGCCATGTATGTCAAGGTTAATTAATCAATTCTTATAATAAAAGCAAAAAAGCTCCAATTCACGTGGCACTGTGTTTTTTTTTTAATAAAAGAGATGACTTACATCTATCAAAATGCAAAGATGTACTTTAAACAGTCGAAGATCATCCACCTGTTTCTCTTTATTGCTATATACTCTTTCCATTTGGTTTTACTTGACTCATTAAAAATAAATATTTTGTTTTACTATCTATTAAAACAAATCAAGAGATTTTTAGTACTATACACTTCTAATTTAAACGTTCTAAAATGATGTATCATATCAACATGAATTAAGAAATATGAAACAGAGGCAGTATAAACAACTTAAATATATCAGCAAAAGATTGTGATAAATATTTCTTCATTCTTAATTAGATGTTTCAGATTTGAGTCCTCTGGATATGGTGTCACCTTTGTTAAGAAGCGGTTTACCCTCAATATAGAACTTTCTGGCGCAAATCCAAATTTCATCAAAGCTTCAATGTGAGTACTAAACACCGAGTGTGAAAAAGACAACATTTCTAAGCAATAATTGGACACACTTCTAAGTTGATAATCATCACCAAAAAGTCCACAACTTATACAGTTTTCACATTTGACTATAATTGTCCTCACAGAAGAAAGTAAAGATGAAAAGGACATATTTGGATATATTACCTCTTGTTCAACAATTTTGAGGGCCACTACCTAGTTTAGAAGTAGGATTTCAATTCAATTTTTCAAGTTTAGGCCACAGCTACCAACAACTCTAGGGTTCTGGTTATTACTGTTATATATACACTCAAGGCTCAAGGATGTGGCTTAATGGACAATGACTTTGAGTGAACACTAATGTGGGACCAACAACAACAACAACGCACCCTGTGTCATCTTACAAGTGGAGTCTGTAGAGAGTAAGAATAGATATAGACAGTACGGTCTTACTCTTACCTTATGAAGGTAGATGATTTGGTTCCTAAAGATCGTCGGGTCAAGTAAGAATAATAAATTAAAGTATGAAAAAGGATATACAACAGTGAAGCAGTATCTAGCATAAACAGGAAAGTTACTTGATACATGTACTAACGAGATATAAAACATGGTGGACAAAGTTATTCGATACCTATTCTAGTAAGAGATAACAGATGCCCCATGAAATAGTTTTAAATGTGTGCAAGCTGACTCGTACACCATCGTTATCAAAAGCAAAAAAGAACTACCTTCATTTAGCTAGTAGCTCAACAACTTGAAGATTTTCATCCTCATCCATTCAGAACTTGAGTCAATATTATTGTCAAGCAGTTCTACTTGTAACACTCTAATAAATGCTTACAGAACATATTCAATATCCATGCAAATCTGATTCATAATAATGTACAAATAGCAATCTCACTACCCAGAAAAGTAGTTCAAAATGCAATGGATAAAGAAAAACATGGCTATAATCAAATCAGAAAGATACAAATTTAAAAAATAAGTATCCTTTCTTTCAGCATCTTGGTGAATACAAGTACAAGATTATTTTCATAGCAGAGAACAAGATAAGAATAATCACATAATCAGGAAATTACACTAGCCGAAATGGCATGGGAAAACAAGTGAGCTAAACAAGTCAAAGCAGAGGAATAATTTCAAAGAGATAGTATTTCAATCCACCGTTTTGCAAAAAGCAAAACATCAAAGAAATCATACTCAATGCCAGTTGATTTTTGATCAGCTGTTTACTGAATCTATACATAAATACATATATAAGCTTTCCATATATAACACTAACCCAATCTGGCACCTTATTTAAAGCTTATTTTCATTTTTCTAAGCTATAGCCTATAGATATCTTGTAATTCTCGCAGGCCGCAAGGACGAAAGGAGCATAATGTCCTCCATGTAACAACAACATGCCTAGTGTAATTCCACAAGTGGGGTCCAGGGAGGGTAGTGTGTACCAGAACTTACGCCTATCTTGAAAGGTAGAGAGATTGTTTCCAATAGACCCTCGGCTCAAGGAAAAGCATATCAAAGCATAAAAAATATATAAAAAAAAAGAAAATAATGGGAGAGCAGAAGCCAATGTTCTCCACGTACTAGAAAGAAAAATGTTTTGTTACAGATGTTAAATCTGCATATGCTGAAAGGTACTTGAAACATGGTTTCTAGATAACAAACATGTCACGGTCAGCTTATATTTGACAGGAACTCTATGCTCTAAAAAGTTCCTCCAACTCTACAGTGCACATGAAATAATTGCATTCAATTCAAGCATACAGAAATTACTTCTCATGACTGACGCTTAATTAGAGAAAGAAACAAAGACAAGCATATGATAGAGTACCACACAAGGTTTTTTGGTTAGTTATAGAGAAAAAACAATTTCATATTAAATATATAAATGTCATACGTGATATGTATGAAGGACCCGTCACAAGTGTGAAAACAATAAGTGACACGGATAAGTTCCTCGTAACATTGGGTTTGCACCACGGGTCGACATTGAGCCTCAACTAGTTAAACTAGTTATGGATGAGCTAACCAACAAAATATAAGATGAGGTCGCATGATGTATATAATTTGTTGATGATATTCTGTTAATTGACGAAACTAGCTGAAGTGTCAACCAAAAGGTTGAACTATGGATAAGCACTTTATGGAGTAAAGGTTTTAGGATATTAAGAAGTAATACTGAATACATACATTGATTGTGGTGCCAAAATGCAAACAATTTAGATATCTAGGCTTGTTTGTTCAAGAGAATGAAATGATAGACAAAGATAATACACATAGGATTAAAATTGAATGGTTGAAGAGGAAAAGTACTACCAGAGTGTTATATCATAGAAGGAAGCTTACCAAAGTGAAAAGTAAGTTCTATAGAATAATTATGAGACTAACAATGTTATATGGTAGAGAATGTTGGGTCGTTAAGCCCAACGTATCCACAAGACGAGTATTGCAGAGAAATGAATGATAAGATGGATGTACAGTTTATATATGATTAAAAATTACCACAATATCCAGAAGATTCAAGTAGCACATATTGAGGAAAAAATGCAAGAAGGTCGCTCGAGATGGTTTGGATATGTTCTGAATCTACCTACAGATACATCAGGCTGTATCTGTAAAACTATGGTACGTGAAAAATCACATGGGAAGAAGCTGTCTCAAAAATACCTACTAATGCTTGGTACCGACACAGACTTAGCTAAAGATATGGCACAATGGAAGAAAAAGATCCATATAGGTGATAGCCATTAATTTAGTTTGATGATATATAATGAGCTTAAATGAAGAAGTGAGAATTCATAAAGCCGACCCCAACTTGTTTGGGAATGAGAGTAGATGTTGTTCTATAGTGTACTCTTTAAAATGTTAATCCTCTTTCATCAAGCCAAAATGAGTATGAATACACAAGCATGAAAAGTAAACAAAGCAGAACGCATACCAGGAAAAGAAAAAGTGTTGTTACCAGCACTACCTAGCAATAGTTTGAAAGCAAATTTCGAAGTTCTGAAAGAATATCATTTTAACTACCTAATATAGAAATGAACAACTATATTGCAAAAGAAAAGACATGAAAACTCCAAATATTCTATATGACTTACCTCTGCAAGTTCTCCACTCATTTACAGAAAACCATTGACCAAGAAACACACCAATCCCTGAACATCTCCTGTTAAATCTTTCAGTACAGAGAAACTTTCAGGACATCAGCAACACCATCATTACAGGGCTTCCATCAATGAAGCTTATTTTGCAGTTAGGAAATTCAGATCAAGTAAAGGAGAATAATTATTCCAGCGAGTAACGTTAATTTGTTAAATTGGTAAATAAATAAAAAAAAACAACGGATTCCCACACATGAAAGTCACTGTCAAAGGAAATGTACATGGTGACATGATACTTTTTGGGACTCTCATGCATTTCTATTCAGCCATATTAGTCAACTCTATAGAAAGCAAAGAGAAACAAAATATTCAAAAGGAAGCCTGCAGAAAATTAAGAAAAAATGTTTTTTAATTACTCTCTGTGGTTCCATGTTGATACTGTAACTTTTTTGCTCTACAAAGTAAATAAATTCTTGCACTACATTCATGCCTAAGTTCTTTCTCAAATGTACCTTCGCAAAAGATTTAGTTCCCTAATATTGCTAAATAAGCCACCAGGCAAAACATCACAAGTGCTAGAGTTCATTAACACTGATAGGTGCTGAACTCGCAGCAACTTCATCTACAGTAGGCATTTTCTGTACATGCTCAAGGAGCTGTTTGAGCTCTCTATTAACATAACTAAGACGCTGCTTAGAGATAAATGATTCTGAATATAGAGCATGGAATACTTGAGAATACTCATTAGCACTACTTTGAATGACTGAATCATCCAGGGGAGCTAAGGAACTCTCTGGTCTCCATCTAAGTGGAAAATATTTTTCTGGTACTTGAAAGTAGTTCTTAGATACTAGCACTCGAATCGAATGGCGGCACAAAATGCCAGAGTGCTCAAATTCCTTACAAGAGCAGTGAACTTGCTCATCTTCATGAATCCAAATAACAAGACACTCTGCTTCCATTTTCTTGTAATGCCTCACAAGATATGTACTATTAGCCATTTCTGTTATTGCATATTGCATAGACAGCATAACCTCATGCTGCATGATATTGAAGGCATAAGGCGTAAGAATACTCCTTGCATGTTCTTCAAGAGGCAGGCAAGTCTTAGCAGGCATATAAAGTTGCTTTTCCTTCTTGTGATTCCCAAAGTTGCACACCAAACCAACCTGTGGTGGTTTAAAATGTGCAGAATTTTTAATCAAATCACGTACTAGACATGTCAATAAAAGCAAAGCCAAGTAGTTATAACTGTTCTGTACCTGCTCAAAGAATAATAGTAAGCTTGATTGAGGGCTCAAGATATTCTTCATGAATGTCTCTACCAATTTCCAATACTCAATGCTCATTGTTCGAGCCAGGAAAAAGTTCCGCATGTAAGAAATTTGCCAGGATGCTCGATAAGAGAGAAGAAGAGCGATGTGCTTATCTGAACCAAGTCCAAACCGAGCAACCAGTTGATTCCATTGATGCTCAAAGTCCTCTACATTTTCCAGTCGACATAACATATCAAACTCAGATTTAAAATCTGGATACTGTAATCCAAGAGGCAAGGAGAACCAACTAGATAATTTTGAGAGAACTTGCCATATACATATAACATGCTTAGTGGTAGGCATCTCGCTTGCTATAGCATCTCTTAGCCCTGAATCTATATCAGTCACGATCGTCTGAGGTTGCCTCCCTCTCATGAATCGAACAAAAGACTGCATAAAGTAAATACCAACCATTAAGATAAATGTGATTATGGATGCAAAAAAAAAGAGAAAAAAAACACTGAAGCTTTCTTGTCCTAACCTGTAAGGCCCAAGAGAATGATTGTGATGTCTCATCTTGCAGCAGAACACATCCAAGAAAAAGTGCATTCCCATGATTGTCAATTCCAAACCAGACACCAAATAGCATATTATACGTGATAGAGCGGTATGTAGTGTCAAAAATGACAGCATCACCAAAAAACGAATATGCTTGAAGTGAGTGTCCATATGACCATGCGATGTTTTCCACTCTGCCATTTTCATCAGTAGTAAAGCTGTAAACAAACCCCTCATCCTTTTGTTCTGATGCTTTGCAAGCCTCAAGAAGCTCCAAAAGATCATTTTCTCTTTTCTCTGTGATCAAAGCATCATTCTCCTGAACAGTTTTCTTACACGTCCTGACAAAATTTCTGACATCTTTTTCTATAAAAGGCAACTGCCCTGGTTGAACTCCTTTTTCTAATTCCAGCACTTTCACTATCCGATTGACAGGAAACCCAGCTTTGGACAGCAAAAGAATCCGTTCCTGGTCAGCCTCTTGGATTTTTCGGTAAGCAGGAAGTAGTCGAACTTGATCATCTTCCAATAATTCATGATTATGAACATTACTAAACTGAGAAACATACCATTGTGCTACACCATCAACAATTTCTTTTGTCAAGTACAGCTTCGCATCACATCCACACCTTACTGATTTCCTATCCCTAGGATGTTCCACATTAGCCTTCTTCCTTGGTTGATTGAATCCAGATCGGTAACACACAAAATCCCTTCTATAAATCCCCAAATTTTGGCTTTCCGTTGAGCGTGCTTTCCTAATAGAAAACCCATTCTTCCTAGCAAAGTTGCTATAATATTCAAATGCTTCGTCATCACTTTTAAATATCTGCCCAACGTATGGAGTAAAGACAACATCTTGGGACGAAGACGATGCTGTTTCACTCTTTGTCATTTGAGAAACATTTGCTGTGGGATCATCTCCATCAGCTTTAATGTAACACTTCCAATCTCCACAAGGGCATTGCTGTCTCCTAATCCAGATGTTATTCAATGGCTTTGCTGCAATAATCTCCATAACAATACTCTAAACCCACTAAAAAGATCCTAAATTTATGATCCTCAAAAGCAAACCAACTCTTATGGGTTCAACAAAAACCAAGAGAGATCAAAATTACAGTCATCGCAACAAAAAAGAACCCCAACTCCATTTCAAGAACGAAAACAACATTTTAGCCCAGAAATCTCAAGTTCAACTACTAATTTCACCGGGAATCGAAAATCTTGAATTGGGTGTCAGCTATATGAGTAGAGAATGATAAATTACAAGGGAAAATAGATAAGTATCGAGTAGAATCAGCTTTCAATTGCAAAATTAAAACGAGAAAACAAAAAACCAATTCAAATATGATGAATTATGAAGAATTTGCTTACCAAATGTCAAAAAGTTGCAATCTTTGTAGATAAAAATAGTACGAACAACTCCACTCTTTGACATTTTTCTTCATTCTTTCAGCACAAATCTCTTTTTGTTTTTGTTTCATTCGTTATTTTTTAAGGAAGTCAAAAGCTATACATAAGATGGGAAAGAAAAACATACTGAACTCAAAATTTATATATGGAAGAGTTAAAATATGCCCCGATTAATTTGAAAAGGTTATATCGGTGTGGGCCGTTTAAAAAAAGTTGGTCTATATATATTCTTGTCGTTCAATTTTTGGTCTACATACTCTACATATACACTTTTGGACGTTAGTTGGTCAATTCGAAATATCCAACTCATTTTACATTTATTTAAATGCCAAATGAATTTTTTACGTTATTTTTATATATTATCACTTGATATTTATATTCAAGGGAAAAGGGCCGAAATGGGCGGGGGCGCCATAATTATTTAAAAAGGTCTAATATACCTCCCTTTAAGTTTTATTTTCATTTATATCCTCTCCTTTCACTTTTGGTCACATATGCCCTTTATGAGCGTTAGTTTTTCAACTCGAATATCCACTTCATTTTACTTTTTCTACATTCCAAATGAATTTCCATATCATTTTTATATTTTCGCTTGACATTTATGTCTTTAAAGAGAAAATGGTCTTTTATATGGCCCTTAAACTTCATCCGACCTAATTTTTAAACCACTATCCAACCCGTCTTTTAAATAATCTACGTATTATGCGGTTGTGCCCCGGGGGTGGGTGGGGGGGGGTGGTGGGGGGGGGTTCGTTTTTTTAAATAACCTATATGGGGATCGGATTAGACAGGTATTGAACCATTTAAAAGGCGAACACTTATCGTGCTCTATTGGACCGCCAAGAATCAATGGCACACGCGAAGACAAAGGAAGTCGAGGTTTGCAAGAAAAGCATTTCGTTCAACCGCAGAGCAGAACGCAAGCCTGACAGGCAAGGGCTGAGCGAAGGAATTCACCCGCAACAACTTACAGGCAACACCACTGCAACTGCATCAAGCGATATAATGTAAATAACAGATAGTCAACTATATTAGTTGGATATAAGGGCTTTATTGAACCTTTAAAGGAAACGTTCCCGTATATTTGTTTTTAAAATTGGGTCGGAATGTTAGGACATAATTGACCCTTTCTCTTTTATATCAATGTCAAGTGACAATACATATAATGAATGTGGAAAATCCATTTGGCAATTCAAGTAAAAGTAATGGTTGGATATTTCAAGTTGACCAACTAACAAAACCATAAGGCATATGTAGACCAAAAGTTGACGCAGAGGGTAATCAATGGACCAAACTTTAAACGCGGGTATATCTAGACCTTTCGAATAGTTTAGGGGCATATTTGACCATTTTCCCTTTATATATTTTGTCAATATGTAAATCTATAGTTTAAATAATTATAATAATTCATATTATTTATAAGTTGGCAATATTCAAAGCCAAAATTGAAATTACCATTTTACTTTAACCCGCATATTAAATATTAAACAAATATTATAATTATATGTAAATATTTGATAAATAACTCATTTAGATTGGGTGCATAAATCAATTCCACATTAATAATTAATTTGAGAAAATGCACAAGTACCCGGCCCTCAATCATGTCCGAAATCTCAAGACAACACTTATACTCTCTAAGGTCCTATACCCCCCCCTGACCTTATTTTATAGTAATTTCTTACCCCTTTTTTTTTAGCCTACGTGACATAGTTTTAAAAAAAGTCACCTCATTATGGCCCACAGATTAGTGCCATAGTGATCAACAAGGTTAAAAATTAGTAATAAAATAAGTTTTAGGGAGTAATAGGACCTTACATAGTAATAAGTTTTGTCTCTGAGATTTCCAGGCATGATAGGGGTACTTGGACTTAATCTCTATAATAAGGGTACAAACTGCACAGACACAGTCTCAGAAACTGTATTAAATTATATTAAAAAATTATAAAATTGAACATAAGTTTTTTTGGAAATTCAAATCTCAAAAGAACAATACAATTGAGAATAAGGATGTAGGGCCCGTTTGGATTGCTTATAAAACCAGCTTTAAAAAAGTATTTTTGAAATTCTGAACTTATTTGAAAATCAGCAGTTAATGTATTTGGATAAAAGTGCTGAAGTTGCTATGCCAATGTGAAGAAGGGAAATGGAAGAAGTAGATGTATGATTATGTTGTAATTTGGAGATTGTATACAAATATAGGCAAACCCATAAAAATGTGTCAACTTAAAACACTTATAAGCTAAAAAAAAGAAAGCACTCTACCCCCGCTTTAACTTTTGGCTTAAATAAGTTTTTTTAATTTAAAATAAGTTAATTTTTCAGTATTGCCAAAACAGCTAAATAAGTCAAAAATCAGCTTTTTAAGTCAGTTTGACCAGCTTTTAAGCTGAGCCAAACAGGCTCGTAATCTTGTAAGACTTTAATGGATGAATTTGAAATTTTGTTTGAATTATTTTTAAATTGTATTTTTTGCTTGTAGACATAAAAACACATAAATTATGAAAACTATCAAAACTGTACAATTTTTTCATACAATCAAATCAAATAAGTAAAATAAAAACATAATATTTATTGATCACATATGGCATTACATAACTTGAATGTGAAAAAATAATCACCAAAATTAGATACGAGGAAATTGCACAATAATCGACACAAAATAAACCCTAGAAAATGACTTGTTTGACTTAATTTTCTTCCTCATTGACAACATATCACAGCTGCCAACTGATAGTGGAAATAGAAAAAAAATAGGTATCATATATAAATTTTCAATTTTGATAGTGCATAATTAAATTTAGAAAAAATTATATTAATTAATATATTTTTTTAAAATAATTATTGATATTAGCGATACTTTTTGTGTATTACCATTTATAGCAATATTATGATAAATCTGTAATATGTATTATAAGTGAATTAGTTATGTCATATATTGAATTCTAATTATTTTTAAATATATTATGTTTGTTTGTAAAATTCATTGTACATGTTGTTATTATAAGTGTAATTAACGATAAATGTATTTCCATCATTAAAACTTGTTTATTATAGTTGAATAATAATTTTATCTTTGTCAATACGTATTACACTTTAATTATCACTTAAATTAACCATGTGGTCCAATGCCCACCACCTCTTATTGCTACATCAATGAATCAATCTTTTTTTTATAGTCGCTTTTATCCTCATTTTCATAAATTTTATATAAAATTAAATTAAATAAATAGATACATACTTTGTACTCAACAATTTACATCTAATATCTTATGTGTACTATGCCACATATAACTCGAGTGTTTATTTATTTAATTTTATACTCGTAAAATGTGATTAAATTAAATGACTATTACCGAAAGAGGTAAAATTGAACATGATAGTTTGCCACTCCTTCAATATTCGTTGCAAAAATTTACAGAATTGGCATTCCTAAAAACAAGTTTTAAGAGGGGCAGAAATGGCGGCAAGGCTAAATGAGGCAGCAGAAGAACCTTTTTTGAGCTGAATAATCGGTGACCATGTTTATGGCAGCAATGATACAAACGCGAAACAAGCTACTGAATCATAATCCAAATCCTACTTTCGGTTTCACCACAGTTGCAGCTTCTATTCTTCACTCTTTCTCAAATCACTCTGTTTTTCCCTCCATTGATAGAACAAAAAACATATCTTTTTCTGCAACTCAAGAACCAGTATTTCAGTTCAAAGACTCCACTAATCTCTTGAATAACAATACAAAACATTTGGGAGCTGTTGTTTTGCCGGAAAAGTCAGTTTGTTCTGTTTCTATAGTTTCAGACAAGTGTGAGTTTCTAGTGCAAAAATACCTACTTTCTTTTTCTGAAAACGATGCCCAAAGACTCCATTTGGATATTATTAAATATGGGGTTGTTAAAGATTTGTACTTGTGCAACACACTTATTAATTTGTATGTGAAAAATGCTGATTTGATCTCTGCTCATCATGTGTTTGATGAAATGCCGAGCAGAAACCTAGTTACGTGGGCGTGTTTGATTACGGGTTATTCACAGAATGGGATGCCTGATGAGGCATGTGGAGTTTTCCAAGAAATGGTTTCGTCTGGGTTTATTCCTAATCATTATGCTTGTGGTAGTGCTTTGAGGTCTTGTCAGGGTTTAGGTTCTTGTGGGTTAAGGTTGGGGATGCAAATACATAGTTTGCTTTTGAAAACAGGGCATGCTTCTAATGAAGTTGTTTCCAATGTCTTGATCTCGATGTATGGAAGTTGTGCAGGTAATGGTGATTATGCTTGGCGTGTTTTTGAAGAGATAGAGAATAAGAATTCAGTATCTTGCAATTCTATTATTTCAGTTTACTCTCAGCGAGACACAGTTTCTGCCTTTGAGCTCTTCTCCTTAATGCAAAAAGAGGAGTTGGGGTTTACTTTTAAACCAACTGAGTTCACTTTTGGCAGCTTAATTACTACTGCTGCTAATCATGTTAATTGTGGTTTGCTTTTACTTGATCAGCTTCTGGCAAACATTGAAAAGTCTGGACTCTTGGAAGACTTGTATGTAGGGAGTGCTCTGCTCAGTGGTTTTGGAAGGTTTGGGTCTCTCGATACAGCGTTGAAGGTTTTCAAACAGATGGGTGCAAGGAATGCAGTGTCCTTGAACGGTCTCATGGTTGGATTGGTGAGACTTGGTCAGGGAGAAGAAGCAGCTAAGGTTTTCATGGAGATAAGAGACTTGGTTAAAATCAATCCTGATTCCTTTGTGGCTCTTTTCAGTGCATTTTCTGAATTCTCTTCATTGGAAGAAGGGGAAATAAGAGGCAGAGTGCTACATGCATATGTTATCCGGACTGGTCTGTGCAACTCCAAGGCTGCTATTGGAAATGCTCTGATTAATATGTATTCTAAATTTGGTGAAATCCAAATTGCCCATTCTGTTTTCCAGCTCATGGTCAATAAGGATTCAGTATCATGGAACTCTATGATCTCCGCTCTAGATCAAAATGATTGTTTTGAAGATGCAATATCAACCTTCCAATCTATGAGGAGAATAGGTCTGATGGCTTCAAATTACTCACTGATAAGTGCTTTAAGTTCTTGTGGAAGCCTGAATTGGATAAAATTGGGGGAACAACTTCACAGTGAAGGGATAAAGTTAGGACTTGATTTTGATGTTTCAGTGTCTAATACACTTCTTGCTTTATATGATGATACTGGATGTGTGGCTGAATGCAAAAAATTGTTTACCTTGATGCCAGAACATGATCTCGTTTCATGGAATACCTTTATCGGTGCATTAGGTGATTCTGAGACGTCTATTTCTGAAGCCATAGAGTACTTCATACAGATGATGTGTGCTGGATGGAGTCCTAACAATGTGACCTTTATAAATGTCCTTTCAGCAATATCATCTCTTTCTCTTCTTGGTCTTGTTCGTCAAATCCATGCTCTGGTGCTAAAATATAGTGCAATGGATGCTAATTCTATTGAAAACACATTTCTAGCTTGCTATGGTAAGTGTGGGGAAATGGATGACTGTGAGAACATATTTTCTGAGATGTCTGACAGGAAGGATGATGTGAGTTGGAATTTAATGATCTCTGGATATTTACACAATGAGGTCTTACCAAAAGCCATGGACTTAGTCTGGCTTATGCTGCACAAGGGTCAGAAATTAGATGGGTTCACATTTGCCTCTGTTCTCAGTGCATGTGCCTCAATTGCAACGTTGGAGCATGGCATGGAAGTTCATGCTTGTGCAATTAGAGCCTGTTTGGAATCTGACGTTGTTGTTGGCAGTGCTCTTGTTGACATGTATGCCAAATGTGGAAGAATAGATTATGCTTCGAGGTTTTTTGATTTAATGCCTGTTCGTAATATATATTCATGGAACTCAATGATATCTGGTTATGCACGGCATGGACACGGACATAAAGCACTAGAGCTTTTTACAAAAATGAAGATGGATGGTCAAACACCTGACCATGTCACATTTGTTGGTGTCTTATCAGCTTGTAGCCACGTGGGATTTGTCGGGCAGGGCATGGACTACTTTGATTCCATGAGCAAACAATATGGACTGACACCTCGGATTGAACATTTCTCATGCATGGTTGATATCCTGGGACGAGCAGGGCAGATGAATAAATTGGAGGACTTCATCAATAAAATGCCATTAAAGCCCAATGCACTTATCTGGAGGACTGTGCTTGGAGCTTGTGGTCGAGCAAGCAGTCGTAAAACAGATCTAGGTAGGAAGGCTGCTCACATGCTCTTGGAGTTGGAACCTCATAATGCTGTGAATTATGTGCTTCTTGCAAATATGTATGCTTCAGGAGGGAAGTGGGAGGATGTGGCAGAGGCTCGGCGTGCAATGCGAGAAGCAACAGTAAGGAAAGAAGCTGGATGCAGCTGGGTTAGCATGAGAGATGGTGTTCATGTTTTTGTGGCTGGTGATCAATCTCATCCAGATAAACATGCAATTTATGAAAAACTTAAGGAACTGCACGAGAGGATTAGAGATGCAGGGTATGTGCCACAGATTAAATATGCCTTGTATGATCTTGAACTGGAGAATAAGGAAGAACTCCTCAGCTATCATAGTGAAAGACTTGCAGTTGCTTTTGTTCTTACACGGAAATCAGATATGCCAATCAGAATAATGAAAAACCTTCGAGTTTGTGGGGACTGTCACTCTGCCTTCAGGTACATTTCACAAGTTGTTGGTAGACAAATAGTATTACGAGACTCCAACAGATTTCATCATTTTGCTGATGGAAAATGTTCATGTAACGATTACTGGTGATGGATCAAATGTTGTCTAACTTAAAGAAAGGTATGCTACTTAATGATGCATTAACAGACTAAGGAATGAAAAAGGTTCGAGCATGTCATGTCTGAAGTATAGGAGAGGGCAGTTTGCAAGGGTGTTATATCAATTATTCTGGTGAGGACCTCAACATTATTTAGTAAAGTATGCCATAATCTTGGTGTGGTTTGAATTACTTGCTATATTTCTGTATTGTTTTATGACATGAATCAGCTATAATGATAGCAAATGACACCATCAAATAAAAGGAGTATGGCGAATGTAAGGAGGGTTGAGAATATCAAACCCTACGTAAGCATGTATCCAAGTTGTTGGCAGACAAATAGTACTATGAGACTCCTGCTGATTTCATATTTTTGTGCACTTGCTTAGTGGTCAATGAAGTTGGAAGGGACCACGGGAAACCGGGGTAGGAATTTCAAATCCCTGCAGAGGCGAAAAATTGTTAGGTGATTTCTTCCCATCTGGCTAAAGCTTGGTGAACAAAGTTACCCATGTACATGTATTGGTGAGAAGCAGCAGGTACCAAGTGAATTAGTCGAGATGTGCACAAGTTGGCCCATACTCCACCACCAACACCTAATATGCCTCAGTCCCAAACAAGTTGGTGTTGGCACCACCATTGTTAAAAAAAGAGGTTCTATTTTTGCTGATGGGGAGTGTTCTTGTGACAATTATTCGTAATTCATCAAATTCTTTCCAACTCAGAGCAAGGGGTGTTGCTTAATGGGGAATTTCAAAACAGACGAAGTAATGGGAAGAGTTCAGCATGTCAATGAAGTATGGGAAGGGAAGCATTTAGTTTTAAGGGTTGAATTAATTATTCTGGTGGTGACATCAACCTGAAGTTATGAAAACATACCATACTCCTGGTGTATGGTTGATACTTGCTATATCATATTTCTTTGATATTTTATGCTTGAATTGGTTAGAGTGACAGCAAATGGCAACATGAAATCAAAGTTGAATGTATAGGGTAAACTGTATCAATGGTGCTCTTGCATAATAAAGGCCTTCAGCTTTGCAGGACGATTTCATTGTTCAGACTTCACAGATCATGTAAAGTCCAGTTTTTGATCTCTGAGATACTCATCCTTCAGGCGAGTGGTTCATGGGAAGGCTACTCTTGCATTCTAGCTGAGCACACACCCATGGTACTCCATAGATATGGCAACTCGAGGAAGAGGTTAACAGCAGTATGACCGAAAGATGTTCAATGTAATTAATCTAGTTCTAGTACCAACTTGTTGATCAAGGGCAGGTAATGTGCATGAGCAGTATGTCTTCCTTTGTGCAAGCTTGTCTTCTTCATCTTAAAATGCTTGATAAAAGTGTGTATATTATCCAGAAGGTTTTACTTCTGTTCTTTACTTTTGCAGTACTGAGTCCTCTTGTCTGTGCTGCAAGTAGCTACAACTAATGTTACATTATAGATGGGCACAATGACATGAAAGATCATGAACAACATTGTCGATCATTATAAAATGGAATAATGAAGATGTAGGTTCCTTCAATACCAAGACTGATTCTTTATCAGGATTACTTTACAGAATGATGAATGAGTTGGTTGATTTCTCACCATAGGAAAAACATGTTTTGGCTAACAGAAGAATTTTGTCTAGTGTTTATGATCAGGATTAGACCCTGATATTTTTGAAGTTGATTATATGGGACAAGACAGGTTCAATTATTTTACCAGTATCTTGTCCGTATTCTTTTTTGAACTAACATGGGTAATGCACGGATATCTTGCCTTGTGTTTGCCATAGCATTCACTTTGTTTCCTTCTCCTTCTTAGTAAGTTATAAACCCAAAGCATAATTTATATTATATTTTTTTCTGATGCATAATCCTATATTGTCACATCCAAGTTGATCATAATTACTTCACACTAATGGTTACAAACGAACTGATCTTGGAAACAAGTAAAAAGTAGATACAACCATGGCAACAGGGCTCTTAGATATTGTTAAATAAGGTGATGTGGTAATACATGGACTGGATCCAAAGATATCACAAAAACTGTTGAAAAGAGAAGAAACAAGGAGAATCATTTTTTTTTATAATAGATGTGTATTTGGAATAAAAGGTAAATGTTCTCTGGAAAAACATCTTTAGGAAAAAACATTCCTATTTTGTTTTTCCGGTCAACATCTGAATTGGAACCGTCAATCTTGGCCATTAATTATCCCTATTGTCCTCTCTGCTCAAAAAATTATAGCAAGACTTCAAGTTAACTTCCCATGTTCTCTTCCTTCCTTTTGGCTCACTGTTGAGTGCCGAATTACCTTTTAGTTATTCACTTGATCCTTGACCAGGATATGAAAGTGATAGTAGCTCTATGAAAATAGAATTTGCAATCAGCTCGCTAAGTTAGTTGAAGATCATGATGATGACTTCAGCATTCCCATGGGTAAGAATCTGAAGAAGGTCAGTACCAAGTTCTTAACTATTTCACAGAAGAAGAAGCACCAGAACACAAGCCTACAGGGATGAAGTATCTCAGAGGAATTACTTTATTTCTTTGTTGCAGTTGGATCATTTGTCATTCTTTCCCCCCTTGTTCATTTAGGAATTGAAATCGAGACGGGTTATGTGCAATTATTTTCATGACTTGTATAAATACTTCGCAGATATATTCAATGTTTCTGTTACTAATATAGTGAAACTGTGAAGTTTGTGAAAGTCCTTGTTAACACTTGAGATGAATGGTCATTTGGAGTTGTAGACTAACTGTACTTCATACTATCACATATGTACAGTGTATCATTAGTAACAAGTAATTCTTAGCAAAATGTGATCCACTGGGGGCATTTTTCTCTTGCTTGAGTGTCCATTTTCATTCTGGGTGTCACCACAAGAACTAGTGCTGGTTAAACAAGCTGTGTATTGTGAATCTCTCATAGTGAAGCCAGTTCTGTTTAGTGCATCTTCAGATCACATGCAGATATAAATAGTAGTCATCGACTTCCAGGAAGGAGTGGAAGAATGGGACCTATTATGGGACATACGATATATTACAGATGTATGATCATTACGCTTAATCAGGTAGCTTTTCACCAATGCAGAGGGTTATCCTTTTTGCTAGTTGCAAATTTTAGACAATATGTAAAGGCAAAAAAGTGGACACAAATCTCTCTTATTGTTTGTTTGGTTCTATATGATGCTCTACATTACTCGTATACAAGATATCCCATATTATATGCTGTAGATGATGCTCTACATTGATTGTACACTCACTCTCTCGTATTATATGCTGTATATGACACTCTACATTGATAGCACACAAAACTCTCATATTTGTTTCTAAAACTGTGACAAGGTTGGAAAGAATTCAATGTTAGTTAAAGGCAAATGCTTTGTTCATCTGTAATGGCTGTGATGATGACACAAGTGACAATTCATTTTTCTCATCTGTTGAAAATGTTCCTTAATCCGTTTGTAGCTGCTGTTTCATTGACTAAATCTCTCCTGGTTTGCTTTATATAGGGCCCATTTTTCTTGGAGCAGATAGATGAAGAGGATAACAACAATCTCAACAGTAAAAGCCAGGTTCCAAACACTTGTGCTTCTCTTTGTTCTTGTGTGATATGAATGTAAACCTGTATATATGTTGATAATTCCCAGTAAAGAAACTGTCACTCCTAGAAGCCAGTGAACTAAAAACCATATACTCCTTCCTTTGCTTTCTCTGTACAGGAATCAAAAAACAATACTTAAAATTACTGAAATTAACTTCGGAAGATTTGCACAAATAGGATCTTTCAATGCCGCAATTTAAGTTTTGACCCCGTTAAAACTGTTTTTGTGGCCACCATAACATAGCAAAATCCTGACGAATTGCCAGGATTTCAAATTGATGAGAAAAATGTGCCTCGTCACAATAATTGCTAGGATTCCTGGCCAAATCATGTTGGTTCACCAGTATTCGGCCACAAATCCTGGCGAATTTCAAATTAATAGCAAAAGTTGTCTTGTCATAAATTCTAACGGATCACCGGGATAGCCAGCATTGTGATTACAAATCCTGAAATTTAAGGTATATATCCTTTACCTGTCAGGCTTAAGAATCCCAGTGACTGCTTGCAGCCATATGGCAGCATAAACAGCTAAGCCAATCCTTTGGTGATTATTTGTGAAAGAGTTGTCAAAGTTTCCTATTGACATGATTGCTGCTGCTGTTACAAGGAGAAAAGATAGTATCTGCAAAATAAAAGATATTATTTTTGTCTTAAATAGTGCTCATAAAAGACGTCACTAAAGGTAAAATCGAAAGTTTAAAGTTAAATTATTTCAAATGTAAAAATGTGTCAATAATATTGAGAACGGACTAGTAAGAAAACAATGCCACATAAAATGGTACCGGCGGAGTAATAACTATAGTAACTGTTGAGACTTGAGATATTATTTGTCATGGCCAAGAAAAGAAGTCATGACCCTTTCACCATATATCATAGTGAAACAGAAGTTTAAAAAAGGGGATAAATTAGTTACCTGTGAAGTAGCATGAATGATTTTTAGCCTTGTTCCACATTCTTCATGTCTATTTGTCATTCTTATTACAAGAATCCCAATAGGCATCATGAAACCCATGGAAGCCCAGAGAAGAAATCCATGTAGAATAATTTGAAATGACAACATATTCTAAGTTAACTGATGAGCTAGATGTTTTTGAAACTAGTAAGAGAACAATACCGAAAAAAATATTTCCTCTGCAAGCAGCAGTGTTATTCTCAATTATGCAAAGAGGCCAAAGTGTTGTGCTTTAGACAAATGAAACAATGTTTTATTTGGCCATATAGTGTTGAGATTACTGATTATTTATAGTGAGGTAATGAAAGTAGAGAAATGGGAATTAGGTTTAATTTCAACCTAGTGGGGACTTCATGACATGATTTTTTTTTTTTTTTTTTTTTTTGTGATGAGAGTAATATGGGATTTGATCAGTGCAGAAGATACAGTAAGAGTAGGAGGGAGAGATCATTTCAAGAGAATATCAAGTAGTTGACAATATCTGTGTACACAACTTTGAGCAAGAGCATGGTCACTAATGAGATAATGTAACTTCCCAACTTATTAGTGACATCGTTTGCCTTTCTCCTACTCTGTCAATCTAAGAGTCAGCATTCTCATTGAGACTTGTCTCATAACTTCATCTCAAAAATATTGAGTTTGCTTAAACTTCTTAGCACCTTCGAGTAAGAACACATCATTATATGTCACTCTAGTAAAGCACTAGGATGAGATCCAACAAAAAATGTCAAATAAAATGATCAAAGAGATGGATTCTAACTATCCATAATACATGTAACTAGATGTGAGGTCTCCTCTAGAAGTCCAGTAAAATGGTAGAACTCATGTTAAGTAGATGATTTACTTGTACTAATATCAGTACAATGTAGAGAAGTAAAAATCGACACACACTCTAATGGAATCAGTGGTAAACCCTAAAATGCATTTCATACTGCATGTGTTTCTGTTAAGATATGACACCTGGACCTAACTCAACCCCAAAAGCTAACTCATGAGGAGAAGTTTGTCCAAGTCCATATAAAGAGACCAAATTCCTTAAGATGTCCCACAGCGATAGAGGGATGGGAATTCGGTCTTCTTATGTGGACTTGACAAACCTATCCTCATGAGCTAGCTTTGGGGTTGAGTTAGACGCAAGTGTCATATCTTAACAACTTCATTGCCGCAAATTGGAAGGCAAGTGATCGAATAGACCCACTCCTGTCTGAGTCGACCTTGAAAGAACATGAATTGACAATATCATTAGGTGATGGTTTAGTATATGCTACTTTAGTATGAATCCAAAGGTTATGAAAATACGACCTGGAAGAGTAATGTTAGTGATATGTGGACGAAAGACAGATAATGTCAAATACACATTTTGCTTGTGTCTGAGATCGGTTTATTATATGGCTATATCAGTTGATATCATAAGTGATTATAATGACAAAAGGGTCAGATGCCATACATATTAATAGTTGTATCAATCAAATAAAAGATTCTTTTAATTACTGCTATCAACTTGAGGTCGATAGATGAATTAGGTTGACTTTCAATTCCTTAAAAAGTAAGTACTACTAATTAATTAACAAACTAGGCTATATTTAATCATTAGCAAACGTGTAATTATAAGTGGGGGTACTTCTATCTAATAAAGAAGGGTTTCAATTTCTGTGTAATACTAGTTTCCTGACTGCTTTGCACCGTGTGTTTTTCATGTGATATATATCGAATAAACGTTAGAAATAAGAACTCAAAATTTCATGAAAATATATATGTAAATTGTAATGACTAATAAAATGTAATATTAAAAAAAGAATAAGAACTTAAGGCAATAAACATTCATAGAAAATTAAATTAAGAAACTAACACAAGAAAAAAAGACAAAAGAAACAGAATATTTAAGAAAAAAATATAATATGACATCAGTCTTATAAAATTAAGTCATGTGAAAAAACAATTACAAAATTATTACTAACGCTCTGAGTTCTATCGGCTCTTTTCATATCCTCTCAAAATTGAAATTCCTTCAATTAATCTACTTTTACTATAGAATAAATAGTAACCTAATAATCTTGGTAGGATTCAGGAGATAAGACAAGTTGAATTTTATAAATAGAATAGAAGGAAATATCAAAAGATATCTTAAAGTTTTAGTTGAACACATTTGGAGTTATGAATATGAACAGCAACTGAGAGTTATGAATATTAAGAGTCTACAAGTTCATTCCATAATATTAGAAACTCATAATCCATAATGAAATTTGAAACAGAAATTAAAGTTAGCAAACCATGTTAAAGAACAACTCAGTTCTTATCAGTTAATTAAGCAGAATCATTTAATTGTTAAGCTAGATCCATCTTCTTACTAATAATCAGAAGGACATTATCCATGTATGTCCTCCATTTTGTAGATTTACACCCTTTTACACTTTTAAATTTTTTCGTTAATTTATCCTAAAAGTCAATACTTTATCCAGCATCATCATATTAGCAATGATAGGTGTTAAGGACAAGTAATAAGAGAGGAAAAAGTAAAGACATTTATGAAAAAGATTGTTTTCTTTAAAAAATTATAATTATTATAATACGTAGAATATAGATGTAAATATTATTGATTGGATATTTAACTTAGGAATTATCTCCAGAAGTCTAAAAGTTCCTTAAAGTTAATTATTTTTTATAAGCAATCAAATATTAAATATTTTATAACAATTTAATTTTATAAAAAGGCTAAATTGTAATTCACACCTTTCAATTTTTTGTTCTGGCTTTTAGTAATATATGATAATATGACTTCTTCGATTTTGATCAACGGATAGTAATTTAATTAAAAGAATTTTGAAAACTTTTTAATAAAAAAGAAACAAGAGTATTTAAAAGAACCCTTAACAGCACTGCACATGGAAACTAATGATGTTAATTCACCCAAATTAAGTTGTTAAAATGTCAAATGTAATAATATCCATGATGACCTTAATTAGAGGAAAATTGCAATGAAAAACTTTGGTGATCTCTCATCTTTCGTAAAGATGTTGTTGCAAACTGATAAATATTTAAATCGAGAATTATTATATTATGATGATATAACTTAATGATCAATGAAATCAATTAAAACAAACAATCATGACAGAGAAAAGTTCAAATTATACATACTGGAGAAAATAATGTCAAGTAATTTATTCAATCCGGTCATCTATTTAATGATAGATAGAGTAATTTGATACTTAAACAAGTACAATTAAAAAATAATTATATTTGATAAATCAGTTTAGTTGTGTACAAATAGTTATATAGAAACAAATTTATAATGAAACTGAGTCAATCATAGATGTTTTAGGATCCATTTACATTTGGTTCAGGTTTTTGGATAGATTATACTTTCTTTCTGCTTTTGTAAATATATTTTTTCAATACTATTTGAAATACAACTGATATCATTTTTTTTTTAAAAAAAGAAGCAAATTTACAATGAACAAGTGAAATCTCTTTAATTTGGTCATGAACAATAAAGGTTGCTTTAACTAGTTGTGCTGTCGATACTTGTCTAAAGCTAAAATTTTGTAATAATGGCATACTATAAAATACCAAATCAAATAAATTAATGTTTTCAACTTTTGATGAATTAAAAAGTGAAGAAAATTTTACTGTAGACCTCTAATTATAACCAAAAGAGTGCTTCAAGTATGTACTTTTTACAACTAAAAAAGTTATATTCATAAGTTACATATGAAAAACTTCATATTGCTTGCGTCTATTCAGAATAGCTAATCTTTTCATATTTGTGCTCTTTCATTCAGTAAATCAATCATACATGAATATATCTTCCATATATATATATATATATATATGTATAATGGTGGTCCGTGGTCTAGTTAACTTTCAACAAATATCTATGATGTTCATGAAACTCCTTAGGGGTAAACATATTCGAAAAAATACTTTCCATAAAAACACCTATAAAGTATATATACTTCTTGAAACTTTTTTTTGCTTCAAGAAAAAACAGAAGTTGTAGAAAAAATATTGATGGCATTTATATATACTAAGTCCCTGGGAACCGTCGTTGCCACGTTTTTTCTTCTATTGACATTAACAATACTTTATATAAGTATATATCATAGTGAAGCACACTAAAATAATTAATTCAAAGTTTAAATTCTTTGTGTATGCAAGTTTGACATTAAGATATTCTCTTCATAAAATATAACATACCAATTTATGTTCAGAATTTTGATGATTTTTAATGTATTATGAAAAATAACCTTCTATTATATGAGAGGAATCAATATAGTTAATACTAAAAGTAAGTTTAACAATAAAAAAGAATGGATTCTATAATTAATACTTTTTTTTCACATTATAAAATTGATAAAGCAAGTCATCTATGATACAAAACTTCTGTTTTGTATTTTAGATTTGGGGGGGGGGCAAGTTCTCAAGAAGTTTGTTAAATTAAATTTTTCCTATAGATGAATATTAATCATTCTTTACCTCAAAAAGAATAAAAGAGAATATAGTATCATTCCATCCAAATATTGTATTGACAAAAATGTTCAGTCACTTGATATCTTCTAAACAAATCTTTTGCAATTTAAGGGCAAATAATTTTCGAAAAGAATTTTTAAAAAATCACTTAAAAGGAAGTTCAAAATATTAAAAAACACATGACATTAAAATACACAAGCCAAGGAAAGAAGAAGAATGAGAAATTTGAATTCATATTTACTATCCCAAAGGCTCACGATGATAACTAAATTTAAAGTCTACAGTTATACGAATTGATAAAAATGGGGAAAAAAAAGAAAGCAAGTTTGAGGAGTTAGATCATATATATTGCAAAACAAGTTTTCACATTCTGATGAATAAATAACAAATAGTAACTTTCTTATTCTTGACGTCAAACATATTAACGTAAAGACTGTATTTAATCTACTTTTTTTTCCGCTACTTCTGTTTCTTCTCTTGATTAGCAGCTTCCAACATTTTTTTTAGTTTCCCTCATTTGCAGCTTTCAACTCTCTTTTCTTCTCTATGTTGAATTATGTGATTTCCTTTTTTTCATCCAACTTCTGTGATTCCACATCTTAATAAGTTTGGTCTTAAATGTATATAGATAAGACCTTTAAAATTCCAACTTGATTTCGAAACTGATTCCCTGTGTAATAGTGGGGGGATTGACCTTCATCTTCAATTTTTATTCTATATTGTGCTATTCAAAATGGCAAACCTTTAATTCAGTATTCTGGTAACGTTTAAATTGCCAAAGAACTATTATTATTTACTTTATACATTCCAATGAATTCGGTCATAATTAATTATTTTTTCCGCACCTTCTATCTTCTCTCATTCTGGACATATTATTGCATATGTAAAGGAATTGATGTATCTTTTTAATGGAAAAAGTTTTTAAAAACAATGAGACCTATATAACTTATTTACAGTAATAATTAGAATATTTAATTAAATTGTATTTTATTTTAAGGGCAAAATAGTAATCTAACTTTGATGTTAGGAGCTTTCCACTTATAATAATATATGATATATGATATGTAAAAATGTAATCACTAGCAAAAATTTTAGAAGAAAAAAAAAAGTTTCCATGACAAAGGGTTGAGCTCAAATGAAGAATTAGTAGTGCTACTTACTGAACTTCACTTTTTATTTTTGTTTCTCTATTTTTGCCCTATATTGTTTTTTGATGAAGTCCAATTTTTATGAATAATAATAAGGTAGACATCTCATAAAAATGATTGTATAGCATATCTGCACCACGTTATGACTAGAAATGTCATATATTTGATGGTTATTTATCTAAAAATTGAAAGAAAAAAAACAAATAATTAGTTAGCATACATACAAATAAATATACACATATATAAGAGAATAAGATTGTGTGGATTTTACTTTGAAGTAGTAGAGTGATATGAAACGATATGTTGAAAGGTTGTTCTTCTTAATAGTTGCTGTACATTATGTCAGTTGATAACTAAGTTATGCTGAATTCTTCACACCCCTTGCTGAAATGGCTGTCAAGATGCCCGCGCCCCATGCTGTTAGGTAGAAGAAGAAGAAGAGGAAGCAACGACCCTCTGGCATCGAAAAGCAACTGTTGACACTGATGTTGCAGCATCTACATTAGATGGCATAGTCTAAAAGCCACCACTCCAATGGGTAAACATACAATCTATTCAAATAACAATGCCAGTTGGCTGGTCAAGAAGCTGATTCTCTGAAAGTGGCCTTTTCCAGAATCTTGACCATGCATGCCTACGGTGGAGCAAAGATATCAGCAGTGGAGATTCTTCGCTAAGTTCTAGCGAACTCCATTTGCATAAGCCTAGGTAAACTATGAAGAGCCATTAGAAATAGCAAGTGAAGTACTAGAGAACTCCACCTGTCTAAAAAATTTTTTTATGTAAAAACGTGTTGTCTGCAGCAGGATAGTCAGGAACACTTTTGTCTGGAATTATTAGTTGTTCTTCTTCTCCATCAGTGGAAATTCAACTAATATAATGAATGAGGATCTGTCAGCCTCGCGAAGATACTGGACGGTACCATCCATGATTTTAACAAGTTTCTGGCTGATGTATAGGCCAAAACCTTCCCTTGATATGCTCCGACTGTAGTGGAACATATGTTGAATTAAATCGTCAGGTATCCCTGGGGATGGATGAGTGATCCTGAGAGGTGAAATGCAATATAGTAAGATTTAACGTAGAGGTGAAATGCAATATAGTAAGATTTAACGTACAGTGGAAGCAAATCAGGCTTCAAACTTCGCATGTTGCTCTATCAGACTTTAAAGGAAACCTTAGTTGAGAATTAGGAGAAAGGGTATGAGATAGTTCATTATTTGAGGAGAGATTTTATCATAATTTAGGACTAAAAGATTACAAGTTCAAGTACTTAAGCATCTAGCGTTTAACCAACAACAACATACCCCTGTAATCCCACAAGTGGGATCTGTGGGTTCAAATGATTATATTTAGTTTCCTCGTTTTCATTTTTATCCGTCTTGTTGCATTTTGTTTGTTTTTACTTCTTTTCACAAAGTAAACAATTTCCCCCCTTCAAACTAATAGAATGGTCATATAGATGCCAAATAACTTGGAAGAATATGGATAATAAATTGCAGCTCTATGAATCTAGCCTCACACAGTCTACTCTGCTTTAGGAATCCAGCACCCCATTATTTAGATCGGGCCACGTTATCCAACTCTGTGCTTGGACAGAGCAAGCCAGAGATTAGCCCCCAAGCGCAACCATATGGGACAGCCAACATCCCACCATCTTTGACGCCCCCACTTGGGTAACAATCCCTCACTACCGATCTTGAGATATGAAGAAGGAAGTCTGTTGCAATTTGGGGAGCCATGATCTCCATACTTGGCAGGCTAGGAATTGGAAGATAGATAGACAAACCATTGTACATAAAAATTTGTAGTTATACAACCTCTTTACATCACAAAGGTAGGAGTAAGGTCTGCGTACACACTACCCTCCCGAAACCCCACTTGTGGAATTACACCGCATATATTATTGTTGTGGTACACAAATACAAAAGGAGATCAAACACAGACTATGGTTACTGCATAGTTCAAAGAGAACACATAGATGTCGGTCTTTGTTTCGGAAATTATGTAATTAGTTTGTTTAATTTGATTCTTTTTCTGCCTGGGGCCTAGATGGCTATATTACCCTTCCTGGAAGGTGATAGTAGCCCTAGGTGCTCTTTAGTTTGTATTACATTCTTGGTTGTCAATGGTAGTAGTTCATACCCAAAAAAATGCAGCTCTGTAAAATTTGGATAAATTGAGAAATTTTATATTTGTTTTTTTCTTTCTTCCTTCTTTTCGGGGTGGGGGGTAATCTTAATTTTACCCTTCTCTTTCCATCCCCTCCTTTTAACTAGAAGAAAATGTTGGATATTATACTAATATGCGTAATGTATTACTCTTATGCTCAAGGATGACAGAAAAGGATCACTGCAAAGAGTTTCAATATTTGAAATCTCAGAATCAGTGAAAACTGCTAAAAACCTAATCGAGCACTGCACTGCTACTTTTAGCCTTCTAAGTAGATTCTACCAGACCAGGAAAAATAAATCCCGAGGCAGATTGGCCTTATTTGATACTACAACAACAACATACTATCGGCTCAAGAGAAGTGTTTTTCAAAACAAGTTTGAAAAATACAAGTTAAACCTCTCGGCTCAAGAGAAGTGTTTTTCAAAACAAGTTCGAAAAATACAAGAGTTAAACAAGCTATGCTGAAAATATCGAAAAAACGTTTGAGATTTGACAGAGAAAAATAGTAAAAATAACCTAAGTAACATAAACAACAATGGTGATAAAAATGAAGAATATGATGCTCTTCCACAGGAAAGAGAGAAATCACTTGATTACCAACAGACTTTCTACTCTAATCCTCGACCTCAATTTTCTCTTCACGTCCTCAGTGAGCTAAAGATGTGTCATATATTGTCTAATCACCTCTCCCCCATTCTTCCAGGATCCATTTCTACCCCTCCTTAGACCTATCAGGCTATCACTGCCAACCTCCCGCACCTCCTATTAGAGCATCTATGTTCTTCCTCTTCATATGCCTTAACATCACAATCTCGCTTCCCGCATCTTGTCCACCACGAAGGCCACTCCCGCCTTGCCCCATATATCCTCATTCCTAATTGTCTCTCCTAGTGTTCCCAAACATTCATGTAAGAATCCCCTTTTTCATTAATTTCACATTTTGGATGTGTGAGTTCTTGATTGGCCAACACTTTGCTCCATACAATATAGTTGGTCTAACAACCATTCTATAACACTTGTCGTTAAGTCAAAGTGGTACATTTTTATCACATAGGACACCATGTGTGAGCCTCCATTTCATCTGCCTAGCTCCAATAAGATGTGTGGCATCATCATCGATCTCCCCATTTCCTTAGATTACTGACCCATGATACTTGAAACTTCCTCTCTTGGGAATGACTTGTATATCAAACCTCACTTCCACATCCGCCACATGACGCGTCACTTAACTTGAACTTCGTGTACTCTATTTTGATTCTACTCAACATGAAGCCTTTAGATTATAGGGTTTGTCTCCAAACCTCCGGTCTATAATTAACTTCCCCGCATGTCGCGATAATCAATACTATATCATCAGTAATTAACATACACCATGATACTTTCCCCAAAATGTCGTATCAATTCATCCATCACCAATGCATTACAATGGGCTAAGAATTGATGCCTGGTGCAACTCCATCTCAATTGGGAAGTGTTTCTCCGACTGTTCCCACTCTGTTCTTGGCTCCATTGTACATGTCCATCCTTAATAACTCTAATATATGCCACTTGTACATCTCTAAACTCCAAGCATAACCATAAAGCCTCCCTTGGGACTTTGTCATGTCTTTTTTAGGTTAATAAACATCATATGTAAATGTCTTTTTCTATCTCTATACTAGTCCAACAATCTCCTTAAAAGATGAATGACGTCCATAGTTGATCACGCTGGCGTGAATTTGAATTGATTCTCGAAAATAGACACATCCCTCCTAATCCTCATCTCAACCACTCTCCCCCAAACACTCATACAATAGTTTGATACCCATATGGTTGTTGCAATTTTGAGTATCACTCTTGTTCTTGTACAACGAGATCATCATATCCCACATCCATTCTCCGAGTTTTTTAGTCTTCCTAAAAGTAACATTAAACAACTAAGTCAGCCATTACATACCTATTTTTCCTGCATTGTTCCAAATTTCATCGGAATCTCATCTTGGCCCAGTCACTCTTCCCCCTCTCATCTTACGAATTGCAAATGCCCCCTTAACCACCCCAAGCTTTATACACCTACAATATCCAAAATCTTGATGGCTCTCGAAGTGCTCTAAATCACCCAGCACAATATTCTTGTCCCTCTACATTAAGAGTATGAAATTATCCTGCTTTCTGTGTTTAATGTGCATCTCTTCCACCAATATTTTTTCATTCTTGTCTTTAATGCACCTAACTTGGTCTAGGTCACGAGCTCTCCTTCTCTTGCCTTGGCAAGCCTATACAACTTATTTTCCTCATCTTTGTCCTTTAGTTCAAACACGTGTTCAAATGTTGCCATTTTAGCCGTCGTAACTGCTATTCCTGCTTCCTTCGTTCAAGTCTTGTGCCTCTTTCTATTTGTCCTCTTTTCCTCCTCTTTATTGCTCTCCGCTAACTTCACCAACTTTCTGGAATTCCACATTTTCTTGCACCTCTCAATTCTACCACCAGTCCTTTCTATGTCCAGCAAAGTTACCCTTTGAAGCCCCTCACTTTCCTAGTTGCTTCCGTAATATAATTAGTTGTCCTAATCTTCATTCTATTTGTGTCCCCTCTAATCTCCCAAGCCTTATGTAATACATTTATTATTTAAACCCCGTATTACAAGAGAGTTAAAAGATTAACACGCAATAGGGCATTTTAGTGCCGTTTCAGCAACTCAGGAAGCTTTACTTGGCATTTTTCAGCTTCAGCATGGTTTGCGGGTACATTATATACATCGGTACCTCCAATTCAAGAGAATTTACATGTTCACTTAATGGTCTCCCATGTTTAATGCGGAGGAGCTTTCTTCAGATACCATTAGAGAAAAAACAGCTTTGAGGAAATGAAGAGTGGAACTTGCGCACATCGTCACAGAACCTAAAGTCTCTACATCTGGATTAGTACTCGTAGAAGTCAAATTTCTGTAATTTACTCTGTTTAAACATTTTAAGCCACATATCATACTTTAAAAAGTCGTGTTTTCCCATAAAACAGCAAAAGATGTACACTAAGAAGCATGGAGTGTAATCACAACCTTGAGAACATTGCTGGGGATTACGTTGAGATAACTAGCAGTAGTTAGTTCCCAATCTAAAACAGGCCTATAGACTTCATTTTGACAAATGAATTGCATGCAAAATAATCAATAAATCCAAATCTGAGTTATGAGAGAATGATTACCGAAATTCAAGATGCATGATGTACATCTTCGTCCCTATACGTTCCTTCCTTGGAATTACTCTGAAATGCACAGAGGAGTCTTCAAAGGGAGTAAAGAGGATAGCTGTGGTCAAAAAGTCAGAAAGGACTTGTTGAAGCCTCAAATTGTCACCAATCAGGTACAACTGTGATACTTCGACAGGAGAGTCCCATGTGACCTGAACCTTACGCTCCTGACTAAGAATCATAACTTGGTTAATGACCACTGTAACAACTTCTCCAAGATTGAACTCACAAGAGTTCATTTCTGTATAGCTGAAAAAAATATCGCAATGATCAGGACCAGTCCAAAAATATATAAAGATGATAAATATCCACAAAATCAGTGTCACGGAGATGCAAATACTAAAAATGGATGTGCGGTCATACAATATTAGATAAGATGAGAAATGATCACAACCACCTACTAGTGCGTAGCGCATATAGAGGGTAAAATGAGAGAATGTTGTTTGAAATAGTTTGACCACATGTCACATAGGCCTCCAAATGCACCAGTTCTAAGATGTGAAAATATGATGAATGAATGTGTTGAAAGAGGAAGAGGTAGACCTAAAATCACATCGAAAAAAGTTTACTTGAAAAAGTCATCTAAATTTTTTTTTAAGAATATATCAGGATCCAGCCAAATCTAGCAAAAGATGGAAAAAATAAGTTGAAAATCCATATAGGTGATACCAACTAGAAGACTCTTAGTATAATAAGGATATAACTACTAGAGTCTAGTAGAGACTCCTTGTGTGATAATCCTTAAGTACGGAATATCGAAATATTATGGACCCAAATAGAGCATTTTATGATGCTGAGGGTTCATATAGTCAGCCCCAACTTGATTGAAGCTTTTCATGTAGTCATCTATGTTGCTCGGACACGGTGCAAGTATTCAATATGGGTGCAGATTAGACGTTGGATTCTTCATCAAAAAAAAAATTAGAATTCAGGGGTATGATCCGAGTGCAGATATGGGGTTGAAATATGACCAATAAATGTATATTACGACATATAAACTACAGATTTTGATTAGTTAATTGAACTTAAATAAATAAAACTTATTCTTTATAAACAGCAATATTTTACTCGAACAGTATCTTGCATAATAGAAAAGCATTTCATACTTTAGACAAATATATACACCCAATCAATCTATACTTCTCGGTCATAATGTAGTCAAAGTATCTAAGGTAAGTAGACCAAATCAGGTATTGATCCCACACTACACCCATGGCCTGAGCATAAAACACATACTTTGTGAAAAACTAATATCAAGAAGAGAGAAAGACATCAAAGACTTTTGAAAGCAAAGAACAGAAGAACTGATGCATCAGCTTCCCTAGCAATCTCTACAAAACGAAAAAGAAAAAAAAGAAAAAAAAAAAGGAACTTCCTTAGCAATCTCCCAAAATGCCAGGCACACACTTTGTGAAAAACAGGCAGGCAGAGTAGCTCTTTGCAAGTATATAGAAGCTATAGCTATGATCCTGATGAGCAGAAATACTAGTGCAATGGCCTGAGCATAAAGCAGATATTTCTTCTTAACATAAAAGGTATAACAATAAATGCAGGTCAAATTATCATACCATTCCTCAATACTCTCAATATCAGTGTCATCAATGATCTTGGCTAGTTGTTCTTGACACATTGTGCTTGTCTTCAGCAATTGCCTTTGATCCTTGCTCAAATCAGAAGATTTCAGCAGATTCTGTATGCAGTTTATCCCATTTAAAGGGTTTTTTAGTTCAAGACGAACATAAGCCAACTTTTTAAGACTATTTTTAGCAGCTTGTTCTGACAGCTTTTGTACGTGCATTGCATATTGAAGTTCTGGACTAGGAACATGCAGGAAGCACAAGACCCCAGTTACTCGACCATCGTCATCAACTTTTTTATTTGCAGAGATTAAGGCTTCAATATACTTATCCTGTTTATTAAATAACCCAAAAAACAATTTCTCACCTTCCCCACCAGCAATTACTCTATTCAATAATATCGTGAGCTGGGTTAATGTGTCTTGATCTTTAACCCTGCAACCGAAGCTATTGACTGTGAAAACTTCACCAAGAAGCATTTGATCAATGACCTCCTCCCTCTTCGACCCAGTCAACTTGTGCATAGCATCATTCCATTCCACACATCTTCCCTGCTCATCCATCACAAAAATTGGAGGAATTAAAGGAGATGGACTATGGATAATTCCAACATAATCACCTTGAACGCGACTATATTTGTCCTTAATCAGCTTTAGCCCAGTAACATCTTTTCCAGTAAAGCAAACTCCAACTATGTTTTGTTTAAAATCTCGACTACAGCAGGCATTAACCACTATTGAAATTGACCCGACCTTTTCTTGAGGACCAAGTGTTCTAAGTTTGATTTCCACATTTTTCTCCTCCTTGCCTGCAATTTAAATATCAAAGTAGAATCATTTTCAAGGAAAAAATTGAAAAGAACAAAATAAGAACATAAGTTATCGCATTGGAAGTCAAGTAGCAACACCAGAGAAATAAGACAGGAAGGGAGAGGGAACTACCCTGAATGGGGACCCTAACAATAACAACAACAATAACATACATAGTGTAATCCCACAAGTGGGGTTTAGGGAGGATGGTGCATACACGACCTTATGTCTACCTTGTGAAGGTAGAGAGGTTGTTTCTGCTAGACCCTCAACGTAAGTAAAGCATATCAAATTCAAGCATGGAAGGGAAATACAGTAGAGAAAGTCAAGCTGAAAATAACGGAGAAGCGAACAGTAGCAACAACAAATAATATGATAATATCCAGCATTGAGGTCAAAATAAAGGACAAGTTTCAGATTGCATGAGGGGCCAAAAATTTGAAAGACCGGCAATGCCCAACAGCCATGTCCAAAACAGTTCATCTAATTCCACTTCAGTTTTTGACATTTCCTTTGTTCTTTTTAGAGCTTCATGTCAGAGGTCTTTATACACGAGGAAATAAACTCAAAATGAGACCAAATATGCTAGGACTGATAAATAAACAATTTGACATAGCCGATGCAGCTCGTGCATAAGTTGTAATTTAAGAATGGAAAAATAGATGAAGTGTCATGAAACAATCTTTTGTTTTTTTCACACGGTACATTCATCTACACATATTGCAAATTGAACTAACAAAGTAAATGACAAGGGTAACCAGAATATCACCTTGCAAAGCCAGGGAGAGAACACGTTTAATTATGTTTGTTGTACCATCAATAACCAAATCAACCAAAGGTACACCTATAACATTCTCTACCGGCAATCCAGTTAGTTCAGAAACTTTAGAGTTCCATCCATTGATACGGCCTGAAGTATCAACAGCCAAAACAGGCATTGATGCTGTTTCAACGAGACGAACCATATCGTTAATATGAAGTGTATCCACTCTATCTATAATGGTATCTACAGCAGGGACATTCACAATCATTTTAGAACAATCAGCAGCCTCATCTTGCAAAGATCCTCGCAATATCAGCTGCAGGGAATGGATGGCATCCATTTCCACATCCTCCCAAGGCAGGCTCCGCCGCTTAACAACCTCCAGAAAGGCTTTAAATGATGACCTTGGGTGCATTTTTCTTCCGTCATCCTTGTCTCCAGGAAGATGTTTTGCACCACCCCACTTGATCTCTTTAGCTGTGTGGGAACGGAACCAGAAGAGTAAATCTTTTGAAGTTATTTTTACAGCAGCCATTCCACATACCGCATCACCGAGCACAGAAGCACCTGGGAAGCCAGCTTCCATGAGGCTATCAGTGTTCAGACCTGTACTATCACCATGAGATTCATTGAGCCATTCAGCTATATCTCTGATTTGGGACTCCGCAGGGGTAACACCATGCAACCAAAGCTTGTTCCTATAATAAAGTGCAGCCCCGTCACACTTTACAAGGTCCATAACATTAGGAGACTGAGTAATAATCCCCATGGGAGCATCTCTTAGAAGCATGTCACATAGAACAGTTTGAATTTGCAGTATCTGCTTTTCCTTAAGTTGAGCTGCCATTTCCACTTCTTTATTGACCTGAACACTGAAAACTTGAAGCAAGAACTCAGACGCGTACCTCAAAGGAAAAGAAAGAAATCTAGGGCAAGTGTGATGGCAAACTACCAAACCCCACAGTTTTCTTCCCACTTGCTGGTCACTATCCAGCTCATCATCTTGCTCATTAATCATCACAGACATCGCCATAGATGCAACAGTACCCATATTGGTCATGTATTGTGCATGACAGCCATGTGGAGCTCTTAATGTGGATCCACCAAGGCTCAGCGACTGAGCCAATCTTGGATCTTGAATCACCCTAATTGGTGGAGCTAGGCAATCACATATCATCCTAACCTTATTCTTCATGAAGAGAAATCTTGAAGCTTGTGGTATATCTGTAGCAGGGTAATGCAAGCCAAGATAAGGTTCTAGTTCAGGCGTACGACATTCAGCAACTACTTCCCCGTGTTCATCCTCGTGGAATTTATAAACCATAACACGATCATAGCCAGTCAAATGACTCACTTCTCTAACTAACACATCACATAACAATGATATATCCCCGCTTGGTAGAGATTGCAATTTCCGAATGGCTTTAGCTGCTAGCTTATAAGATTTTATAGCTCCTGCTGTAGTTACAGGGACCTCGTCTGGATCCACAGGCTCCAAATCTATTACTAATCCAACCTCAATGCGGTGCAGAATCGCATAGAAAGGCTTGCCTGAGTTCTTACAATGAACCAAAATAGGATTTAGCAAACTAAGTTCTCCAAAGCTGACTGCTTTTTCGAGGGCAGAAGCACCTGAAGATCGAAAAAGTTTCCTGACATCTGTTCCAAATGTCAGAGCCTCTTGCTGTTCGATGCTTGGAACTGCATGAGGTGTCAAGTCCAACATATCTGGTGCATTTTCGCTATACGCTATGACAGCAAAGTTTTGCTCATCAATAGCAATCATGCATCCAAACGGCTGAATTAGACTTCCCCTTTGCATTTTCTGGAGATAATCAGATACAGTTGAAGATGGAACATTGCTAGTGGAATTAGACAAGTTAACTGAACTAGAGTAATCAAATTGTTGCTCAGACTCCTCAAACTCCACATGAAGCTTTGCATCAACTGGAGTCTGAGCAATAACTCTAGCACTACGCCTAGATCTAGCTGAACTGCCCCTTGAGCAATTCGTCTTGTTTGTTGTAGAACTAGAAGACATCTCTCTATATCCTCTTAGAATTTCAGTTTCTCTAGCTATCTTTTGTATAGATTCTTAACCAAAATTGAGGATGGAAAAAACTTCCATATGTTATTAGTAAAAGCCTAGAAGAATCAAGAATCTGAAATGAAACAACAAAAAATTGAAGACCAGACAAAAGGTCACACCTTTATCCAGAATAAATATAGTACCAAAATAAGGTGATAAAGAAAAGAAAAGTTACAGCAAGAATCCACCAAATTCAACAAGAATAAAAGGTAAAAGTTGATACCCACTTGAACTACCTTGTACCAATCCAAGATTCCTCCATGTGAACAAGCATCAAAAGCTCTAATTCTTCAACTTATGCTTCTTGATTGTCAATCATTCAGCCAAATCAAGAAAAATAGTCAGCTAAAAATAGAGTCTTTAAGCATATACTTTTGTTGGGGCTTTACCAAAACACCTTAAAATACACTCAACAATGCCACAAACAATTAAAGTTGCTGTAACTAATTAACATTTGGTTGTCTACACAGGATGATGCTCCACATGAGACCACAACAGCACTCACAAAATACTTATTTTAGGATTTAAGCCTTTTCTTTTTTTGGATTTTCTCCCTGAAAAGGAAAACCACTCTCTGCCACTATTTTTTGTTTGGATGTTCTTTGTTTCTTATTTCGATTCGATATACTTTGAGTCGAAAATAAATTCTCTATGTAATGATAAAAATTGCATATATTCTGTTCAGACTTTACCAAGTGGATATGTTGTTTATACTGAATATTTTAATTTGTTCAAAAAGAAATAAGTAATTTTTACTTTTATTTATAATTTTAATTTTTCATATCATCATATTTAAAATTATGCAAATGTAAAAGATATTTGATACATTTTACTATTTTTTAAGTTAAAAAGATTCAAACTTTACTTTATTTTCTTCAATATGTATTAAATTAAAATCAGATAAATAAATTAAGAAAAAATAATAATTCAAAAAATCTAGATAAGAGTTACTATCGAATTTTGTCATAACAATAAACACAATAAGAAAACTGTACATTAAGTTTATTTATTTATTTTCTTCTTGGCTTATCTAAACTTGATAGATTTCTTTTTTCTTATTTTTCAAATTCAGTAACTTATTTTATAATAGTAAATTCAGTTGAAAACTCATATTTATAAAATAATAATAACAGCTCAGTTGTAAATGAGAACAAAATTTATTCAATAATTATAAACTCGGTTGAAAATTTTGAATATTAAAACACACATAAAATGAATGTTGTGGGCAATATGATGAATTATGTCTTTTTAATTCAGTTTTCCAACAAAAAAAAATAAAAAATGAATGTAAAATTTTTACATAAATGTTTTTTCTCTCTCTATTTTCGAGCTCTTATACATATAATATACATACATACTATAAATAGATTTGGCTCCTTCTCTTTCGTCCTTCGCCTATAAATGGAGATTTGACTTAGTTATCACTCACGACTTGATACAAATCATGTAGACATAAAAAAAAATCAAGAATAAAAGGAAATTCTAGGTGATATAAAAAGCTATTGGCTATTGCAATACAGGAAATAATATAAATATTTGAAGAGGTCTTTCTCTATTCGTATTTAGGAAATATTTTTTGATTTTTTCATGTTGACCAACGAAATATTAATGTGTAAATTTACTTTTTTATTTATATGAAAAAAGTTATGAAGCATTTGAATCGATTACCGTTTATATAAGACATCGCTATAAGTTGCTACTGATATTATGCTTATATGCATATACATATTTTTCAAAGTATTACTTATAGGAGGGAGGAAAGAGGAAGGGAGTAGAGATTCAGGGTGTGTTCGGTATGAAAGAAAATAAATTTCTTCGTTAATTTTGTGTATGATATGTAATAAAAAATATTATTTTAATATAATCTAAACAAATATAATAAGAGATAAATAAGTGGTAGGGAATGAAGGATGGATGAAAATGAGATGTATTAAAGAACATGGAGGATATAGAGCTGTTCAGAGTTAGGGTAAAAATCGAACCAAACCGATACTATTTGGATTTTATTTGATTTATTTTATATTTTTAAAGTTGAGAAATAATCGAATCGGGTCGATAAATTATATACATTATTTATAAATCATATATATGTTTTCATCAAATTTATTTATAATTTACTTATAAGCAAATATCTCTAGGTAAAACATTTATCTTATGGTTTCATATATATAGATGTCTATGATAATCGTTTATGGGATTGGAATTGTCATTGTCACTCTCTTCCTTAGCCAAAATATCGAATTTTGAAGCTTTATTCATAATAAATCTAGTGATCGAAAATTTTGTGACGTCAGTCATTTAACTATTTTCGTATTCGATGTGGTTTCCCAATACTTTCCCGGAAACGAGCACACACTCGTATTCGTTCTGTTTGCAACCAACCACCCTCAATTGTGCTAATATATGGAACTAGATGCACAAAGACATGACTTTTGACGTCATTTGCGATGAAAACAAAAAAAGCAGCCCGATACATTAAAGCTCCAGAGAGGACCCGACTACAAAGGCCTATTGTACAAAGTCTTACCTTGCATTTCTACCGAAGGTTGTGTTCAAGGGTTCAAACCCGTGAACTCCTTATCACATGACAACAACTTTCCCATCAGGATAAAAGGAATTATGAGCTTTAGAAAAGTAAGGCTAATCGTACTGAGTCCAAGTTTTTCTCAATATAAGTCTGTAACTACAGATACCAAATCGGAGACACCAATGTCGCAATTGTTTAATGTGAAAGCTAGCTGAGAACCATCAAGTGAGCACAGTGTGTGCATCTCTTTCAATAGACACGAGCGGTATCAGCTTATTCCCTTGAAAACTAATGGCCCATGACATGATTGTTCCGAAATCAATGCCTCAAGTGAACAACCACACATGCACAGGAGGATATTCAAGGTTTATGTGCTCTAGTGTCAAATGGACGATACACAGCAAAAGAAAAAACAGAGATTAATATCAGCAGATGATGAACACTTGTTGACATATGGATATAAATACGAAAAAGATGCTTTATCTCGACAGGCACAACATTTCCATATCCATAATCTAGTTAGACCACCACTTCAGTAAAACTGGTTCCAGAGAAGAAAATAACGACGATATAAACCTACTAATCCCCTCCTTGTCTGTTAAAATCCTTACGAGTTCTGTGACTCACATAAAAGTCATGCATTTCTGTGCAATCATAGATATTCTAGATGTCCGTTATATCAAATAATAATGGTATCATGGTTAGCTTCTTAGATATTCTAGATTTCCGTTATATCAAATAACAATGGTATCATGGTTAGCTTGCACGCACCTCAAATAATTGATCAACACATGTACAAGGTAACTCTAGGTTGCTTAGACAGATGAGAAGAAATTACATAGTAACGCCTTTGCTGGGATTTGAACCAAGATTGGCTCACAAGGCTGTTACTCCAGCTCATCGGGTGATAGGCCACCTCCTTGATCAATCGATCCGTATTCTAAAGTCCATTTTGTTTATGGTACAGGAAAGAACCAATTAATGTTGAAGGAACTATTTTCAGATACACCAACTCTAATGAGTTAAGCAGTTACAAATCCTGGTCAGAACATAGAAATCAGGCTCTACTTTCAACTACAGCAAGCTGTAAAAATTGAACATAGCTAAGCATTTCTGGAAGTACAGTAAGTAACTAGTAGAGAATTTTCTTCGTTTTAAAAATAAAAACCTGATGTATTTAGCCGAATCCTTTTTGAAGAATCCATGCAATTTCTGATAAAAAAGTGACTTGCAAACCACCATTTGGTGAGACTATTTCGTCATTGTAGTTGAAGGAACTTAGCAGATAATAAAGGTCACAGTAGAAACTACGTGGTAATGATGGATGCAACGATTAACATGAGATGAGAAATATTTCTAACTCAACAAGGAAAAGCTGCTCAGTATTATATGAGATGTTCCGCCAGCACCAAGACAAACCTACTGAATGTACTCAGAAACGAAAAAGCCACACCTGGCCATGAGAACTTAATTTTACTCCCCCCCCCCCCCCCCCCCCCCCCCCCCACAAAGCATCGGCATTTTTCTACCATTAATTTAGTACCTTATCCAGAAAATATATCTATCACTGCATACTGCCCAAATAAAAGAACCTTAAGAGAGAAAAAGTATCTTGGACAAAAAAGGTTATAGGTGCAATCAAGGAATTAAAAAACTTACCTATCTGTGAACATAAACAAAGAACTATAAATAAAACAAAATTTAGTATGCATTCAATAATAGCTGGCTGTGAATGTAAAACATAACGTCATTCCTACAATTTTACACACGTGTTACACCTAATAATGATCTGCATGGAAACACAAAGATCCAAACCTTAAAAAGTAGTATGATTGTGAAGCTCAGAGTGCCACCACTATCCAGAAAGGGGATGCAAAACAAAATTTAGTGTGCACTCAATAATAGCTGGCCTGTGAATGTAAAACATAACGTCATTCCTAAAACTTTACACATGTTTTACACTAAAGAGTGATTTACATGGTTTCCAGACCTTAAAAGTAGTAGTATGGTTGTGAAGCTCAGAATATCACTCTTCAGAAAGGGCAAGACCACCCTCAGACATACATTTTAGCAAACTCCACACACAGTTCGCGATCCCGTACATCTCCCCAGCCTCCCCATCCCTTGAAACCAGCCTGATATCCTGCCTGGTGCTCATATTTCCGAACTTCCCATTCTGGTTTGATATTTGCCACTTTATCAATTTCATCGACAACAATATTCACATTCCCATTGTCCATACAAGCTAGATTACGACTATGACCTTGATGCAAACCACATTTCCCAAAATGAACGGCACTGGTCCTAGACCCACGTAATGTGTAAACTGGAGAACCAAATGAAGGATAAACTGTCGACCACATTGTTATATCCCAATTATAATCATCAAAAGTGCAAAATCCTGCTGCCTTATTATGAATTTTTCTCCACACTGTCCGGTTAAATGCATAACCCACATTGCCCATCCTTTCTGCAACTAAAGATTCCCATCCCTCTCCCCTCGACTTCACTTCAGATGGCGCTAGATTAGCAGCATAACAATCGGGACACTTTTTTGACTTCAACTCAGTAAGTAACTGCATATTGCGATATGCATTGGGATAAATGAAATGGTCTTCTTCTATGAAGAGAATATGACCTGAGTGTTGACGAGTCTCTGTTAGCCCATCCCAAACAGTATTCATCATCCACCACCAATGATGCTTCAATGACACAATTGTCGGTGACCGATGGTTCCCATACTGATCAGGAGTTCCCTCACATTGTTTCTCAACTGGGTCATCTTTATCTTTACAATCTCTAGGCGATACACCTGGAAAGCTATTGGAAAAGATGTGAGGCGAGTAAGGGGCAAATATTTGTTTCACTTGGCAGAACTTGATGCCGTCCACAATCTTGTTCATCTCTTCAAAATATCCATCATGACTAACAATCAGCAGAGTCTCACTAATTCCTTCCACGCGAGAAAGGCTATCGATCACGATTTGAAGATACTGAGGCCGGTTATGAACATACAAAACAATAACTACATGATCTTTCACTAACTTTGGATACAAATCCAAGTTTCTTGGAGGGATCTGATTCCTCTTATTCAAGCTTAAAGACAACTCATTTTGCAAGAGTAGTTTCGGAATTTTCGGTTCAATAATTTCAATACTTTCAGTACTCTCATAAATGTCACTGTTTATCAAACTAGAAATTGTATTACTCCTAAAGAGAATCAAAATTAAAACTATTCCAAACACAGTTATCAATGCTAGAGATACTAAACGCCTAAAAACTGCATCTTTCATTCTTCCTTTTTTACATGAAGCCATAACTAAACTATCTCTATAACACACACACACAAAAAAAAAAAAAAAAAAACTCTATCAAGAACAGGAAATGAATTCAACTTGTTAAAAGCTAAAACCTTTACAGCTATCACCAAAGAACTGACATTAAAACAGTAGCTTACAGATCAAAAAGGAGAATCAAGAATCTTCAAAGTTGGATTTTTTAGCACACCCAATGAAGAGATTTACAACCCCAACAGTACTGAACTTGAAGAATTTCAGATGTAGTGATGAAAATAGACAAACCCCATCAATATGGAAACTAGAGGGTTTTTTTGACAAATTCCAAAGGGAGATAATATCAAAGATTGATCAAAACTATATGAAAATATCAAATTTTGGAGGCTCAGATTTATGGCAAAATATCCAAGAACAGTCAAAGTGTGCAATAAAGTCCAGTACAGAAACGACTAATGAACAATTAAGAAGTGAAAAGTCTTGTGGACACAAAAGTAAGAGACCTAGATCTTTGGGGCTAATCTACAGATATGATAGACTTTGGGTTCTTCAGTGGAATTTTCACAAACGTCAAGTGGGTGGGTGGGTGGGTGGGGGGGGTTGAATAATTGAAGTAAATTTAGGTGTGGGCCGTTGTTGGTTGTTTATGAGGAAAAAATGTTTTCAATGGAAAATGTTTTTCCTGAAAATGTTTTCTGGAAAACAAGTAGATATTGGAATGTATTCTCATGTTTGGTTGGTGAGTAGAAAATAGTTTTTCGGAAATGATTTTTAGTGTTTGATTGTATTAATGAAATATGTTTTTGGAGACATCTTATATTTTTACTTAAGTAAAAAATAATGTAGACATTGGAAATATATTTTTTTTAAAATCAAAATTATTATTATTTTGGGGTGGGGTGGGGGGGGGTGGGGGTGAAGGGGTAGTGGGTGGGGTGAAGGAGGAGCGAAAAAAATAAATTTTGTTAGTTGATAGTATTTTAAAAACAAAAATTAAGTTTTGGGGGGGTTGTGTGGGTGTGGCTGGTAGGGGGGCTAGCGGGGGGGGGGGGGAGGGGTGGGGCGGGGAGGAGTTTAAAATAAAAATTTGAAGTTGTGAAACTATTTGGAAAAGCAAAAAATACTTTTTTGGGAGGGATGGGGTTGGGGGGGGGGGGGGGGGCTGGCCGGTGGGGGGAAGGTTCAGGATCATGTGAAAAAATAAAAATTTTGCAATTGAAAATATTTTTTTTTTTAAATTGATGCTTCCAAAAAACAAAAAATAATTGAAAAATGGGGAGAGCTATGGAAATGTTTTCCTTAATTTTTAAGGAAGTCATTTCCTTAATTTTTGAGGAAATGAGTTGATTGAAAAAAACATTTTCCAAAACTTTTGTCCCAACCAAACATGGAAAAATTGGAAAACATTTTCCAGAAAATGTTTTCCTTCGTACCAAACACACTCTTAAAGTTAAACTAAAAGAGATCACATCATAAAGTTCATTTTCGACCTAATTGGACTTTTCTCTCCCCTCTCATATAAAATATCAAATATTTATCTAAATGCATAATTTATTTTACTATATTTGTAAAAAATTTATTACTATGTTATTTAATAAATTAAAATACATATTAATTAATTAAGATTACGTAAAATGAATTGTAAATTAAAATGCATGGTGTGGATGTATTGTATTACCCGGTGCAAATAAATTTTTCAATTTTTTACAATTTAAAAATATACAAAAAATTCTACTCTTTCCTATACACCACTTAACGCGATGTATCAGGACGTTGAATGACGTATTCAAAATTAATAAGTAATGTATTGAGACGTTGAAGAGTGTATTTGAAATCGAAACGCGGTGAATCAGGATGTTTTGAGATGTATCCGTATTTCATTCAAATTTAACGAATTTTTGTAATTTGAAAAAGAATAGAAATAACAAATAATTAGCTATTAGTACTATACTATAAAATTCCCTATAAAATATACTACTAGGTATTGATGCTTTGTATTGGCGATTTGTGTTGATGGTTGGTTGATTATCTATCATTGTGATTGATGATGATCTTCAGTATAATAAAAGGTTTATGTGGTATTGATAGATTGGTGATTAGTGGTATAGTCAGAAATTAGGTGAAAAATGTATAAAAATCTCATCTCAAGTGTATTGAAGATTTACAAAATTAATATACGCTCATAATGTAGACAATTGACATTCGCACGCCACATATTTTTTCACAAATTATACGCTAGATGACCGTTTTGTCTATGGCTTCGCCCATGTTTGTGATGATGATTAGTAGTGACAATCGATAACATCTGACTACTGTGATTTGAAGCAATGATGGTTATGGCTAAGAGTGACAAATGAGTGAATCAAATTGAATATGAATCGATCAAACGAGTTACATAAATGGATAAAATACACAATTCAACTCATACTTTAAATAGATAAAAATGAATTACCTAATAAATAAACTAAATAATTATTATAGTAAAAATCTTGTTAAAAGGTTTCAAAACAAAATATTTCATCACACCCGTCACCCTCACCCCCCCCCCCCCCCCCCCCCCCCCCCCCCGCAAAAAAAAAAACAATACCTTCCTAAAAAAGAAAGTTATTTTGTTTTTTTTTTTAAATATAGATTTGTTTTAGTACCCCCACCCACCCCACCATCAACACCAAACATAAAAAATATATTAATATATTTTTTTATGAATAAATATTTTTTATTTTTTTTACCCATTTCACTATCCACTTATAATAAGTAATATGAATATTATTCATCCTTTATCTATTTAAATGAATTGAATATCCAATTAATTTAAAATAGATAAATATGAACAGATACTTATATAAATTATCATTCTGTCACCCCTAGTTATGAGAAATAATAATGTTCCTGTTGGTGAGTAGTATTAGTATTTGATAAATGATAGATAACGAATTCAGTTAGCAATGGAAGTAGATGGAGTAATTTTGAAATGTCATCTTTGTTAAAAAAGAAATTTGATAGATAACATTTGGTTAATGACATCAATACTTTATTATAAATCTTAAATCATTTAAATTTTTTCAAAGTTATAAATAATATTTGACTATATTTTTTAAAAAAAAATAATAATAATTGAGATTTAATTAAAATGTTAAAATAAATCTATTTAATAATTAAAAAAAAAAGGAACGTTCACATATAGCCACTCAAAAATAACATAATTACTCTTCATAACTATAGTTTGATAATTATAATTCGTAACTACATATTATAGGGAGGAGAGAGGTGAATGAGACTGGGAGAGAGAGGCGAGAGAGAGGGCAAAAAGTGTGAGAGAGGTGAAATGTATATGTATATCGCTTAGATAATTGTATATTATACATATGCATTTGTATATATAGCAAGCGAGATAGGGAGAGAGAAAGGCGAGCGAGATTGGGAGAGATAAATTGTATATGTATATCGATTAGATAATTGTATATTATACATATGTATTTGTATATTCTGGCGAATTATACATATATAAATGTGGCTAATTGTATACACTCGAAGTCAGCCCACGTAATTAATATATATGTTAGTCGTGAGTGATAATTATAACAAACCATAGCTATGATGAGTAATTAAGTAGTATGAATTGGCTTAACCGTGTAATTTTCCCCTAAAAAAAATAATTTTGATAAGATCTGAATACTAAGATTCAAACTTTATCCTGTTGATAAATGAATGGAAACAAATAAGGTTTAAATAAGTGATTGATAAAGATGTATATACTCGTCAATTTATCACTTAATGTGGAATTTGTTTTTATTATGAGCAAGTTATTATTGAAAAAATATTTACTTCAAATCAGAGGTGGATTTATGTAAATCGAAGAGCTTGTCACGTCATTTGAGAGTTTCGATTGAAATTATATATATATATATATATATATATAATTTAGAAGTTATAGTAAGCAATGCCTTTCCATAAAACTATTTGATGATATTAATGTTGATGATGTTTTTAATTGTTTCTTTCCAATCATCTTGTTATATATATCTATGACATTGCAAAATATAATAAGTATATAAATAGATATTATTTCAATTTCAAAGCTAATAGAACCAATCAGACCACCTTTTATTTATTTTTTTTTTAAAAAAACAAATAGTAATATTTATTTGCAAAGAAGAAGCCCATAACCATCGATAATGAGAATACATTCACGATGGAGAATATTTAAAGGAAATTTTAAAAATAGCTAAAATTAGATTAGGAATCAAGTACAATAACTATCATTTGCTTAATTACGACTGCTAGCTACATGTGGAGAGGCGAGCGAGATTTGGAGAGGGAAGAGAAAGATGAGCAAGAAAGAGGCAGAGAAAGGAGAGAGGCTAATTGTATTTATATTTAATTGTATATATGTAACTAGTATGTATATATTATATCAATGATTGTATTTGTATGTCTGCTGATTGTACATGTAATTAGTATGTGTATGGTTGACAAATACAGTTTGTATCAATGTAACCGTATCAACGTATATAATTGTATCAAGTTCAACATTCGTTATTTGTATGAAAATTGTATCAACCAATACACATATATTTGTATTTTGTATGGCTGAAAAGAATCTATATAGTTGACACTCATCATTACCATTTGTAAAATTGATTTGTATTTGCATTGAATGAGAAGAGACATATAGAGGCGATAGAAGGGATCATAGAGAGGAGAGATGCGAGGGAGAGATGGTAAAGAGAGGAGAGAGGCAAACGAGAGTGCATAGGGAAAGAGAAAAAATCCTAAATATAACTACAAATTATAATTCTTTCAAAAACTACAGTGGTGTATTGTAAATACATATCACTTACAGATATTCAGAAGCATCACATTGGTAATATCATGTGAAGATACAAAAAATATCAAGATTTTCTGTAAGATTCAGATGCTTACTTCTGAAATGATTGTCAAAACAACAAAAAAGCACTTGCATCATGTAGTAGATACCTTTGTTACCTTTTCTTACATTATCATCTTTCGTATTCAAAACGAATCTCCAACTCCAGGAAATTTCGGAAGTGTTTTCACTTTTTCAAGGACTTAAAAAGTACTGCTGTCACATATTTGGTGCGAAATCTATGTGTTGAACTTAGTACCACCATTGATTGACTGCTACGCGTTTTCTGTATGTAAAGATGGTTCAATACTGCTGGTAATGGCTTCCGAAATGTCTCCACACTACCAGCAGATGAAGACGGTTGGTCCAGGGGTGTCTGTTGCAACAGAGGCGGCAAATCAGGTAGTTTTTCGCTAAAATCTTCTGAACTGAAAGGTGCATTGCTATAGCTTGACTCAGGGGAAGGAGGTGCGTCTGACCAATTGGTGTTATTTAGGACCTCTGGAATAATATCCTGCATAACATATGAGTTAAAAGTACAATCATTGTGTTGATTATAGGAAATGATAATGACATAACAGCGTAATAGTCAGAGACGATTAACATGCTCCTTATAGACTGTTGTCCTTTAGGCTTCATCATATCAAGCAAGTAGTAGAATCTTCAGGTTCAGCACAATAAGGCATTTGCAGTAACAGTATACAGAGAGATCACCTAGCTTGCTTGGAAATATTAGTGGCAGTGACTAAATTGTCTTGCATTTTAAAAAGGAAGCACTCGAATTAACTAAATCTGAAAGAACTCCGTCTTCGAGCATTGCAACTGTATGATTGTGCAATGTCTTTTCTAATGTCGAGTGCCTGGTTTTAATTGAGCTCTAACATCACCTTAGATCTTAGTAATTAACAAAAACTTAGATCTTAGTAAAGCCGGAGAAGATTAAACAAAGATTTTCCCAAGTGTAAAGGTGTACAAGATACTGAGAAGTAAGAGAAAAGAAAACAACACACAATGCCATAGAGCCACAGTTAATGCTTTTTCTTGGCCTCCCCGACCAGATTCTTTTTCAGAAGAGACTAATTAGGCAGTTATATTCATTACACATCTTTAAAATCCAAAACTATCGATAACAGATTTACAGGTGAATCCTTTCAGTTTTAAGTAGTATATATCCCAGATGATACAATCTCGTTAGCACCCCATGACATAACTAACAGATTAAGCACATTGAAGGAGTTTAGTTTTGCTTCTTCGTATTGCTTTTGTTTTTTCACCTTGTTGGCAATAAGATAAAGGAACAAACGACGCCACTATTCTATTAATCTATTTTTCTGGTCTACATGTGAGTCGTATACTTGTGGGATTACATATTGTGTATGTTGTTGTACATGTGAGTGATATAACAGCCATTCTTACATTAGATGGTGAATTTTTCTATGCCCGTTGAAAATCTCGGAGGGCACAACGGCTGAAAGAACAAATTTATTATTAGGCCTGGAAACAGGTAACGATAACTGCATCAGATGATGACAAGATCTGGATTCAGGAAGCAGCACTGTAACCTTATCTTCAAGCTACTTGTTTTAACTTCAGATCTTATCCCAGTATCTCAATCTTGTCACTGCCTAAAAGGACTATTTACCACCTTTTCCCTTAAATACTTTAGCATATAAATAATTTATGCTTTCACAACTAACGTCTCGCCAGTCATATTGACATATGCAAATGGATGATCATTTTACTGTGGTATATATCGACAAGGAGATCAAATGAATCACACCGAGTATCCAATGTTGAGAGCTAAATCAGAATGCTTCACAAAAGATTACCTGCAAGTCCAAGACATTGAACACATTTCCCGTATCATTACGTTCACATGGATAATCTGGAGCATATCTCCATTGTCCATCTACAATAAACCGGTAATGATACACGCCTGATGGCAACACCTTCATGACAGTGAAGTCTTTGTCTGATCTTTGTAGGAAATCTCTATTGTAAAAAAAAGTGAAATCACTTCGTAAACAAGCTTACGGGACAGAATACAACAAAAGAAAGAAGAATCAATCAGACATACTTTGTCTTCCAGCCATCCCATGATCCCTCAATAGCAACTTCATGTCCCCCATGACTCCATGTGATCATTGTTGGTATCCCATTTTCACAAGGCATATCCCCATACTCCATTGTCTTTTGCACTATGTTACCACTTTGATTTTGCATTAATATTTCATCAGGCCTTTGTAAGGGGAAAATTGGAACCTGCAGAATAGAGTTTCTATAAAGATGAATAGTTGGAATCTAACTGAACATAGAGGAAAGTTTCAATACCTGAATTCTACTAAAAGTTCCACTGAGGAAATGAAACAAGTGAGCTGTAAAAAAAAAAAGGGGCATATATTTATGCTTCATATTTATTATGTCAGTTGGTCCCCTCCATTTTATGTGACTAACAAATGGCCAAATGATCTTCTTTTGAGTCCAATAACATACCAAACACAACACATTAACCCCACAAAATTTGTACAACAGGCAGGAATCTTATACTACTGCCACTTAAATCTCCAACCTCCAAAATTAACTTACTCCACTTCAGGCAAAAACCACCTACCAAATATATTCTTCACAAAACACAATTATAGTTCAAGAAGAGCTTTAAAACAATTTAAGCATTCCCTTCTAAAGTATACTGCCAAAAAGTTAAACGAAAAAGATCTACAGTACTTATAGAAGACTTGATTTTCTTGAAACAGATATATTACATACATATAACACACACCTTCACTCCAAATAAAAGTATACCAATGACTTGCCATAACACAAGGTTAAATAGATAAGTTATGGTACTAGGTCTAACTCAATCTAAAACTAACTCATGAGGTGAAGATTGTCTATGCCTATATACGTAAAACACCAGTCCATTGTTCAATCAATGTGGGATTTTAGCCACTCTAACACCCCCTTTGGGCTACGCCCAACTGGTCCATATATATATATATGGACTAGACTTTGATACTATATAAAGATATGATTATAACAACATTATACCCAGTGAAATTCTACAAATGAGGTCTAGGAGAGATAAATGTCCACAAACCTTATCAACAACATACTCATTGAAATTCCAGAAATAAGGTCTAGGGAGGATAAATGTACGCAGACCTTATCGCTACCTCGTTAAGGTAGCAATATTGTTTCCAAGAAACACTTGATTCAAGAGCAACAAATCATATACAAAGAAGAAGGAGACAGCGAAAAGAATACAGCAAGTAACACGAAGACGGTGCAAAGTCTACAATGAATATATGACATTTGAGTCTAATTTAATTTCAAAAGGATTTTGTCCAAGTCTATATAAGTAAACCACCCGTCCATTCCGCTACGGATGTGGTGGGGGTGCTAACCCACTCTAACATAATAAAGAAAAAAATTGTATCTTGATAATGCCAACCTAACTTAGATAAAAATATACTATAACACTTATCTCCTCTTACCTGTGGAGTGAAAACCAAAGGAGAGTGATGATAAGCTTTTTAGGATATGAGGAGGGGAGACATCTGAACCATGAATATGGAAACAACCCATGACGTCCATTATCCTTCCTTCTCCATGTTCTTGGAGTCTGATACAGCTCTCTGCACTTTCTCCTTCTTTCTTCTTCCCACTCACATTCCCCATTACTGCATAATACAAAAACCCCACTTCATGTCTCAAACAAAATCATCCAAATTCCATATCTAAACCTCAAAAAAACACATAAAAATCAAAACTTTCCTAATATTACATATACACAAAGACTAAAGAAAAGGTAAGCCATGCCAGTTAAAGAAAAAAAAACCTAGAAATACAGATAGAGAGAGAGATGAAGGATTTGGTAACTTACCCATTACTATAATTTTACCTTTATATATGTATAAAAATTAGAGGAACCCCAGAAAGCAAATCAAGAATTTTAACTCAAAGAGCAGGTAACATGATTTCTGCAGCTTTGTGTAATTGATTGATGGAAAGCTTTTTTTGTCATTTTTCTCTCTTTTTACTTCAACTGCTACTCTTTGTAATGAATAAAGAAAAGGCAACTGAAATAATAGGGGAAAAGAAAGTGTTTTTATTCTCCAATGAGTTTGGAAGATACTTTGGTAGACTAATGATGCTTTGTTTAAATAAAGGAATGTTCCATTATTTTGGAAAAAAGTTTCATCAGTTTTTTTCTTTATATATATTATACACTGCCAATCACATCTTGCAAACTGCACATTATATACTTTATATGTTAAATTACTTTTTTACCCTTTCAACCCTTCAAAATCGAATCGAAACTGATAACCTGAATAGATATAAGTTACTAGTTTTATCGATAATGAGTTACTTTAGTTTAGCAGTTTTAATAATTATTTTTTTTTAAAAAAAAGAAAAATATCTCCGAACTATCGTAAATTGTATGCAGATATACTTCGTCATATTTTTGAGATATTGATGCCTCCGACATCCAAAAACTAGAGCGTATATGTCCTTCACTCTAATGAAAGATTAAATAGCGACACGTGATGCAATCTTATCCGATGTTGGATCGGTCGATAAAATTATGACATATGTATTTCCGTTAGTATAAATGGTATATATGCTCTAGTTTTTGGGTCCATAAATGTGAAGGGGGTATCTGCATACCATTTATAATTAATCGGGGGTATATTTGTTCTTTTTCCTTAAAAACAATATCGAGTTATTGATTCTTAATGGTTTGAAGTTTTTCTTATTAGGTTGACAAAAAATATGATAGTAAATTAAATGATTATATTTATATCATTTTATATAAAGTCTTTGATTCAGAGTTTAATTTCATATTTTTACTTTTGATTGTCTCAAACTCTCGATTATTCTATAATGTGAGTGTTTTTGCTTTTGAGCAAGATGCAATTTATAGTCTTTTTGTATAAAAATTTAACGGTTAAATTAATAAATTTGATAATGATCAAATATCAATAAATTAATGTCTTTCTTAATGATAAATTCAAAAAGTCAAGCCGAAACGATACACAAACCTACTCTAAATTTCTAAAATGACATTTATGGTACCATGTGAAAAACATTTCGATAGCATTTAATCGGTGGTGAAGATCGGAATAATTTTTCTTATCGATTATATAACAAATATTTAATTTCTTTACTCTTATATAATTTTGAGAAAAGGGTTTGATATACACCTCAACTTTGTCATTTAGAACTGATATATCTCATATTATAAAAGTGGCTCATATAATTATGCCCTTTTACCGTTATAAACAAAAGCTCACATAACCCCTGCCGCTTACAAAATGGCTCAACATATACCTTTCATTTAACGGCAAGTTAAAAAATTAGTTTTAAATTTAATATTTGTTATTCTTCTTTTTAATTTTAAAAAAAAAAATTATTTAGGGTATATATGATTCTTCTATCAAAGTTCAAGGTATTATTTTTAAGGTTTCATACATAAATTATTTTTTGGACTTCTTGTATTATAATTCTTGAAGTTTATATTCTTATTTGTTTTTTTTTCTTTCCATCTCCATAGTTAAAGAAAAAAATTTAAAACTGTTTTTTTGGTGTATTGAATTTATTTAGTATTCGAAGAGAAAATTTGGTCATCTACCCAATAGTTTTACAAGAATATTTAGTGAACATAAATAAATTGGATTATCAAATAATAATGATCAATTACGTCATGGAAACAAAAAAAAAGTCAAAAAAAATTATGTTTGACGATGATTAAATTTACTTATATGGATTATATTTTTCAGAAAAAAATATAAAAATTTAGATTAAAATTCTTATTATTTTTATTTCCGTATTAGAGGAAAAGAGTATATGTGAGCCCAGTTGTTTTACAATAGAATATATATGAGCAACTTGTTTGTAGATGTATGAGGCATATCCGTTATAAATACAAAAGTTGAGGGTATATTGACTACTCTTCCTATATTTTTTAACAATTACTTTTCCCCTAAGGTGGCTCCGACCTATGGATCTAGCCATCTAGGCATCTAGCTAGCTAGTGTCCTTGCTATAGCTTTAGTTTAACTATTGTGATTAACTTTTTAATAAATGTATTTAACTCCACGATTAACAATTTATGTTAGTTCCTAAGCATGCATAAAGTAATATTAGTCACTAAATCGATGTTATGCGCTTTTATTTGTCACATTGCATTATTTTTATCTTGAATTAAAAAGTTTTTAACGAATGAATGAGATTCTTTTACTTCTGATTAAAAATTTTAATTTATAATTTAATTTCTTAAAAGCTAATTAGCGTGTAGAATGGTCGTATAATCTTTCATTAAAAAATTATATTATATAAATCTAGATTTGACAATGCCAAAATTCAAACATTTTTTTTAAAACTGAAAAAATGTTATCTTTTAAGTTAAATAATTTTATATTGTCAAAATATAAAAATTAATTACGTTTTTTAAAGCTTCTTTTCACGTATTTCCGGAAGATAGTGGGAAACAAAGTTTGGAAAGGGACATTGTCGGTTCATATTATAGGATAATTTTTAATTTTATATTTCATTCAAAATAAATATTTTTTTTTATATATAATTAAGAAGCTATTAGTATTTATATTTCAAATTTATTCTCATTTAGATAACTGGATTTACATGATTAAAGAAATTAGTACTTCTAAAGATATTTTTATAAATATAAGTAATTTTTTCATACAAAACTTTTTAGAATGTTTCACTATATTTTAATGAAAATCTATTTCAAATCATATATTTTTTCGCTAAACTCATTTAATGAGTAGAAAAATCCTATTGTATAACATAAGTTTCCTATTAACTCGCAAGCGAAAAAAAATCCTCTTTTTCTAATATTATTTATACTTAAATATACTTCTTATAATATGCTTATAGCTCAGAGATATTTATTTAAATTATAATTAATAGTACAACTCATAATACAACTTGTTGTCAAAAGGTTTCAAGAATCTTTTTTTGTACGATTTTCTTTTGTCATTTTTCAAATTCAAGACAAGAAAATGTTTAGTTAACTAACAAGTCACGGTTGGTGCACACAATTATATATGGTGACCCTGGATCCTCTATTATTAGATTAGAATCAACTACGTGATAGGGCGACAAATTTGTAATATTTTGATGCGGATTTAACGAATTAAATAATTTTTATTTAGATTTTATATTTGTACTAGAAAATTCAGTAGAAATATGTATAAGTTAATATCTAATTGCAATCTAATGAAATACTAAAACGAACTTTAGATTTAACAACTTGACACTTGGATTATATTGAACAAATAAAATATTTTCGAGGCTTAATAACTTGTTACTGAACGCAATAAGAAATAAAAGAACAACTAATTAGGTTTAATAACTTGTTACTGAACGCAATCAAAAATAAAAGAACAACTAATTAGATTTAATAGCTTGTTACTGAACGCAATAAAAAATAAAAGAACAACTAATTAGTAATGAGTAGAAGAAATCAAGTAATTAATTAGTCTTATTAAAGTAGTATCTAATGAAATTGTCAAGTAGCGTCACAATACAAAATTTTCTTTCTTCATATACAGGGCTCTAACTCGAGACCTCTGGTTAAAAGTAAAATAATCTATCACTATAGCACAACACAACCCTTATTGAGTTGGACACAAATAAATTTCGATTGACATGTGTTATTTTTTTATTTGTCCAATTGTCAAGTCTCTATTTTGACCCAAACAATTGATTGAAAAAAAACACCATGTTTCATATTATTAATCTGCAAATATTGGAAAATGAAACAAGCCCTAGAAACAAATAAGTTCTCCTTTAATTTGAGCTTATGTGGTTGGAAAAGGGTGTATATACACGAGGACAAGAGTGATTACATTTACATACCTAAAAAATGTGTGACAAGATAGCCAATCTGAAATAGCCAAAAATAGCCAAGTGAGATACTGACTAGCTATATATATAGACTACTATAGAGTTCTATCATTATTATTTTTTCTATTAATCTTTGAGAATTCAAAATTTATTAATTGGAAAGCTATGTCTAATGAAAAATGTAATTATATTAAAATTATTAATAATAAAGAGTGCTAGTTACTATTAGAACATTAGTTAGCCTTCATCATAAATCTTATAGATTATCTATAGATAATACTCCATTATGATGTACAATATTGTGACTCGGGAACCAACCCCGATAGCATAGAAAATATTTTTTAGAAAAATAAGTTTTGATTCGAAAATCAATCTCGATAATCGATCTAGAACCAGACTCTTAACACCTAAACTAGGACATGACCTCGTTGACCAAATCCAAATTAAACTCTAAGATCTGACCTATGACTTGACCTCGACTTTCGATCTTAGACAAAACATTCGAATAGGAACCTGACCCAGACTCTGATACTTGAACCTAGACATGATCCAGACGATCGATTTTGGATTCGATCTCGACATTGACGTACCCCTCACTCCAGACCCCGACACGCGACCTCAATGACTAATTCGATACAGACACCTGCTCGGTACCCAACACTGATTCCCAACTCTTGACCCCAGCATCCAACCCACACCCAACTTCCAAGAATCTAACACTCTTATTCGACACGAGAACCGACCCCACCTCTTAATTTAAAATCCAAGTTTCAAACCATAAACCGACTATGAGATCCAAATTTTGAATTGGGACTCGATCCCAACATTTGAATATGACTCTCTACCTATGACCCAAATTCCAAATTGGAATGACCACGATACCTGAATTTTGAATCAGGATCTGATCGCGACACTCGACGTAGGACCTATGACCCAACTTCCAAACTAAGACCCGAAACCAACTTCTGATTTGAGATCCAGCATCTTAACTCGGAATCGATCATGAGAATTGACTTTGATATCGGGATTCGATCTCGACACAAGACCCGACTTGACTCTCGATGTGAAACCCAACTCTGACATACGACACAAAACCCCACCCTAATACCTAACTCTGGACCTAACCTTAATACCCTACTCAGAATTTGACCTCGATTTCTGACTCGAGATCTAACACTGGAATTAGATACAACCCTAATCCAATATAAAACCCAAACTTTTGGATCTTGAATCGGGGTCGGGAGTCAGATCTCAAATTGAGAACCAAGAGTCATATCTTGAATTAGTATTGGGAACCGGTACCCCAAGACTTGAATTATGGTGAAAAGTTGAGGTGTGAGGTTGAAAAGGAGTTTTGAAAAATATTTTACTTACTTTTTGAAGGTAAGTAATTATCCTTTTTTGAGAAAATAAGTTGATTTGAAAAATTATCACGACCTAACCATCGTGATTGGCACCCAAACTAACATTGCGGTGGGAGAACCATTAATACTCATTAGGTAACCAAAGAACTAGACAACTAAATCAAACTAAGGCATTTAAGTTATAGAAGCGGGTTTAAATGCTAAGGAAAATAAATAGAGTTCCCATAAACTCCAAAATAAATCTAAACAAGAAGGGGTACAACCCCAAACAAACATATGAATAACTAACTAGAAAGTATAAGTCCGGAATATGGACATAAACAGAAAGAAAACTCATGACCGTCCGGAAGAACTTACCTTACCCTTGAGATCGAAACGCTCACTGATCTTTTAAACGAGGTTTGTCTATAGTTGTATGAAGATATCCTGAACTCAACATAAGCACTGTGTACTGATAGGATCACGCGACTATCGCACTAAGTGCAACATATATAAGTCATTACAACATAATAATAACATGCATACATCGAACATATACAATATCAACATCATTTATGAACAACATACAATTTCACAATTCTCAAGATATACAATTATGTAAAGTCAATGGTCCTCTCATGGAATCCACACCCAAACTGTTAGCGTATCCGTACGTGGTATCACATCCAATGCATGTTTATGCCGAAATGGGGTAACCGATTCCATATTTATGCTGAAACATGGAAATTGATCTAAGTTAGTGCGTCAAAACACAACACCCGATCCATTCAACAAGCCACAATCACAAGTATATTCTCAAAATCATACAATCAAGTCACGATTCATGACATTCGTCATTTATTTATCCTCATTTATAATTGGTGTGATCAATACTGCAACGTTCGTATATGTATTATAATGAATCAAGAGCAGATATACATCACACAACATGAAATCACAACCATCACCTGCCTCGAAACAAGCTTGAATTCCCTAAGAAACTTGATTCGCCCCTTTACGAATTCGTTCCACTTGTTCTTGGTCTACAAACAATCATAATAATACAAAGATCAATAAACAAGAACCAATTACCCCGATACTAATCAATAATATCAATCCTATGTCAAACATTTGATCCCCATACCCAAATTAGGGTTTTTTCCACTATACTTTTCAGATCAAAACCCTCTTGTATCGATAATTACCCACTAATTTATGTTCTACAAGTCGAAAAATAGATTCGAGGAGTGAAAACCTTATCTTTAGCCTCAAGAATAGTGAAAAACTGTAAGAAAACACTTGGGGTCATCTCCTAACTCTCAAAGTCTAATAGTGCAGATAATATTTTTTGGGGGTTTATTTCTGACTTAATTCGCGACTGGTTAGCTATGACGGCACCCATCTCGTACACAGCTAGGGTGTGCATCGGTCGGTTCAGTTTGGTTTTATGTATTATTGGTTTGGTTTATCGGTTTTTGATTTTTTAAATATGTTAAACTATTGACCAAATTAATAAGATATTTTTATCAGTTTTGGTCCTTAACAACTTGGTTTCCTCCTCTCCTTTCCGGTTTATCAATTAAGAAATACTATAAAAATAATATAGGACTTTCTAAAACAAAATTTTTTTTTGATGTCGAAAAACATAATAATGTAACTTTACAAATGCTCATAACAAACCTGAAAAGAACTATACAAGTGTAACACAAAGAGAAATTAAGAGTAAATTGACGTTTTATAGAATGTAAAATTGTGAACTCAAGTCATTGTTAAGTGTAAATTGAAGGTTGAAGGACAAATATAGTAGCTAGTAAGATATGAAAATTAATATATAATATTTATGTACAAGTAAAAGTAGTAAATTACTAGTCTTAATGGGTTATCGATTTATCCGATAACCCAATATTAAAAACTAATCACGAACCAATAACCCAATAATTTTTTTTATTAAACCATTAAAAAGCCATAAACCCAATACCCCATAACAACAAATCAATAACGTTTATATCAGTTGGTTTATCGGTCAGTTCATTTTTTGCACACCCATAGCCACAGCGGGCCCGCCTTGGCGGGAACAATCCTGTTGTAGCGGCTTGCACGATAACAGAGAGCTAAATAAAGAATTTCAAAGATCCCATTTCACAAAACACACCATCAACCAATGACACTCAGAAACTACCTGTTCACGCTAAGATTAGTTTCGGAAAGTGTAACGACCCGCTAGTCGTTTTGAAAACTAGGACTATTTTGGCTCCTTGTAGAAAATTTAAAGGGGAATATTTTAACTATTCGATAACTACGAGTACCTAATTGAGGAAATTTTATTAAATTGGTATATAGTTTAATAGTGTGGTTCTATCTTTAATTCATTTAATACTTTATACTTGACCTGTTTGGAATAAATTAGTGGTGTTAAAAATTTTTATAATCACATTGAGGAAAACAAAAATGGATAACCTTCTTTCTACTTCTCCTACGTAATCGAGAAGAACACTTTCAGGTACACCGCGCCCTTCTCAGAATCTGTAACTTTAACAATGAATTAGTTATAATCTTTTTTAGTATAAAAATGATTCATTAATGTATTATCTTGTTGGTGTTTAGATTCGAGAAAAATCTGTTCAGTAGGTTGAAATTGTTTTGTTGACAAATTTCAAACTTCTCTTTTGTTGTCATTGGGTGTTTAGTAAATGGTGCGAGGGACAAATTATTACATATCATTAGGCAATTAGGTCAAATTGATTGGCATTGATATGTATTATTATTACAGGGATAGAAAATTGGCCGTGTTAAGCTTGGAGAAGAAAGAGATGTCTCGTTCAAGGCAATCCTGTATTCTCTTAAATTGTTTTTTTTTTTTTATTTTTTTTTATTTAATCAATTTAGTCACTTAGTTTTTAATATATTGAGATAGGTAATTAAATAGTAAGGTGTATATTATAAGATTTAACATTGAATCTAGGATATTTTGGAGAGGTTACGGTTGTCTTGGCGTGAACATTTGACGAATTGGCATAGAAATTATACCAAGATTTGGGCTTATGTGGAGATATGAGTGAGTTTTGAAATTTTCGATTAGAATAATTTGAGTACCCATGAACTCGCTTACTTACGAATATTGCACAATGGATAGATTGAGAAGTTCCGAAGCTTTGCGAAAGGAAAGAAAAGAATCTTGAAGATTGGTGACAGAGTTCGGCATTTAGTATGTTAGAAATTTTTAGGACTTGTTGAAGGACGTTTCCTAATTAAAGAACAAAATGCTAATAGACATGGGTATACGGCAAAAATGAAGGGTCTCGGATCAATGTGTGACGGGAATTGGTACATGTACAGCTGTTATAAAAGGGGAAAGGTTAATACCAGAGAATGAGGAATTGTATTTGAAAAATGCCAAAGCATATGGGCATTAGATGATGTATTATTGACTTGAAATCCTGGTGATTGTGTTTTCTTTGGTACCCGTTATAGTTGTGATTGTTGAGGTGTGATGGCATTATGTTTGTTACTTGATTGAGAGGTGCAGCATCATATCCCCTTATTTGAAATATAGTGTGAGTTTAAATGCATTGCATGAGATGTGAGTATAAGTTGGGAAGTGGGAGATCGTCCGTGTGGGATGGTGAAGTGTTAAGATTGTAATTTTGGCACGTGGAGACCGTCAATGCGGGGAGGGGAAATTGTTAATTTTATGATGTGCGTTGAGGATCGTCCGGACAGACATGTGGAGATCGTCCGTGGCGGTATATGGACCTCGCGGAGTATTAGTCCCATGGGTCATGAAATCTCGATGCTAATTCCGAGGGAGATCATGGATTCCGGTTAAGGAAAGTACTGGATATTCTGAGAATATAGTCATGGCATCATATTGCATTGCATTTCATAACATCCTTAATTCTCGATTGATTTATGTGTTTTTATTGAGGGGTGGAATTTTGTTATGTTTGATTTCTTTCTATGATAAACTGATTGGCGGAGAAGGAATTTAGACTTGTATAATTAAAGAATTAATTTTTCTCATATAAACACATGTCACTAACTTCTTCGTTGTCGGTAAATGCAGTTATACTGGGTACACGTGGTTCATAATTCATTACTACTTGGTGACAATCTTTGTGGTGCAGATTCGTTTCCGGGTACGAGCGCATCTCGTGGGAGATTTTGAGGTAGCGAGCTTGGAGTGTCTTGGGTGTGCGGAGGTGAGATGCTTGGTGTTACGTGACCCACACATCCCTTTATTCTTTTAATTATTCTGTTATTTAGTATTCCGATATTAGATATTCCTTATGTTAGATGTCATTTTAGTTCAGACTTGCATCGTTATTTAGAAGTATTGTACTTAAGACACCAATTCTTGGGTAGGTACTTTTTTTTAGCTTCCGAATTTTGCAACTTATAGAAAACTCAATGTTTGAGATTCTTGCTAAGTGTTAGTCTTTTAATTATTTATTGGTTTAGTTGGGTAATATGTTGGGTGTTGGACTTACTATTGGTTGGGAACATAGGTGTCATCACGACTTGAAAATTGTGGTCGTTGAGCAAAAATTGAGTATCAGAGCCCTAGGTTCATCGGTCTCAAAGTACAAAACAAGAGCAATTCTAAGTAGAGTCTTGCGGATGGGTATGAAGACGGTCCTACCTATATTTTAGAGGCTATAGGACAGTTAGGAAATATCTGTTCTTTTTATTCATTAACGGAACACTGGACTTGTAGAAATTCTAATCTTGATATATCATTCTTCTCAGAGCGAGGAATCGCTACATCGGAAAGTGGGTGGTCAGGATCCTTTTTTCCTGCGCCTGCTCGAGGAACCACTATCCGAGGGTTATGGATGGCAGGGGACGAGCTCGAGGTCGGGGGGAGGGAGTTGTATTGCTCTAGCCCCTGGGAAGGGCAAGTACAATACTACCCAGGGTCGTTGATAGGACCGTTACCTCCTCCCCCCCCCCCCCCCCATGCTGAAGAGGTTTATTCGGGGTGGAAGATCGATGTCGAGGGGATGGGCCCAGCTAAGGCTCCAACCCCAGGTACTATGGTCACCCCAGTCCTTCAAGATACTTGGCTTGTATGTTAGGAATCCTAGAGAGGATGGCCAGGCAGGAGATGTGCTTGTCACTTTTGATAGCTCACAGACCCGTGTTAGAGGTCAACTCCAGATCGATAGTTTCTCCAGATTCTCAAACCCCAGGACTCAGCCGCGATGTCGCTGAGCTCCTCGTTTGGATCGTTAGTGGAGTTCCAGATATGACATCACATTTGCCGTTTGAACAGGACTTCAGGACTATTGATGAGCAAAAGTGTTTGGGAGGTTGCAGGTACTAATGAATCACTACTTATTACTGGGATAGATTGAGGATGATATGAATTAGGTAGTTAGTTGTACATTGAGAGGTTGCATAAATAAGTTGGATTAGTGGAAAGTTCATGGAGTTGACTACCAAGAGTTTCAGATGACTGGCTTCTGGCTAAGCAGTGGTGGAGGGATTATATTCAGTAGTAGGCAGCCTGGATCCCAATACTTTACGATCCTGGACATAGTTAATCAGGTATTTCTATCCAAGTTGTTCCCACGCAGTGAGAGAGAGGCAATGAGGGCGAGTTTGAGGGTTTGCAGCAAGGTGGGTTATGTCAGTTGCAGAGTATGAGGTAAATTTCGCCTTGGCTTAGGCATGTTCGTGATTACTGCCTACAGAGGCTGAGAGATGTGAGAAGGTTTGTTCAGGGGCTGATTATTCCGATCGTCTAGGAGTTGTTCTAAGGTTGCTGCTTCTGGTTGTTCCATTCTAAGAAAAGGGGTAGATGCTAGCTAAGGAGTTGGGATATGATCGGCGTGAGGGATTGTACAGCGAGGGATGAGGGAAGAAGATCAGTATTCAGGGTGCCTATGGTGTGCTCGCCTAGATAGGGGTTACGTTGGGCAGAGGTTCTCACACTCAGCTCATAGCAGACACATTCACGTGCTTAATACACAGCGTCTGAGGCTGGTTACGCTAGGCATAAATCTTGGAGCTGGTGATACTTTGCAGGGTTTCATTGTTCTAGACCTGTGTTCGATGGAGGACATTCTGGTCATTCAGGTTCCTCTCATCAGCCGCGTCTCGTAGGGGCTGTTTTGTGTGTGGTGACTGAATGGGACACTATGTGAGGGACTCAGTCCTAGGATCAGACGTGGTGCTTACATCAGAGTTATCAGGCTATCTACGTAAGGGCTGACCAAAAAATCCATCTATAGGGGGTGCACAGGGAAGGTAGATGCGGATTCTTACTCAGTTAGCGGTAGGTATTTTTCTTGTCGTCAGAGGGGTGGTAGTGGTCGTGCAGATTCACAATCTGAGGGAGGTCGTCTCACTGTTATGCTTTTCCGGGGTAGGTCAGAGGCTGAGGCTTCAGATGCTGTATAACAGGTTTGTTCCTTGGTTTGTCTCGACCAGCTACTTTGTGATTGATCCAGGCTTTCTACCTTATTCTTATGTGTGGCCACATATTTTGCTCCTGAGTTAGTATATTATGTGAAGTCCATTGATTGTCGGTAACATGTTTCTACTCCTGTCGGAATTATGAGTGTAGATCAGTTGTAGCGACTATGTATGTTACCTTGATGGGGTATGCAACGCCTGCCAGATTAAAGTCTTAGATATGATAGATTTGAAATTTTTTTTTTGTGGGATTCTTGGTACGGATGGGTATTCTTTTACCACGGCAATTTTAAATGCCATGCAAGACAATCCTTAGTTATGCCTGGATTTCCTCTAGTAGAATGGAGGTTTTCTAGTCACCCTCCAATACGGATGTGAATCCTTTCTTAAGGCTCGTCACGTTGGACAGAGAGGATGTTATTCTTACTTTGGCACACATTCCAGATACTAGTGTTGAGATCCGATGCTGAGTTCTATTCCAGTGGTGAGGTTGTGAATTGCAGAGTATTCCCGAACGATTTTCCGCCGTCTTCCACCAGATCGTGTGGCATATTGATTTTGTATTGATGTGGAAGCCAGGACACTCGGCCACTCTTGCCATTCCTCCTTGATCGTTGACACCGGCTTGATGATTGAAGAGTTGTTAGTAGGAGAAGCTTGCAGGATTGTGAGCAAAGTTTGTATATAGACCAAGTGTATTACCTGGGTGTCCTTGTGTTATTGTGAAGACGAAAGATGGTATATGCGTATGTGTATTGCCTATCGGCAGTTTTGAACAAGTAACCATCAAAAATAAGTATCTGATACTCGTATTGATGATTTATTGGACAGGTGCAGGGTTGCTTCAGTTTTCTCAAATTGACTTGAGTCTGGGCTTATCATCAGCTAAAGGTAGGGTAGGAAGTTGGAGTCTATACCTCGACGGTGCTTTTCGAACAAGTTATGGCCATTACAAATTTTTGGTGATGCTCTGGATGGAATAATGCCCCAGCAGCTTTTATGGACTTGCTGAATGGAGTGTTACTGTTCAAGACAATATTTAGATTTCTTTGTTAGTCTTCAAGATGATATATTTGATATATCACGCACTAAGGAGGAAATCTGAGATCATTTGAGGATGGTTCTTAGGGATTCTAAATGGAGACAGAAGCTTTCTGCACAAAGTTTTCAAGAAGGTGAGTTTTGGCTCTAGTCCGTAGCATTCTTGGGGGATCATGTAAGTCCAAGGGAGGTTCCTGGGGATCCTTAAGATGATTGATGAGGTGGGTTAGGGATGGGTCAGACCTACTTCAGTTATTGCGATCTTGGGCTGGGCAGCGTGATATCGACAGGTTGTTGCAGGGTTTATAATCCATTGCATCTCCATTAATCGATTGACACAGCAGGGAGGCTGACTTTTCAGGGGTATGACGAATGTGAGGTTAGTTTCCAAACGCTCAAGACTTTATTGAATACTGATTTTGGACATTACAGTGGATGGAGAGGGTTGTGTTGTTATTGTGATGCTTCTCGGATTGGTCTTGGGTTGTGATTGATGCAAGAAGGGAGGGTGTGATTGATAGCTTATGATCGAAGCATCGTTAAAGGTTTCATAAAAGAATACCCTATTCATGATTTAGAGTTGCGGCTGTTGTGTTTGCATTAAGATTTGGATTGGATTATCTTTATGGTGTGCATTTTGAGGGTGTTCCCGGACATCATAGTCTCCAGTATATATTTAATAAGAGGGATCTCAATTGGGCAGAGGGAGATGGTTGGAGTGCTCAAGACTTACCATATGACTATTCTTTATATCCAAGCAAGGCAATTGTTCCTTAGCAGCTGCCCTTGATGTTCGAGGCAGTAAGTAAGTATGGGGTAGTTACCATGTTACAGGTTGGCGAACGTCTTTAGAGGGATGTCAATCCTTGGCCAATAGCTTTGGGACGACTGATATTTTCAAAATCTGGTTAGGTGTTGGCTAATATGGAGGTAGGTCATCCTTGTTGGAGAGATTCGCGCTCCATAGTTTGAGGGATGGTGATTATGTAAGATTAGGGGCAAGGTGTTAAAAGGAGACTCCAAGGCGCAATTTTTCTTGATAGTGAGGGAGTTTGAGGATTAAGGGTAGTTTCGCTTATATTGTTCCTCGTTACAGGTGATTGACTAGAATTATTCATGGAGAGGCTCATAGTTCGACGGGGTTACTCTATTCATACGGGGGGCTACATAAGATGCTATCGTGACTTGAAACAACATTATGGTGGTTTGTATTATGAAAAGGGACATAGTAGATTTTGTTTCAAGGTTGTCCTGAAGTGTAAAAGTGAAGTATGATACACAAAAAGCCTGCGAGTTGTGGACCCAGAGGATGCCTTTTACCGAGTGGAAGTGGGAGCGTATTGCTATGGAATTTGTGGAGGATTGCCAAGTATTTGGGTAAGGTTGATGCTATATGGGTCATTGTGGATTGACTAACTAAGTCTGCACAACTTTGTACCGTTCAGACTACCTATAATTTAGATGAAAGTTAGCCAAAATCTATATTCGAGAGATAGTTAATTTGCATGGGGTTTCCGCCATTAGATTATCTTCAGATCGTGGCACTCAATTTTACATCTCATTTCTGGCGGGTCTATGCAGAAAAGAGGTGGGGGCACTGGGTGGATCTAGGTACAGCCTTTTCACCCTCAGCTGGATGGTCAGTCTGAGAGGATTATTCAGCGTTCTTGGAGGACGATTGTTGCCCGGGCGTATGTGATGACTTTGGTGGTCTCCAGGGATCAGGTTTCTTGCCTATTAGCGGAGTTTGCTTCAATTAATAATTCGAGCAGTGAGATGGCACATTTGAGCTATGTATGGTAGGAGATGTCGATCTCCAATTGTGGTTTGTGACGCATTTGAGGTTAGACGGGGGTAAAATATTATTGAGGGAGACCTTGGACAAGGTCAAGTTGATCCAGGATACATAGACTTCTCATGGCTCAGAGTAGGCAAAAGAGTGATGCAGATATGGAGGTTATGTGATTTGGACACGTTATGGTTGGAGGAAGAGAGGGTTCTACTTTAGGTATCACCCATGAGGGTGAGATGAGATTTGGAAAGAAGGCAAGGTTGAGTCAAGGTATATTGGTCCTTTCGAGATTGTGGCGTAGTGGTGAGGTGAGCATATCACTGGCTTTGCCACCTGGGTTGTTAGGTGTACATCATGTATTTCATATTTCAATGCTGAAGCGAAGTATCATCAAGGTGGTGATCAGGTTGATTCTCATGGGATTCAGGTATTACTGATCAGAATTGACTTTTGAGGAAGAAACGATAATCATTTAGGATAGGCTGGCAAATTCGGAAGCTAAGGTCCAAGGAGATTGCTTCAGTAAAGGTTCAATGGGAAGGCATCGTCAGTGGAGGAGGAGGCTACATGGGAGACAGAGGCATGCGATGAGGAGTAAAATATCCTAATCTTTTTTAGCGTTCAGGTTCACTTTTCTTTTTCCGTCGAGGTAGAACGTGTGGTTAAAGTGGTATGGTGATTGTTGTAAAGACCCGATAGTCGTTGTGAAAATAGGACTATTTTGCTCCTTCCAGAAAATTTCAAGGGGACTTTTTAACTATTCGGTAACTAAGAGTACCCTATTGAGGAAATTTTAGTAAATGAGTATATAGTTAATATTAGTGGTATATCTTTTTAATTCTTTAAAGCCTTTCTACTTGACCATGGTAGTGAATAAATAATGGGTTCTAAATTTTATATCACATATCTGAGGAAAACAAAAATTGGAGAAATTTTCGCTCGGCATCTGAGAAGAACACGTTCTAGGTTAAAAAACTGCCCTTCTCAGAATCTGAACTGACATGATTAGTTGATAATTTATTTTAGTATAAAATGATTTTATTATATGGCGTATTAATTATTGGTGTTAGATTCGAGAAAATCTGTCAGTAGGGTGAAATGTTGTTGACAATTTTCATTTATTTTGTTGTACATGGGGTGTTGTACATGGTGGAGGGACAATATTATTGATTAGCCATCATTAGGCAAATTATGCCAGATTGGCATTGATATGTATTATAATACAAGGGAGGATAGAGAAAATTGGCCGTATAAGATTGGAGAAAAGAAATAGAAGATGGTCTCATTCACAATGCAAACCTATTCTCTAAATGTTTTATTTATTTATTTATTTATCAAATGTAGTCACTAGTTTTCATAGATTGAGATCGGTGATGTGAATATAGGGTAATTATATGATTTACACATTGAAGTTCTAGGGATTTGGAGAGGTTAAGGTTAAGTTCTTGGCGCTTGAAATTTGACGAATTGGCCATATAAATGTTATACCAAGATTTGGGCTTGATTGGGCGTATGAGTGTTGAAAGTTTAGATTAAATATAATTTGAGTAACCCAATTGAATCGCGCCTAACTTACGATATTGCACAATTGGTAGATGGGAACGTTCCGAAGGCTTTACGAAAAAGGAAAGTGAAAAATCTTGGAAGTTGGTGACACGCTCTCGGCATTTAAGATAGTTGAAGACTTTTTAGACTTGTTGAAGAACGTTGACGAATTAAGATAAAAAAAATGAATAGACAAGGGGTAAGTGCGAAACGAAAATGGGGGGTGCTGGTATCTGATTTTTTTTGTGACGGGCATTGGGTCAGACCAAACGGATCGTCGACTGGCACCCAGTGTTATCCGTCTATGTGAGGAACCAATCCAATCTAAACCTTAACATTCTAATGCGGAAGACTTCTTAAATTCATTAAAATAAAACCGGATTCCAATTACTTCTAAAATCAACATCTAATATTATCCCCAAAATGGACGTCAATCACTACAAGAACATCATGATCAATTACTAAACAAGAGTATTTAAGAAAAACTAAAATAAAACAAAGCTAGTCATGCCGGACAATCAAGGCATCAAGAACATGAGGAAGAGACTAGCCATAGCTAGAAGCGGTAGCTCCCCCTGATGAAATACGTGTGTAATGAAGAATGGCTTAGAATTTTGCGGTTGAGTTGAAGACGACGGATGTTTGCTGCACTCCACAATAACAAAGACTGGAAAACTTATAAAGTAGGGGCAGGTCAGCAAAAACAAGTACTGTGTAGGTATATCGGCCAAAATAAAAAGAAAACAGTATTATCAGGTAACATCAAAAATAACTAATATCCTTAGCATGGAGCATTTACAATTCCAAATCGTGGTTACAAACACTCAAGCAACATCAATTGAGGAGGACTCACGCGTCTCCTCTCATACTCAAATTTTGAATTAGGTCATGAGATTGAGTATATAACATTCTTCAAGATTCATATTTATGATCTCTCGTGTCGCGTAAGTGACACTCCGCTCTAATTCTGATCTGGTATTCAGAACATGGCACCCGACCAATCTATCTGTGTTGGAAAAGGTTGACACTTCCGATCCTCTATCTTCTATCCTGGTATCGGAACGTGGCACCGATTCCATTACTATCCTGGTGTCGGAAGTGACACGCCATACTCATATTCTATCCTGGGGACGGACACCGTGGCACCCTGATCCATATACATCTCGGTGTCGGAACGTGACCTCCGATCCTCGTAGTTCTCCTTGGGTACCGGAAAGTGGCACACGATCACCTAATCTCACTACTTTATTCATTAACCCTCCTTTTTACCAAGGCATCATCATTAACACAGTAGATTGTGGGGTTTCTTCAAGATTTAAGATTCAATAGCTTCATCATGCTGATTTTATCACAATTCATTATATATAAAATCAACATGCATGTACACACATTAATTAAGCATATATAGAAGACTTACTAAGTACTACCCAAAAATATCAGTCGCATTAAGAGTTTACTATGAATAGTTGTAAAAAACCATCAAGCCCTACCTACCACCCGAAGATTGTGAGCAAAGCAAGGAATTCCTCAAATTCTTGTTGTCTCTTCGTTTTCTTTCTCTCTTGCTCGATTCTCTCTCTTTTTTCTTCGCTCATCTTTGGTCTTATCTAATTTTTTTTCTTATTCAATCCATTTCTTTACCCTAATAATCATATAATTAATATAAAGATGGCAATAATAACCCACTAATTAACTTAAGGTTGCCTCTTTTAACCTCCAATAATTAGACTTATTAACATTAACCCACCACTTTAATATTAAAGCAGGATATCCAAACGCCCCTTAAATAAATCAACAGAAATCCGACCCAGCCTGGATTGCGCAGCCCGTGACGGGACGTCGTGCCTGCACGGTCCGTCCTGCAGTCGTCGCAAGGTTCATAGACTCATTCCACCAAAAGTCTGTGACGGTCCGTCACCCTGTGACGGCCGTCCCATCCTTCGTGATGTTCAGAGAGCGCTCTTAGTACCCAATTTTCTAATTTCTAAGTGTTTTGGAACGAGACACCCTCGACGGTCCGTCGTGCCCATGACGGTCCGTCGTGGGGTCCGTCGTCTCAGCCAGCTTTCCAGAAATAAAATCTGCTGCTTAAAACGACTAAACAGGTCGTTACAATTGGTACGAGTACCGGTGTTATAAAAGGGAAAGTTACTACCATAGAATGTGAATTGTAATTTGAAAATGCCAAAGCATATGGGCATTAGATGATGTATTATTGACTTGAAATCCTTGTGTGATTGTGTTTTCTTTGTTACACCCGTATAGTTGTGATTGTTGAGGTGATTGTGCATTATGTTGATACTTGATTGATTGAGGTGCATCATCATCCCCTTATTTCAAAATAATATTGTGTACATGCATTGACATGAGATTGAGTATAAGTTGGGCACGTGGAGATCGTCCGTGTTGGGGATGGTGAGATGCTTAGATTGTAATTTTGGCACATGAAGACCGTCCGTGCGGAAATTGTTAATTTTTATGATTGTGCGTTGAGATCGTCCGCACAGACACGTGGAGATCTTCCGTGTCGGTATATGGACCTCGCGAGTCCCCCATGTTCATGAACTCTCAATGTACTTCCGAGGAGTATCATGTATATACGGTTGAGAAAGTACTGGATATTCTGAGACATATCATTCATGGCATCATATTGCATTGCATTTCATCACATCCTTCATTCTCGATGATTATGTGTTTTTATTTGATGGTTGGAATTTTGTTAACGTTTGATTTCTTTTATTTGATAACTTGACTGGCGAGTGAATTTTAGACTTGTATAATTAAAAAATTAATTTTTCTTATATAAACACTCGTCACTACTTCTTCGTTGTCGGTCAATGAGATATACTGGGTACACGTGGTTTCATACTCATACTACACTTGTTGCACTCTTTGTGGTGCAGATTCGTTTTCGGGTACGAGCGCATCTCGTGGATCATTTTAAGTTCGAGCTTGAAGTGTCTTGGAGTTGTAGTATTCCGACAGGATATCCCTTATGTTAGATTTGTCATTTTAGTTTCAGACTTGCATCGTATTTTAGAAGCTCTTGCACTTAAGACACCAATTCTTGGGTGGTATATTTTTTTTAGCTTCCGCATTTCGTACTTATAAGGAACTCAATGTTGGTGATTCTTGCTAAGTGTTAGTCTTTTTACTCATTTGTTGGTTTAGTTGGGTTAATATGTTGGGTTGGCTTACCTATTGATTGGGAACATAGGTGCCATCACGACTTGCAAATTTGAATCGTGACAAAAAGTCCTACTCGAAATCCCTTTATTCATGCGATTTGCACTCAATTTTGTCTAGCCTAGCTATATAATAGATGTGTAGAGAGTTGTAAAGACGAAAAATTATTTTAAAAGCAATTCTATTTTCTAATTAACTTTTTTGACTAAGTTTTTTTGTCTTTTGACCATTTCATGGTTATGATGATTAAATCGGTAAGAAAAGAAAAAATAGTATTGTTTTAACATGAAAAAAAATTAGAAAGCGTCTTTCCACCATAAATCTTCCTAATGAACAGTTCAGAAAAAAAGAGTGAAAATTATTCACTAATTTGCAGTAGAAAAAACCTCTATTCTAATAGTGAAAAGAAAACATAAATAGACGCTTGATAAATATGTGTTTGGTTCATTACTTTCTATCTTATCTTGTTATTTGTTTTAAAACTTTATAAAAAAACTTCTTATTAATTATATTCTTGAATAAATAAAATACCCAACCTAAAACTTATATCTTCCAAACTCACTCAATTATATTTATTAATAAAATAAATTTGATATGACAAGATAAAATATTTTATATGTCATATAAGTATAAACCTTATAAATACTTTAAGATTTTTATTTAGCCAAAATGTCATGTAAAGAAAAGACAATTTAAGTTTCAAACCTTAAATAAGGAAATCAAAAGACATCATAATAGAGTTGAAACATGCATGCAAACAATCATAACGACCTGTTATTGTTAACAACGTTGGATCTTTAAACAATAATTTATTATACAACTCAATAAAGGGGGAAAAGGGGGTCAGAGAAGCAATAATTTGTGATTATTAAACTATAGTTTAGTAAAATAAAAATATTTCACCCTAACACTGTGGCTTTATTACTGAGTTAATTGAACAATTTTGTTACTTTGTGGACTTACATTATTATTTGTCACTTTCAATATATGAAAAGGTTATTTATATTAAGTGTCAATTGCACGAAGGAACCTAAAGTACACTATTTGACACAGAAAGCCAAACATGGTATCTTTCGTGATTATTATTTTTTTCCGTTATTTTGTTACGTGTTCGATGTTTGATGTTTGTATTGAATTTCTAAATTGATATTATAAAAAATTATTTAAGGAAGAAGCATATTCTAACATATATTTTTGTTTATATTAAAAATGTAAAGAGTTGAAGAGATTTTATCTATTGTACTACAACACGTGGTTAACGGTATCTTTCGTGATAAAGCAACTTATGGAAATTTTGTTTTTGGGCATCTCTTTAGTACCTTTTTCTCTTCCAATCATAGTATGACAAGAAGCTCAAATTAAAAAGCAATATGAGATGCTAATCATAGAATATGGTTACACATTTTCATATGCATATTATTAAATGGGGCCTAGCTAGTTGTGTGACCTAAGATCAATATGAAATTGTTATAGTGAAAATGTTTTATGTTTTAATCTCTCTAAAGTTCACTTGAATTTCTTTTAATCAGAATGATTTGTCGTTAGTGTTATATTCGAAATTTTTCTCATTTGTTAGTGCCAGAGTATAATTAAAATTAAGTGTAAATGTGTTCAATATGAATTAAGTTGAATTTAAATGGATAAAACATAATAAATCATATTGAATTTGAATGAGTTAAAATGGATTAAATAATAGATCATAGCGCAACTCAATTTAACCCGTCTAAAATGTTAATTACTCGCGAAAATTAAGTGAGTTAAGATCAATTATACAACATATCATTATTCGATTTTACATATTACCTTTTCACCCAAAATCAAAGATTATCTGAACTAAATTGAGCTGGATTAACATAAACTAAATCTATGATTAATTTAGACATGGTTTTACTTTGTTCATATTAGAAATTTCTTTGAGAACAATTTCATTGTTTGAACGAACGATCTATTTTGATGATTGTGTTAGGAATGAGAAATTTTATAGATAACTTTACACGAATATTTTATTAGGATATATATTTATTTTTCATAGACTCATAATCGAAAATTCAAAATACCTGAATGTTCATATTAGAAATTTCTTTGAGAACAATTTCATTGTTTGAACGAACGATCTATTTTGATGATTGTGTTAGGAATTAGAAATTTTATAAATAACTTTACACGAATATTTTATTAGGATATATATTCATTTTTCATAGACTCATAATCGAAAATTCAAAATACCTGAATGTTCATATTAGAAATTTCTTTGAGAACAATTTCATTGTTTGAACGAACAATCTATTTTGATGATTATGTTAGGAATGAGAAATTTTATAAATAACTTTACACGAATATTTTATTAGGATATATATTCATTTTTCATAGATTCATAATCGAAAATTCAAAATACCTGAATCAATTAATCTGAAATCAGATTTAACAAAACAAATCCAGTCCAAATTTATTTGAGTTTTTTATTTGTTGAAAAGATCTATTTTTTAATAAAAATTAGTAGTTAGATGTTTGCATCAGCATATAGATGTGGGATGTGACAGTGAGAGGGGAATCTGTTTTAGTCCTTATATAGTCCCACCATAAAATGGCATCAAAAGATGTCCTCCTTTTGAAATTTGGTTGATAATTGAAGACAAAATATTTTATATCTTGAGAATTCATCATAAATTAATATAAATTTTATAGTGTTAAGAGTTAAATATATTATATTATTTATCTTTTTCAACTTATAAAAATCTTTTTAAATTTAGTGGAATTCGGATACATCTCAAAATATTTTCTGGATACATTCTTCAACATTCTGATATATCGTGTTTCAATTTCAGATACATCAATCAATGTCTCAATACATTGCGTACGTTTGATGCATCACGTAAAATGGTGTATTCAATCGATGTAGTGTTCGCGCAAATGTATATATCGCGTAAATTGATACATATGCCGGATACTTCACGTAAAGTAAAGTTTCGATACATTGTGTATGTCCCAATACATTATTGTGTATATCCTGATACATCGTAAAGATATATATTCGATCATTACATGGTTTAAAGTGATATATTCGACTGATATGTCGCTTATAACAGAAATTTTTGCGATTTTTTTAATTAGTAGAAAATTTTAAAAAATATAGTAATAAAAGTAATGTACTTAGGTACTTTTTTTCCTAAAGTAATTGATTAATTTTATGGAAGGCTTTAATTAATAGTAACTTTTCCTCTTGAGTTCAAGGTGAGTGAACTTCTAGTGTTAAAATAACAGTTTTAATTTTTCTTTTTCTTGTAATATCGAGTTAAAACGAATTTTGATGGAGCAATGTTAACAGTAAAAGTTTATATAGTCAATTTCGATTCGCTTAAAATGAAGATATAATAAAATTTAGGCATTTAATTAAGGTATGGGTAAATTAATAAAGACAGGGAATATTTTTTAGCACCATTTATGTTGTCTTTTGGAATCATTTTATACCAAGGGACAAAAGTATTCCAATGTAAGATGATCATCTTCAATTATTGAGGGTTAGACTTAACTTTAGTATTTAAAATTTATTATTCCGATTAATTAAGATTCACGCCACGTATAAAATCTCTTTGGAGAAGTGGAATTTTCATTGAATTGACCCTAACACCAAAGGATTTGATATTATTTGGGAGCAAGAACGTGGGGTTTATCATGTGAAATTGGACCAACAAAGTATTGGTATATTTGCTAATGTTGATTAATTACAGAGGGTTTAATCAAGAAGGTATTTTGTATAATAACTATAAGTTTGTGAAATACGAATGTTAGGTAAGACATTTATTATATAAATGTAAATAAATTACAAATAAACTATATATTCCTAAACTCACAAGTACATAATCATTGAAAAACATGAAGAGAGAAAGCGTTTGAGATTGTTTGATCATATATTTTATGCTCATCACATATGCACTAATCAATTATGATATTACTATGTTGAGTAAAAATATTAAAATTTCAAGAAATAGATTCAAAAATCATATAAAAGGAAGTTACTTAGGAAAAATCTTTGAATTTTTGGAATAGAGACTTTAACAAAAAATATATATGACACAAAGGATTGAAAGGGAAAAAAGAAATCCATATCCATATACATAATCTATATCTACTAATGAAGAATATAATTTAGTCTTTGTTATATTATATCTGTTAAAATTGTTACTTTGTGTTAAAATTATTTTTTATTTTATTTTTTTATATGAAATAAACACTACTATTCTCGTTTTATTTTTTAATTGTTATGAATTTCTCATTTTTAAAGTCAATTATAAGAATTTTGACTAACGTTTTCCAGATGTATTTTCTCATCATATGATACGCAAAAATTCAATTTAATATACTTTTCATATAGTTTTTTTAATATCTAAGATTTTTTGTTTAAATCTCGAATTAATGTAATCTAATTTAACTTTGAAAATTAGTCAAATTGACTTTCGAAAAGCGTAACATGACAAAAAAATTGACGACGAGAATAGTAAATACTGAATAAGATAAAGAATTGATAATTTATATAACTTATTTGAAATTGAGACGTAGTTAGTTATAATTTGAATTTATGAGGATATAATGATAGACTCAATAATATAAATACCACATATTATTGTTATTTTCATACACTTATCAATAAAATAGATGGAACTACTAGCATTTTAATTACAAATTTGATTAGTACATTGAACTCTATAATAGCATAATATTTTCTTAAAAGTTCTATAGAACAAACAACTAATAATGAAATTCTTTGAACACCACCCCTACCCACCCAACCACCACCTTCACCTCCAAATTCTCATTTTTTTATTTTTTCATTCGGTGTACAGAGTCATATTGGAATTTCGAGTAAATTAGAATCACGCTTTGCAAGATCTATTTAGAGGCGCACTTCCAATAAAATTTTCAAGACTATAATTTTTATTTTCAAATCTAATGAAAATTCTGAATTCATCGATACTTTCTATAAAAAAACGTAGAAGAAGAGGCATCGTTGTGGCCGGGGGGATAGTACTACAAAATTGTGGCGCAATTAAAGGTTGGTTTGTAATAAAGTTTTATCAATTAATTTTGAATGCATGTTTATGTCGAAAAGTTTTATAATAAATGAGGGATAGATATGATGTAGCAGACAAAAGTTGTATGAGGTTCCTTTTAAAATTTGCCAAGTGGATTATTGGGTCTCATTTTTTCAGAAGAATGGGCCAAATTCATTTCTCTCTCTTCCTTTTTTATTTTTTCTCTTTGATTGAAATCTTTAATTTTTCAACATCTCTTCTTTTTTTAAAAAGGGAAAAGTGTCAAATATACCTCTAAACTATTTGAAAATATATAAATATATCATCCGTTTAAAGTTTGGTTCACTCATGCTCTTGCTGTCCAACTTTTGATCCAATACCCTCTGGGCGTTAGTTTGACTGTTGGACCATATCCAACTCATTTTCCATTTATTTGAAATGCCACATGGAATTGTCATGTCATTGTTTGACCCTATCACTATGACATTTTATAAATAAATGGAAATATATTTGCACTCATAAACATCTAATACGACCCGTAATCAAACCACTTTTAAATAAATTAATTCGAATCGATTTTCAATAATTCTGTTTAATTTTTCGATAACTTTCGCAAAATGAAGTAATTGATCAATTAAAAAATATAGGAAGAATAGAAAAAAAGAAAATTGTAACCAAAAATCCATTAATTATAATTCCTTAAATGACTGACAATTCCATGTGGCCTTTAAAGAAATAAAAAATGATTTAAGTACATTTCACAAAGCCATGGTCTAACAACGCCCATCAAGGTCATATTCGGATCAAAGATTTGGACAGTTGAGAGCCATGAGTGAACCAATTTTAAACGAGGGTAATAAATCTCAAACCGTTTAGAATAATTTTAGGGGTATATTTTAATAAAACCATTTTTTTTCATTTTAAAAATGTTTTACCTGGTTACTCAATAATGTGAAATATATAGGTACGGTCACGTTAGTAACATCCCCTAAATTCGGTCAGTAAACGTTTCTCTGTCTTTAGTTGAGACAGTTTTTGTCATTGAATTTGAGATCGGGAGCGGTACGGCGGTGTAGCGATAGCCATCGCCTCCACGTGCTAGTCGACTTAGCAGGACGTGTCGGTCCATTTAGACGGTCCTTGCTCCTCCTACTGTTCACGTTACTAGAGTATGACGAATTTTACCAATTCGGGTGGGACTGAACCAGGGTAGATTATAAAATCTATTGTCAATTGACAAATTAAATTTAATTTTTATGTTTATTTTTTGTTTGTTATTTTCATTCACTAATTACCCAATGTACCAACACAATTTGTGCTACTATCTTATGATAACCAAAATCAAAAATTTTCCCACAAACCCAATTTTAAATTTATTAATTACTCTTCCGTCAATTTAAAGATCTTTTTTTATTCTTGAAATCAAACCAAGTAAAATTTGATTGATCTATAAAGTATATTTTATTTTTTTTATATTAACATAGAACTAAAGACGGGGGAGTAGTGGGGGCGTAACTGTTTTTATAAATAATTTTCCATGTAAGTTTTGCAAAACATAGTTGAATGAAATGATGGAGAGTAAAATTAAAACCAAAAAATAATTAATATATTTAAATAACTATTTATTTTAATTTTAAAACTAAAACAATTAATTTTTTATGATGGTTAACGTATCTTAGGTTAACATTTTTTTTTAGTACGTAATTATTTGAATTCAAAGTTAAAAATTAATAACTCAGTATATTTACTCTTGATTTGATTTTTGGCAAATGACATAGTATTAGCTATATAAAAAAGGGCACGAAATAAAATATTAATTTAAGAGTATACATGAAACTCCATTTTAGTAATGTAACTCTTTTTTTTCTTTGATCTTTTTATTGTATTATTTTAAATTTATGTAATGAAATTTATTAAGATTAAAAAATAATAATATCAAGTAGTACTTCATATTAAAGAGAGGGGTAATTAAATGGTGAAGTGGAGGAGTGAAAAGAGAAAATGAGAGGTTGAAAAGACACGAGACCTATAAATATACTTTTTTTCTATTAAAAAAATTTCTCATACAACTATTACATGGCATATCTCATACACCATAAAAAAATTCATGTGTATCTGTTTAATTAATAATTTTAGGTGCTACTTGATTTAAATATTAAACTTATAAAAATTAAAGCTAAAGAATCCCAAAAGAGAAATAAAGTTCATTACGTAATATTTCTTCTTTTAATCAAGAGCCACTTTTTCTTAATTATTTTCATATAAAATAATATAACATGCTATTAAAATATTATATATTAAAGAAAGAAGAGTTAGTTTTCTTGCTTGTCTTTTGGGAACAACCAAAAGGGTGCATGGAGAAAAATTTGAAGATGGTTTTAACATAAAGGCCTAATGACACATACAACTATTTTGAAATTATATGGTAAAAAAGATACGGAATTGCAGACTAACTTAATTTTAAAAGTTAATTCATAAAAAGGAATTTATTTAAGTGCATATAAAGAGATTACTGATTCATTTTTCAATTAATATGAGACTTTAACCGACTCTAACACTCCCTTCATTCTTAGGTTCCACTGAAGTATAAATTGAAAGCTCAAACAGAACATGTTTTCGATATCCTGCAAAAAGAATAGATAATATTTGATCCTAACTCAATCCCAACCATCACTTCATTTCTCAACCAAATACGAAATTTTAACCCCTCTTATAATATTTATTTGAAAATGTCCCAAAAGCTAATAGTTTAGTTTATAAAATAGTTAGAAGGGGAATCCTGCAGTAAAAGTGTATTTGCATAATCAAAGCCATCATAACTAAAGCCACTTCCTCTACTTAAAACAATTAATTAAGTAACCATCATTAATTAGCACCGCCATTTTATTGTGAGTAGTAGCAATTTAAAGGTAATTATGGTTAATGATGGACACTATTATCCTTAATGAAAAACAAATTATGGATAATGCTAAATGGCTAAAAATTTGTAATATTTTTTTATTTTTAAATTAAAAAATATTAAAGTTAAAAGGATAAAATATTTTTAAAAATAAAATAACATAATTCAAAATAAGTTATATTTACCATTTTGATCAGTTTCTAATCAAAAGAATTTTCCAAAAACAAATTCTAATTAATTAATGGTCTCTATCATGATGAATAAGATAAAAAGCATAATAATTACTCTAAAACATTTTTGGTTCATGTAACATCTTTTTCATCTCAAATTGCCGACAAATTAAAGTTAATGTCATTGATGTTTGATGGCTCATTTAATTAGTTTCAACCAAATTATAATTAAGTTCGTAGTATTGAAATAAAGTCAAAAGAAAGTTGGTGTTATGTCGATAATTAGTTTTGCCAAAGGTTTCAATCACTAAATAAAACAAGTTCATATTTTTTAGTGTACTCACTATATCTATTGATCGATTCAGTTTGATTTTATATATAATTGAATTTTAATTTTTATGTACGCTAAATTAATAACAAATCAAGAAAATATTCTTTATTGATTTTTTGATTTTCTATTTACCCATTAAAAAATCCCATAAAATAAATATATAGAATTCTCTCTTAGCTTCTCTAACAATTTAGTGTGATATTGTGAGACAAACAAATCAGTTCTAAAAATATGTTGCTATAGTGAAACAAGAAATGTAATAAGAAATTGCATCAATATAAGTAAATGTAGTACGAAAGTTACAACTACATGTTACAATCAAATCACAATACGCAATTTCTAATGTGAAGTGAAATACGGTGATGTAGTGTAGATTACTGTATAGTATCCATCATGTTAAATTATTAATATTTAATACTTTTGAAGGGTACAACGGTAAATTACTATCATCTTAATGGGTAATCGGTATACCCAATAACCTATATCGATAGCCCATACTAAAAGTTGATACAAAATTTATAACCCAATAATTCTTATTTATAAAACAATAAAAACATATTAGCCCAATTGTATGTTTTTGATTCAGTTTATTAGTCGTTTTAGTTTTACACAAAACGCTCTTTAATTTTAAAAAAAACTTATTTTATTAATAATTTTTGAATTCTAAATATGGCTATTAATGCTTTATGAAGTTATTTGATATCAAGGATAGTATGAGAGAAAAATAATCAATTTTTTTTATTAATAAATAAAAAATATTTATTTTTTAATATAAAAACCAAATAAAATACCATCATTTGCAATTTGACCAATATACCAAAATTCAAGGTCATCTTCCTTTGTTTATATGAAAAGAAACAAAAGGACAATAATTAAACCATTAGATACAAGTAATAAAGGAACCATAATTTTCACATGGCAAGTAAAAAAATGAAAGAAAAAAAAAAGGTTATAGTTTAAAATTATGGAATTAGTCACAATTAACAATTTATCTATAATAAAAAAATAGGTATAGTTTAAAAATATTATAAAAGATCAATAATAACAAATGTTTTCCCCTCTCTACTCCCTCTTCTTGCACTCTATTCTATATCTCTCTTGTCAATTGTAATAGAAAAATTACATTTTGTATTTTATTTTAATTATATTTGAAAAATTATATTTTATTTTTTTAATTAATTGTATTTGTATTCATACGAGTATAATATACATTTATTTTCTCTGTCAAATATACTTGTATCCAATCAAAGAGATTATTAATATAGTTGTATTCCTTGTATTTCAAATACAATTGATACAAAATAAATAAATAATACACTACAAAAATATAAATGTAAAATTGAATTTGTTGTACTTCGAATACAATTGATACAAAATAAATATAGAATAAAATGTAAAATATATACAAAATATAATCTTCTTTCCTTCCTCTCTCGATCTTGCTCGTCTCTTTCCTACCTTCTTCCCTAATATTTTGCTATTTATCACAATTAAGTAAACTATAGCTATATAATTCTATTTAAGGTCTAATGTTTGTTATTTATGAAAGTTTCTCTTATTATTATTTTTTTGATTTCCCATCCAATGTCCGATATTCACATTGGAACCTAACTAACTTCGGGTTCACGTCAGAAAATTCTACATTATGGTAAAATGCTTCCTAACAAAGATAATTTTATATCTACAGAAATTCAAACTCAAGCCTTTTAACTAAATATAAAGTAGTATTTATCACTCAACACAATCGTGTTGATAATGCATATTTATTATATTAGCTAAATATTGAATATGCGTTACAAAAATTTTCTACTTCGAAAGGGAGGCAAGTGCAATTTTTATAGTACTAATAATATAAGAAATTGAATTTTTTTCATACGAATTTGAAATCATGAAATTAACTCCAAGTTATGCACTAATTATATTATATGTAGTTTTGGAAAGAAAAGAAAAAAGGATATTTATGTAAATAGTCACTCTCTCCATTGATTTTTTCTTATCTATTATACTATTTTGGGATATCTACTACTACATATTTAGTTCATAAAATTAAGGGATAAGGGTCTAAAAAGTACCTTATATTTGATCGGATTTGTTGTTGTGATAATAAACTTTCATGAGGACCTATTACCTCTTTAGACTATTTAATGTCGTATTTTAAACACATATATTTGCTCACGTGGACATAAAAAATAATGCAAAATTACAAATAGTAATGTGTCCACATGAACACATATATACCTTTTAAATACACTATAGTTTAAGGGATAAAAATACACTATTAAATGTTCAGAGAGGTAATAGGTCCTCATGAAAGTTAAGTATCGCAATAGCAAATTCGATCAAAGTTTGGATATTTTTCACACCCTTATCCCTAGAATCAATAAATAATTTATCATATTGTATCTATTGTATCCTGATTATTAAATAATATATACTTTTTATTATTTAGATGACTTTTATTTAATAAAGATGTTTTGATAAAATTACTCCTATAATTAATTCCTTCTTAATATCTATGTCAAGTCAATCGTACGCCATTAGTATTAGAGATAAGTTATTATATTGACTGTGTTTATTTTTCTTAGGTGACAAATTAAGGTCACTCATGGTTGATGGCTTATTTAGTTTCAAGTAATAAGTACCGTTGAATTAAAGTTAATGTTATATTGTTATCAGCTTCTTCAAATGTCTCAATCACTATTCATTAATAGTAACTAATCAATAGATTGTGTAGTCACTTTCTCCTGTTAATTTGCTACATAATTAATTCTGAACTTCACTATAGCTAATTACAAACATATAACAGCCAGAGGTGTACACCTTTTAACAACACCAGCGAAGTCTCTCATGCTCCCTTTACAACGAAGTGTTCACCTCACTTACAACGTGTCCATATCCACGTTTCTCGGCCAACCCACTACGATATCCTCCATGATGGAGAGTGCGACTCTGGCATTCACCTACCTCATAGGCATCGAGACCTGCAGGGTCGAGCGAAGCACGTGGGAGAGAAACACACGGAAAAGAGCGGGAGAAACGAGCGAATTCGGCTATGTATATTTGGTTAGTGTATGATTCATAATTATACCTGATGTCAACTTGTCCACTCCACATTTGGAAATGTGAGAGATTTTGGGGGTGAGATTGTGGGTATGTAGAGTATTGTGATAGCTGAGTGAGAGCCTGGGGAGAGACGCCATGGCCGAGCGAGATTGAGCAGAGGGAGGACGAGAGACAGAACACCTAAGAGCGAGAGAGGGAGGAGAGCGGGATGAGAGGTAATTGTATATGTATATAATTGTAATATTTACATTATGACATTGCTAGTAATAATGGCACGATAGAGAGAGGCCGAGGCGAGAGATGGAAGATAGTGAAGTGGTGGCGAGAGAGGTCAATTGTATTAGTATATAGGCTAAAAAAAAAAAGTGTATATTATACATTTCTATTTTTTATATCCTGGCGAATTATACATCTATAACATGACTAATTATAGATCAAACTCAAAGTCAGTCCCCGTAATTATAGTGTATGTTATGGTTGTGAGGTGGTAATTAGTAGACGCCAACTATAGCTATGACTGGAATCATCAAGAATAGTGATAATCAAATCTACTTATCCGCTAATTGTAAATACTATTTCTTCCGCCCGCCCGACACTAATTATAGTACGCTACTAGTAATAGGAGACTAAAGTACATACTATATATATATATAGTGAGAACTCCACACAGGCACAGTTACCTAACCAGGTTCCCAGCTGACGGCCAGCGCGAGAAGTCGCACTAAATAATATTATATATATACTCCCTATCTAGAAAGGTGACCAAGACTAGGACGTGGATATACTCAGGTATATATACAATATATATCTATATATATATATATATATATCCATGACCCATTGTTTGAAATTAGGGCTATTTCTAGTGAGTATCATGTAATTTGTAATTAGCCTACTTTATAGAAAAACAGAAAATAAAGACACCACGAATACAAGTTCTCTTTTTGTATTTTTCTTCTAAAGATCACCTTAGCTTTCCATGCAAGTTGTAATTTTGAACTATTTATTTAAATATGATTATTTAAATGACGGATAAGTTTTTATATAATCAATTTAATTGATGATTAATTAATGGACCAAATTTTAAAATTTAGCTAAAGGAAAATTAGTTTGACAAATTTATACTACTTAATTACTCATTATAATTATAGTTTATTATAATTATAGATTTGGAGGTGAGAGTTACTTTGGCGAAGTATCAGTCTAGCCCACAACATAATCACGGTTAATCATGCTGTGTTTAGTTTTGGGCCGCATCAACCCTTGTGTGCATCTGGGGCGGCCATCCCTAGCCCTCCCAGACACATGTCGGAACACCATTTCTTCTACGTATGCTTTGGTCTTAATACGTCTAGAATCAAATGATTTCTTTCCAACTCATTTATATTTGAATACTCAACATCAATATACAAAAATCTACTCAAAAACAACCTCAAACTCCTAAGATTCATCTCAATAACTAATCAAACTCATTGTTAATGATTTAAGAATGTGGTTGAGTGAACCAACACTATGAGAGCTTACACAAATCTCTAGAACCTTGACGAACGCCTTTAAACTTTCCACTTTTCTCCTCTTGAAATCTTCTAAAAAACTAAGTGTATTTAGGATTGTGAAAAATGACTCAAATTAGTTTTTACCGCTAAAATATTATTAAAAACGTTTAAAGCTCATGGGATAAGGAAAAGATCAAAACATCCCTCATTAATTTGGATAATTTTCCTTAACTAGACAGACTGACTTCAAACGGACATATCTTCCTCATCCGAACGCGAAACTTAGCAAACTCGATGGAGTTGCAAAGAGGATTAATTCAAGACCTCTCATTTGATATCTAATAGGCCACCTATTTCATCTTGTATTGAAAGTTATGGTCGTTTGAAGTTTATCAAAAACTCACAACTTAATTATAATTCGAAAGAACATCAAATTAGCTCTTTTAAAATTGATTTTTTCTAAATTTAGCTCTTTCTAAAACGGGATGTTACATAGAAATAGATTTAATGTAGATTTTGAGAAGCAAAAAGTAGAATCTATTTTACAAATAACTTGTCATATTCATTGTTTATTTTCTTTGTCAGTGTACATATATTACATGCAATTATTATAGATAAATTCTACATACAATAAATATACGTATTCACAACCCAACCATGGATATCATATCATTAATTTGAATTGTCTCGAATAAAGAGAAGATGTGTATTATGAACGAGCTACTGTTGTTAATACATTTTAGGTTATACACTTAATTATACAATTTACAAACATTTTACTTCACATTTTTGCAGAGAAAAAGGTTCAAAAAAACGATTATAAATTGCGAATTATACATTGCAGTAAATACAATTTCTCTACTTTATACAACAGAAGTGTATAATTTGTGGTTTCTGTTTTTTGTAACGATAACGAAGAAACCTATATTTTCTTGCTATACACTTAATATTGCAAAGCGAAATAGGCATGAATTATACAATTGTGCATTAATACAATTGCAAGTGAAATAAAGGGATAAGAAATTATACAATTGAATCGAAATAGGCAGCGATTTAATACAATTTAAGACCATCGCATTATACCTTATATATGTATAGCGAATTATACATTTTTATATTTGCTATGGCGCATTATACAAAGTTTACTATAGCATACAAATATGAATTTTTTGTTTGCTATGTGAAAGTTGCCCTAATTTTTATTCTAGCTTAATAACAAGTGTTTATATGCATTTTTTTATTTTATCAAAATACTAAAAATTTCTTTACCTTAAGGCAAATTAAAATAGTTAACTCCAACAAAGAAGAGAGAGAACTACGAATTAACTAAGTTTTCCAATAAAAATGTATAACATGCCAAAGAAAATAGGTGATTTTACAAGAATGGCTTAGAGTTGAGTTGTCCTTTGAACTTTTGACCTCTATTGTCCCACTGATAAAATTTCAATCTTAACAAGTATTGACTTTTGACCTTGAAGATTTAATAGGACTAGTGGAGGATAAAAATTTAAGACTATAAATTTTCAAAGTTATTGTACATAATTTACCAAAAGAAAACCTTATAACTTTCAAGTTGTAAATGGACCAACTCAAAGTCCAACTAACTCCCATGGGCTACTTCCAAACCCTTTATCTACCTAAGCCCAAAGTAATCTTTTGACCTCTTTTGTTTTTGGTTGTTATTTACTTGGAGTCTTTCTTTAATATGCAAAGGTGAAAAAGGTCTTTGATGAGCACTTATTTGTAGTGTTTTATTGAATATGATTCTTTATAATGTAAAGAGGGGAACAAGAATGTTCTAATTATAACTTTTTTTTTACTTTGTTTTTATTAGGTTTGACCATTTTGTGCTAAAGAAATATACTTTATCCTATATGATAAGCTTTTATTTGTTTGTTGGCTAGTGGTTGAATATATAGATGGGGCTACGTGTAAATTATAGGAATTTTATGTCACAACTATACTTCTTTCTGTAGGAATATAGATCAAATCTTCGCTAATATCGCTTCGATCCACCTAAAATCGTAATACGCTCTGAGGAATTCCTACCACTAGACTTTTCTATACTCAATGTAAATTGTCTAAGTGCTCTCCTCTGTATGCAAATAACTGATCAAATTTACTACTTATTTTTTTGTCACGACCCAAAAATGGACGTGATGGCACTCGTCTTAACCCACCAAGACAAGTAAGCCTAAAACTCAACTATTACAATAAAAATGCAGAAAATTTACTATCAACTTACATTATACCCCAAAACCTGGTTGTCACGTTTACAAGCCTCTAAAAAGATTACAATGATCAAAGAAAATATAAGTCTCATATGATATTGTTTCTAGATTAGAACAAATCATAAACAGAGTAAGGAGGAATGCTAGATGACCAACACCTACCCTCACGAAAAATTCCAGGAGCCTCGACAAGAGAGAAATATCATGAAAGTCACCCGGGCCTATACCTACAAAAATTTGTAGAAAGTCCAAGGGGTTTGAGTACCAACACACGGTACTCAGCAAGTAAACCTCTAAATCAACAAGCTAAGGGATGAATATGGGTACTTCCTACGACCAACCCCCCAAACCAAACCTCACACACCTACAAACCTGCATAAAACCATCAGCCCAACCTAACGCTCACGTTTACCTGAACGTAACTCCCAACAAAAACAGTTAGAGAACAATTTACATATCCTCACAACAACACAGTAGTGTCACCCCATACGATGATATCCCTACGACACTAATGATATAGCAAGCTCAGTAATCACCCCCAAGTCACATGTTCCAACACAAGCGTGGTACTAATGCGAACTATGAAAGAAGAAGGCAAGACAAATCGCAAACACAATATCAAGTTCAACCTACAATGACAACGTCACTGGTGTGTCCTAGACTCCGTCATGGAAAGTGTCACGGGGAGTGTGTGCGAAGTTCATAACCCAGTGCGGATGGGGCATGTCATATGACACCAATCACAAGATCACATGAAGCACTCGTAGCCGCAGCTGGCATCTCAGTCCGGAAACCCAATGGGGACATATCGGTGCCATCCCATCTGTCCATCAGGAGAGCACGCGCACGACACGACCCGCGATAACAGTCAGCATCATGGCGCGCGATACGTCCCCTCGAGTGCGTATACGGATATCCGGCAATCAAGACGGGGCGTCCGCGGTTAGACTAGCGTCTCCTCGAAATATAGTATCCATCGCAGCACGCGATACGTCCTAGAATGGTAACACGTCCCGCGTGTTAAGTAGCATTCTTCTACATGCAACACTAACCTTTCACAAACCTGTCTCAGAATAAATGCATCATGACTGTTCACGGACAAATAATAGGCATATGACCAGGTCTTGTTTCCATAACATTGCACGAGTTCCACCACACAAACAATGAATCAACATCACAATGATTCGAACAAGCCCTCAAACTTTCTCACCATCACACATAGAATAATTAATCACATTGCGTTTTGTATCACTTTTTATTTCATCATTAGAATTAATCAATGTGGACAAGTCAACGCCATCACCAATCCCGTTACTTCCCAATCATATTACCAGAAATACAAACACACGCATTCCATACACTTAACAAGAGTTTAGAAATCCACTTGCCTAATCCAATAAGAAGTTACTACTTCGTTACTGTGAGCCTTTCCCATTTTGTTGACTTTCCGACTTCAAACTAATCTAGATCAAATATTACCACAATCATAGATTTCAAAACTAACAACCGACCCATTTAGCGATGATGTCTTATCAATACTTCTCCCCGAAGTGATATCATATTCCTAATCTTGATGTCAATTAATAGTTCCCAACTCTCATATTTTCATCAATTCAAAACCTAGAGTTAAGTCGATAATTCCTCCACTCCCAAACACTACAACCAAATAGCTTTCATTATAAATATCTCTACAAGAAGGACCCCAATGAAAATGAGAAATCAGTAAGCTTTAAATATCCGACTACAGAAAACAACTATCCTACTCATATCTTTAAACACAATCCCAAAAATTTCCCCCCCAAAACTTTTCATTTTAGTTATACATAATTATCTCAAATTTTTATTTAACATCATGGACAATTAATTCCACATCACAAGAATGCATAGTTACTTTGCGCCACGCAAGGTGAATACGTATGCAGAGCGTGTTAATATTAACCTCCCTCCCACGACTCAATTAATCTCCAACCACTTTGCCCTAAAATTTCCATAAAACGCACTGCCTTCTTTAGACAAACATAATAATAATATATATATAATTACCGTTTCAGATCTTAATTTTCCAAAAATATTTCCTAATTTGTTATCCATACATTAAATTGCCTTGGAACATGTTACAAATGTCCCTCTGGACCCCAGCAACACAAATCTCATAGCCAAACTTTTTTTTGTTGTTTTTTTTTTAAAATTCATTCATGGAAAAATTTTTTAGCCTTTTTTCTCCTTTCCCATTATCCTATACATATATAGGAATATACACTAACAACTGCATCCAACCAATAGTTACGCTGCATAAAAGAAAATTATAGAAAGAACTTTGAAAGGAGTCATATACCTGAAACTTCTTCGTATAGTCCTTTGCGTCGTCCTCATTTTGTCTTAATTTTATTTTTCTAAATTGATAAATCAATTATACCTAAAAGTTTATAAAATTTTACAACTTATTTTAATCTATTATATGTTAAAGTATGGTATAAAGATCTTAACATAATTTTTAAACATTTTAGCCTATTAACATCGGTTAACTCAATTGTCTACAATTATCCATAATTTATTTAACTCTGTTAATGAATTTCTAAAATTTTTAAAATGACCTTCTGGGTCATTACATTTTTATAAGTGATATACATAAATAATACATTATTGATATACTAATTATACATAGATATATACATGTTATACATGAGCTATACATATATTGTATATCCATAAACTATTTTTAGTTTGAGTGGTTAAGTATATAGCTATTTGTGTGAGCTCATGTTTTGGCTAGGAAGCCTAGATAAGAAGCAATTACATGTGAGTAATTAAACTTAAGAAGAAAGATCAAATTCTCAAGTCTTTTTTGGTGGTGAAATGAAGTCAACACATACTTTTTTTGTAATACATCTATTGAATTTCTGGTTTAATTTAAAATTTACTTAGTATCTATTGTTTTTAGTTTTTGTTTCCTCCTAACGATATCCAGACGAAATTGACTTTTTGCTTATAAGAAATAATTTAGTTACTTTTATGATACTTAGATAAAATTAAAATGATTTTTTGTTGCTAGAAAAAATAATTTTAGTAATTTTAATGTAATAATTAAGTGGAGATTAAGTATGTTGTTATGGTTATTACCTTAGGAATTTAATAAAATCATACTATTATAAAAAATGTTTAACCGATTTATATGAATAATATATATTTTTTTATTTAAGTCACTTTTACTTCATTATAATAACAAGTTTACTTATATTTACAAAGAGACATTATTACATTTTACATAAATACAAGTTTTAATGATAGTTAATCATTTATCACACATTTTATATACTTAGGTAATATAATGGTGTCACTTTTTACCAAAAAAAAAAAAAAATGTAATCAAATCTACTGTTCAAAAACATTATAATCCAATTTAAATCTTGCATACATAGATTTAATTTTACTACATATTCAGAGTTAAAATAGTATTGCTAAAATAAGTATAAATAAAAAGTATAGCTAAAATCTTTAATTAATTGTATTAAATGTATCCTTTATATAATTTTTCCTTATTATTACATGGCCCTTTTTCTCAACATCAATACTTAGGCAAAAAAATGACGAACAAATTAACGATAAAGTTCATAGCTCGTTAAAATTATTTTTTGTAGCGTCGGATATAGTGTTATACGAATCTACAAATCATGCCTTTAGACATATATCAAGAAAAGGGCATCCTCCTAATCTATGAATTTCTTTGTGATAGAAAATATTAAAGCCAAACAATTTTTCTTTGGCTAATTTTTGTTAAATTTTGTATCAAATTAAATAACATTACATAAATTGAGACGTAGATTAAGATTTTTATTTTATCATGCGGAATATATTGTAGATATAGAATTTATAATCAAATTAAATTGGTTCTGATCATAAAGTTTGATTTAATTGTACATCATAGCAAATTGTTGTTTCTTCCAACACTCTCACTCTTCCTGGTTGATCTCTCGCTCGTCACTCCTCGTTCGCGCTCGCCGACCTCGTCCCTCACCTCTCTCGCTTTATAACAAACCAAAATGTATAAAATAGCATTTGTATTTGTATAAAGCGAGACAAAATTGTATATACACGATATATGTAGTTCCCACCCTCCCTCTCGTTCTCACTAGATTACTCGCTTTCTCAACTCGCCGCTCTCTCTTTATTACACAAACGCAAATATACAAAATGTGTTTTTTTTATTTCTACTAGAGCGATAGGAAAATTGTATCTAATACATATATTTTCGATTGTCCTCTCATTCTACCCCTCTTTTAGATCTCTCAGGCTCCACGCCCTTCTTCCGATCCTCTCGCTTGGTGCTCATCTCTGTCACTTTATATAATAACATTATACAAATTGATCTTTGTATATGTATACCAAAACAGAGTTATGCAACTGGTATTTCTTTTGTATATGTAAATACCGCTAACAACCACGATTTATACAACTGTATTTTCTCCTTTTGTAATGCCATAGCAAAATTTATACAACTACTTCTTTTGTATATATACTACCCGAAACTATGTATATTTTTATGTTTTGATATGGTGGAACAGGTTAACTTATACAAAAATTGTAGCTATAGCATACAAATAAGATTTTTATGTTTGTTATATTTGAAGATTACTTTACTATTTAGTAATCAATTTCTAAACATGTAATTAATATTATACTTTCTTATATTTAGTGCTTTTCAAATGAAAGAATTCGTTATGACAGCAATTTTGAAAAGACAAATTAGACTTGCTACATTTGGACATAAGCTAGAACTTAACTATAAGTTTTGTATTATATTTGTACTATACAAATGTCTAGTCTGATTTACACTACATATTTTAAAAATATTTTTTTCAATCAATAAATCTTTTATTTAAATAAAACTTGTCATATAAATTGAAACGAAAGTCAAACTATATATTACAAAATCAATTAGCTTTATATTCCAAGTATAGATTATGCTTTTCTTCACATAATTACCAAATATATTAAGACATGGTCCCCTCCTATTCTCCTTAATCCATGTTTTGACAACCTAAATGAGTAGTTAAGCAACACTACAAATCCCAAATAGTGGTCGGTTATCTTTGTCAAAGTTACTTTCTTCGAGACAATTAAGAGAGTAAATAATGTTATTTAAGACTCTTTTAAGAATGTTGTAGTCTTAATCTTGTGCAAAAGAATTCACATTTCATGTGAATTTCCTTTAGATTTGCGACATGTAGCACTTGTAATTTGTTGACATGTGGCTTCATTTTATTTTATTTTACTACTTTTACTGTTTTAGCAATGACTTTTGGAGGATTAGGATTGCAATTTCTTAATTTTTGGTTTGAAGACGGATACCGCTGATTCGATTAATTTAAATTTAAATTTTTAATGAAATTGATTTTCAAAATATGGACCAAAGTTTGGTTTTCCTATGACTTTTGGAGGGTTATTGATAAATTAGTTGATCTTTCGTTTAATAACAAAAAGTAATTATTTAGGTTAAATTAATCTAAATTCACGTCAAAAAAATTAACTTTAAAAGAAAATAGGATTGCTTGTGAACCAATTTAATAGAAAAACAAATAAATGAAACAAAGCTGTTTGTGCAGAAATATCAACTCTTTGACATTGACATAACTTCATAAATAAAGAAAACATGTGGAAAATATGAAGAATAATTTTATAGATATCAAATTGGAGGTTTTAGTCAAAATCATCTTTAAACTATACCTCAAATTTTAAGTGAATACATCCTTACATACACTATCTTCTCCTCCTTAGGGAATGATAGCAACAGGCAGACGGAATGGATACTAGGAATATAAATAAAAATTGTGATTGAGTGGTAAATATTTTTTCATTCTTAATTAGAGGTCTTGAGTTTAAGTTCTCCAGAATATGAAGTCGCCTTTGCTAGGGAATCGCACCTCTATGACTGAGTTTTATGATCGCGTGTGTCCTATTAAGTTGGACTTCATATGAGTACCAATGTCTCAGGGTGCAAATAGCCAACAATGTATTCAGGGTTTGTGTGTGTATTCCCAAGTTTGTAAAGTATAGAAGACATATAAAGTGTTGTGAATCAATAACACACAAAACTAAATTGGTTGCGGGAAAAATTTAAATCCATCGCAGTAGGGGTTATATGGAAATCCATCCCTTGTTAAACGGATTAGACTAATCAAGAGTAGCGGTACCTCAAACTTCAAGAATTTGAGCGACAAACTACAACAACGGAGGACACAAAACGCAGTTCGAGCCAAATGGGAGTTGTGAAAAAAAAAATCGTTGTTGTAAGCAGAAGAGGAAAGCTTGCACAGTGTTTTGAAAAACGGAGGCACTGTACCGGGCGAGGGAGAGTCAATTTTAGCAAGAAACGCAATCGGGTCAGACGAGATTGGTGAACACATCCTATTCCAAACCAGGTCTTGGGTCAGAATATTTGTGTCTTTTGGAAAAAGAAGTGTTTGTCCGAAAGGAAAAAGGAACATGTCCTTCCATAATGGCTCTATCGTTACAAGCAAATTTTCAAATAATTCTGTTATCGAAATTTAGTTAATTTATTGTTTCTTTCGTTTATAAAAGAATGATCTTTTTTCCTTTTTAGTATGTTTTAAAAAAATGACCTCTTTCTTCTTTTGGTAACAATTTTTCACCTAGCATGTTTAAGATCACAAGATCAAAAGGTAATTTTATACATTTAACTTAACTTTAATTTAGTACCACAAAATTCAAAGTCTTCTTTATACTCTGAACTATTATTTTTAAGAAAAAAGAAAATTAATTTATGAGATTAATTCAATAAATTTTGTCTAAAATATTATCACTCAATTGTGAAAGCCAAAGCGAGCGATGACAATGACTACTTAACTCTTTAAGAGCTAAACGAAGTGTGTCTTAATATAAAGGCAAGACTTTCATTTCTTCTACTAATATGAAAGAAATAACTTTTCATTTTTTCTCCAAATTGAATTCTCCCACGTTTTATAATTTCTCACTCATTTTTGTTTCCCATTCAAACCTTGCTAAAACTCAACGCCAAGTATATTTTCCATTTTAATTAGAAATGAGTTATATTTGGACAAGCCATTTTGCCTTTAGTTAACAAAAAGAATAACCCCATTATCAAGAATGGACCTTGGAATAGGAAAATAGAATGTATTTTTTTCCTCTAAATTAAATTAACAAGTTGGTGCTTGGATGATGGGAGAGCCAAATTACTTGTAGGCGGAGAAATTCTTAATTACAATGTCCCACATGTTAAAAGCATGCAAAAAGCCATCATTAAAGGCACAAACCAAAAGAGAAAAAGCAAGTTTATTATTATTAGAAGAAGAAAAGATGTATTCTTGGTTAATTTGCAGTCTTTTTATGTCTATAATATATGATGGTCTATCAAGAAAGTTGAGAACTCCTTAATTTGAATGAAAACAAAGATTAATGGGGTTTGATTTGACTACATCAACACCAATCAATTTCATCAAGAAAACACTAATCCATCCCTTTGTTTAACCAACAAAAACAATTTCAAACAATTTTATCGTCGAACAAATAGTTCATAAATAACCTTTTCGTTGACATACTAATTTTTACTAAAAAAAATATATAATGAAACTATATTTTAATTTTAAAATATCACGTGACGTTAAAAAATATCTCATCAACCCCTCTAGACTCTGCCCAAATGAATAAAACCTAATTCTTTTCATATTCAGCCACAAAAATAGGTTTGAATCCGATCCAAGTAGAAAAGGGATTGAGTTACCTTAATTTGGATGGAATCCGGATGGAGTCTGAATGATTAAAACAAAGTGTGTTTTTAAAACTTAGAAAATTAATTTTTAGAACATTCTTTTAACTGAATTTATTTACGAAAAAGATATATATACACCATTTGTTAGAGAACAAAGATACATATACACCATTTATTATAAAATAGCGTATATATACATCATTTATTAAACATCGAGAATAATATACACAATTTTTTTACTAAAGAATATATTTGATCTGAATCCTATAGATAAATGGTATATTTATCCCTTTTCCCAACATAAAATAATAATATAGGCACTAAAGTTTTTGAATTTTCATCTACCTTCCTATCATTTCCCTCCTATTTCCCTACTTAACTAGACAATATAAAAAAACAAACTCTTTCCCCCATAAGATAAAATAATAATGAAGGCTACAAAAATTATACTTATAGACTATAGTATCATCTTTATTTTATGTTATTACCAGATATACAATTCCTGGTTAAATTTTTTCTATAGGCACAATTCAGGCATCAATTTGGTTCCTGACAAGTCTTGGTCATTGTAAAGTACTTCTATTAATGTCACCAATGAAAAATTTCTTCAAATTTTGACCAAAATTATGTCAGTTCTTTATTCACCATTTTGTCTATGACTTATTTCATCTCATTCCCTATTTGTTTTTAGTCAATTTAACAAAAAAGTATTTTTATATTAAGTAATAATTAAATTTTAAAATTTTTATTTTACTATGATAAAATTATTTATATTTATAGAAATATCTATTACTATTTGAATTACGAATTTAAAAAATCTTTCTTAAATTTCGTATCGAGTTAAACTAACTAGTAGCAGATTTAAAATTGTCATTAAAGGGTATCAGTTACGAGGTCAATAGGATTAAAACACACAACCTCAATAAATTATCGCAACAACTTAATCACTAGACTAAACAGTTAACTTGTATAAAAAATGTCAATACATGTGTATATATATATATATTTAATAAAATTTGAATTTTATATATAATATAATTTTTAAACGAATTACTTAACATCCTGAATGAATAATCAAACTAAGTCGTATAAAATGAAACGGAACTTACCTTGTTGAGAAAGCTAGATTCTGACTAGCTTATAAATTACAGTTGCAGAAAGAAAGAGGGCAAAAAGAGTGATTGGTGGTTACTTAAACTCAGCCAATGCCACAGATAAAGTTAAAAAAAAGAAGGTTCTTTAGTTGAATAACAAAAGAAAAAGTTGCTGATTTTTATTAAGTTTATCCATCTGAATCTTCATAAAACTTTCAAGTATTTGTTGTTATAATGGTTTTCTTGGAATTACAAAGTTTTTGTTTTTTTGAATCATAGAATAGAATAACCATTGGGCTAGTTTTTTTGTGACTTTTTTTATGGAAATTGGAAGTGTAAATGCCATGTGGTGAGCTCAGAGGTCAGCACATGGCTTTCTCATACTTCAAAGTGTTGAAACAGTAGAGGGGTTTTAGAATTTCAAGAGAATCAGTGACAGAGGAAGACCACTAGATTAGTGTTAGAAAAACCAAAAAAAAAAATACATTTTTAATTTTTTTTAGGTGAGTCTATGAAGAGGAAACAGCACATCAATTTAATTCTTGTTTGTAATTCTTAAATCTCATTATTTATAACCTACTAAACCACTTGTTTTTCTTCCATTTTACCAAGTTTTTGTATGCACTTGACTCAAGCTAGTTGAGTGCTATATTTTGTTTTTCTGAATCTTGAATATATATTGTTTGACACTTACTTATACACTCTCAAATCAAGATTGGAAGTGTCAATCATCTTGTTGATTGTTCATCAAAGTTTCCATTTTTTACCCCCCTTTTCTTTATCCAACATTTAACTTTTTCAAGTGCTACCTGATTGGGTATAATAACTTTTCTCTTTTTGTTACCCTTATTTCTTTTGCAAAATCTTGAAGAAAAAAAAACCAAATCAAATGTCTTGTACTATGTCTCTTCTCAGATGCTCAATACCATGGATTGCAGTTCTGGTTCCCCCATACTTGTTATTTGCCAGTTTTTCAGGTTATGGGGTTGTTTCTATTTCCATCACAACTTCAGTTTTGGTTGTATCTACCATAGCTTTCACATTCTCAAATCAAAAACATAAAATCCTCAAGAAATCATCAGTCCAAGAAGAACGTCAAAATGTTAACTTTGGACAAGATGAGGAAGTTTTATCACTCCAAAATCCAAGAATTGAAAAAGGGGTTGCTCAAAATGAGATCTTTAAACAAGTTAAGCAAGTTTTATCAGTCAAAAATCCAAGAATTGAAAAAGGGGTTGCTCAAAATGAGATCTTTAAACAAGTTGAAGAAGTTTTATCAGTCCAAAATCCAAGAATTGAAAATGGGGTTGCTCAAAAGGACAACTTCAAACAAGTTGAAGAAGTTTTATCAGTCCAAAATCCAAGAATTGAAAATGGGGTTGCTCAAAAGGACAACTTCAAACAAGTTGAGCTAGTTTCATCAGTCCATAATCCAAGAATTGAAAAAGGGGTGTCTCAAAATGGCAACTTTGGTCAAGTTGAGCAAGTCTCATCAGTCCAAAATCCAAGAATTGAAAAAGGGGTGTCACAAAATGGCAACTTTGGTCAAGTTGAGCAAGTTTCATCAGTCCAAAATCCAAGAATTGAAAATGGAGTTGCTCAAAATGAGAACTTTAAACAAGTTGAGCAAGTTTTATCAGTCCAAAATCCAAGAATTGGAAATGGGGTGACTCAAATTCATGATTTATTCTCAGAAAGTGAGAGTCTTGGTGGCCCCTTATCTTCAAGTGAAGATTCAGATATTGAGTGGCCATTCTCAGGTGAGTTAGAACAGAGTCCACTATGCTCAGATGGTTCAATTTCTGATGAAGAAAGCCTTATTGAAATAGCACTTCCAAGTGGTCAATTTGTAAAAGATACTCCCAAAATTTCTTTTCATCAACAACAACACCAAAAGGTAGTATTTGCAGATTTAGTACCACAATCCATCTTTCAACAACATTGCTTCATGGATTTCTTGGCAGATATAAGTGATGTCTATGAAGAAGACAACTTGATAGAGATTGACATATCCATGGGATCCATCAAATGTTCAGGATTTGAGATTTCAGCATAAATGTGGCTATAATTTAAATTTTCTTGATGTCTACTTGTCTAATACTAATTTGTTTTTATCAAGTTACCGATCAGAATTGTGGTGAAGTGATAAATACTCTTTCATTCTTAATTAAACGGTTTCAGGTTTGAGCTCCTGAATACAGAGTCACCTTTGTTAGCGAGCGAGATCATTTCTGAAGTTTTTTACGGTGGTGGACCGATGAATACTCTTTCGTGGTTAATCAAGAGGTTTCGGCTCGGAATTCTGAATATGAAGTCGTATTTGTTAGAAAGTGGGAAAGTTTCTCTAAGTTTTTTTTATCCTTAGATGGATTTTGTGCTAGCCAAATTACATTTTCTATGGTTGTGAACAGTGAAGTTTGTGCTTGCTAATACATTGAATTTGCCCAATGAAAAGAGACTTTGGATACCAATCATATTTGTTTTATCTTAAATGTACATTAAAGTGTTCTTAAAAGTTTAAAAGATCATGTTCCTAGGCAAATAAATAAATAAAGATTATTCTATTTCCATTTCTTTATGTCTTAAATCTTTTTTTTTTTTTTTTGCTGTATTTGGCTTATCTTAGTATATTCCATTTGTTGAATCATATCTAAATCTTAGGATCTACATCACATGTACTGATCCTGTTGTAACATTTTCTTGATTTTCATTTTTGACATTTCAGATACACCAAGGAGTGTTAACTAGTCAATTTGGATAAACTTAAAAAGAAATAACAAACTACATTCATTTTTAATAATCACAGCACCCTTTTTTAGATTCCGGAGACGAGAGTGAATCGAAAGAAAACGGAGCCAAGGAAGAATGGTAAGTGACGGAGGGGCGGCGAGGCGCACAGAGAGAGAAGAATACAGAGGAACATAAAATAATAGAAAAAATGGATAATACTTTGATTTATATGTCTGATTCTTTTTTTTATTAATATGCAAAAAAAAAAAATTTATATTAATTTTGTATAGTTTCTTGATATCGAATTAATGTAATTTAATTTAATTTTAAAATTTTGTAAAATTATTTTTTGAAAAGCGCAACATAATAATTAAAAATAAACAAAAAAATAGCTTTTAAGTCAAAAAATAAATTTTAAATAATGGTAAAAAAAATAAAAAGTAGGGTTAGTCTTAGTTTTGACTACTTTTGATTTTAAACTTTTCTTGAAGTCAATTTAAAGTTATTTTTAACTTTGTTAAAATCTCTTAAAAGTTAAAATTAATTTTTAAAAGTAGATTTAACCATCTTTTAATTAGTCGAAATAGGCTCTAATTCAAATTATCTGAACATAAAATTTGCATATAACTTGTTACTTATTGGACTTTCTTAATAGACTTGTTATTTCCTGTGGTTCATGAACCAAGCTCTATAAATTGCGTTTCTGGAAAAAAAAAATTTGCCAGAATTTGAATAAAATAATATTTTACCTTTGTTATTTTATGTTTTTGAACATTTTTAACGTGTAAACTTTAATATTTTTTAAAAAGATCAGTTTTTTAAAATAAAAAAGATATATAGACATTTTAAATTTCTAATTAAATTCTAGCTAAATTTTCAGATCATTTAGCATTATCAGTAAAATAGCATTTTTTTACCCAAAAGTGATTGATCTTCTTGGAGAAAACGATATCTTAGTCCATAAATTTGAGGGATTCATAGCATGACAAATGTTCGATCCATTTTTAATGTTTATTTAGGGAAGAACAATACAAAGTGTGACAATTTAACAATTTAGGAAGATTATTTAATCATTTTGTATATTATTGTATTTGTATATATGCTATTTTTTCTTCGAAAAAGAGTTTTCAATTGAACACCCTTGACACTATGTGGCTATGCCTCTGGTCACAAACATGGCGGAGTAGTAAATAAATAATTATCTCGAAATCATTTATATATAATTTAGCAAAACAAAATAGGAATCAGAAGGGGTGGGGAGTTGGGGTGGCGGGAGTGGGATAATTAAGGGTTAGGAGCAATAAACATAGAACGTCACTTATAAAACTTATTTCTTAAGAAAAAGTCATTTTTCTTATTTTTAAGAGAAAACGGTTTTAAAGATTTTGTTCAATCAAACATGAACAAATAAGAAAATATTTTTCTTCGAATCCAACATTACCGACCCGATAGCGGAATGTACCGGAACCGCTGGTTCAAGGAAATATTGGGCCGTCCGGTCTGAGAGATTTCTCTCTCTTTTCATTAAATATGGGCTTTCATGTAGCCCAAATCTTCTCACTAACTCAATAACAACATTCTTAACATCATATTGCAATAAAAATCAAGTTCTTTTTTCTCGTAATCAACGTTTTATGTTATATTTTATTTCTCTATAATTTTTTTACTTATAATAGCAACAACCATCTTTATAACAATTTTATTTTGTAAAATTATCCTTCTTTCTATAACATAATAATTAACCATTTTTATAGGAATAAAATCTCTTAGATTATTATCTCAATAATAGATTTAGAAATTTTGACCAACTATTTTGATACTTCAATGCATTATTTATAACAAGAATATTATCATATGAATATCTATATATATCTATTAAAAGATTTATGTTCTTTATATAAAATGTGATTTTATATGTTTTAGTTATAACTACCGAAGCACGATATAGCGAAGATATTCAATACTACCAAATTGTATAGAATATTTAAGGAAAATTTATATAATTGCAAACTACTAACCTAAAGTATGGAGTAACAGGGTTTGGATTTAATTGTGCTCTTCAACACAAACGTTTTGCCCAAAAATTTAGGCGTCTCACTCCCAAATATCGCGCTTGCCACTCTCCTCCCAATCTCCTCCCTCGCTTTCCTCACTTTTTATACAAACACAAAGTGTATAAATTGTTTCTAATTGTATAAACAGAGAAAAATTGTAAAATACATAGATATATTTTTGTTCTCCTTTCTCCCCTCTTCCAGATCTCGCTCGCCCACTCTTTCAAATTTCGCCGCTCGCCCCCCTCGCATTTCTCACTTATACAACAGAAGCGAAATTATAAATTATAACTTGTCATTTCTTCTGTTTGTATAAAACTTGAGAAAATTGTATATACACATTCAAGTACCATATTTTCGTCCTATCACTTATAAGTTATACAATAAAATACTCTCCTGCAGTTTCTTTTTCATTTTAATCCAATTTTTAAATGTATCTAATTTCTCTTTCTTTTGCGTTTTTATACATTCGATTCAATTGTATATTCTTGTTAGTCTCTTTGTCTCGCTCTTTCTCATTTTATACCAATTCAATTATATATAATGTTCTATACACTTATAATAATACAATTCGTTTTATATACTTCATTTTATACAATTTGCTTCAACTGTATATGTATAACGAATTATACAGTTTCTATGTTTGCTATGGAGGACAATTATACAAACTTTGCTGTAACATACAAATATAATTTTTTTTATTTGCTATATGTGAAAGTTTGCGTAAAAGACTACGAGAAAATAAAAGAGACATAATTTGCTGATTTACAAGCGATTCAGATTTAGAATGGGACGGATTTAAATATATCCTGATATAAGACGAAATAAAGTAGCATAAATAAAATAAAATCTTTTACGGGGTGTGATACGCAAGAATTTAAATCTTTTAATTTATATATATAATATAAAATATAATTTCATGACAACAATGACTTAATGGGCTAGAATTTAAACACCAAAGCAACTATATATAAAAGATATATGGTTGATGATGATTTTTTTTTTACAATTAAAAATGACTTCTCTCGAATTATTTTTTTATATTTTTATAAATTATTTTCTTATTTGAAAAATATGTAAGTGGTCCAAGTTATTAATATTTCTAAAATAATTTGCGTATAGAAAGTGTCCAAACCAAAAAAACATCGTTTTTCTTGTTGTAATATAATATGATTGAGACTCTTTTATTTAAAAAAATTATATATGTGTGTTTAATATGAAAAAAGAAAATAGCTAAAGAAGGAAAAAGGTAGAATACATTGAAATATCTAAAATTTATTCGTAAATCGAATTATTTCCATTATTTTTTTGTTAAAAATAATTACATTTGTTTTCAGGAGATTATTATAGTGACAACTTAACTACTCAAATTATATTACTATACTCTCTTATTTATACACATTAGTTTCAATTAATCCCATAAGATTTATGCATATTTTAACTGATATTGATACGTATAATTAAATGAGAAAAATATATTTCGTGTTATTAATTTATTTTTATATACAAGTGCTTATAGACACGCATAGAAACTTTTTCAAATTAAAAATATGTAACAACAATATTTTTTTAATTGTATTTTGACATTAAGTTGATCCATACTATATTTTAAATATATTTAAATAAAAATTAATTGACAAATTTAGAAAATTAGGAAGAAGCTAAAATCCAGGTAGGAATGAAATATAATATTCTTTGCTGCTTATTAAGGCTGTCCCCATCTCTCTCTCTACCGACACTCACTATTTCTATTTTTTTAAAATTCGATTTTACGTCTTGTATTTGATATCTGTATTGAAATTCAATTAATTTAAAGTTATATTACATAGGATTAGAATCTCAATTGGGAGAAATCACTCTTTATCAAAAAAAAAAAAAAGTACTACTTAAAGCTTGAATTTGAAACATTTAATTAAGGAAGAAACAACTTTATTAAATTTAACAGTTGCCTTTGATGAAGACGACGTAGACTACTACTCTCTCCGTTTCATATTAGATGAGTATATTTTTATTTTATTATATAATGATTAAGAAATTATTAATAAATTGATCACTTTATTATATTTTCCTTTATTCATATTAATTATTGTACATAAAAATAAGTTAGAAAAAGTATACGTAAAGTTAGGAATAGCATGTATTGATAATTATTCATATTTCAAAGGTCATATTAATGGTGAGGATAAAATTAATTAAATTTGTTCAAATTTAATATGTACGTAATCAAGTAACTATAAAATAACTATTTTTAGTAAATTGTGTATCAATATAAGGAGGAGGAAATACTTTCTCTTATAAATACATAAATTAGTGATCAGTTAATATAAAATAATTGTTGGTATTGTTTTTTTTTTTTTCTTTGTTTATTTTTTAATTACTTGTTGGGATCATGAGATGTGAGGTACAGTCTGGCAAACCATATAGAGGACAAGAGTGTGACCCTTCCTACTGCTCAGCGCAAAAGTACTCCTACTATCAACACACAAATACGATTATTAATAGCGGAATCAAAAATTTTATAAGATTATTGATGTGTGATAGCTAAAATAAAAACAAACAATTTTGTGATGTTTGAGGTTCAAATTCAAAACTTCTTGATTCAAAATACTCGTTACTATTGCCAAAAACATGACTTTTGTTAAGGACGTCCAATAATTTTAAATCTATATTCTATGAATGCAGAATCTGCCCATGCCCCCGCACAAGCATAAAATAAAATAAAAAAAAAAGAAAACGTCTATTCTTCATTTTTTTTTTCATATTCCATTAGTTCTCTAGAGAAATAAGTTTCTTAAAAAATAAAGTAAATGAGCTCTCTAATGAAAGTGTGGGTATATTCTACTAATGACATTCCACGTTGATTGTATTATTCCCACCCTTCAACACATCTCACCTTCACATATAACATTCATCCTTATCATTTAATAAGTTCAATAGCGGAGCTAAAAATTTTAATAAAAAGGTTTAAAATTTGATGATATTTTCTGTCAAAAGGAGTTCGGATGAACCCTAATATACTGTTGGCTCCGCCCTTGCCTATAACTAACCTACTAACTCAATGGTTTTATATTATTTTTCTAAATTATATATAAATCTTTTAAGATAATTTCTTTTGCTTAACTATCGAACACAAAAAAAATAAGATTTAAAAAATTATATTCTTACAAAATATTTTTGAAATCACACAGGGACCTCCTGCATGTGTTTGAGGACCCACTCTCTGATCCTGTCATTCCAAAATTTTTTAACATATTTACATAATTTTATTAGGTGGATTAGCTTGGAGAAGATGGATGTTTCTTCTTAAGGGGAATTGCTGTGATCAGACCTAAATTGAAAGATTAAGAATGAGTTACGAGCGATCGATGAAGTCAGAATTTTTATTAATTTTTATAAAAATATATATTCAGGGAAATAATTTAATATTTACCAACTCTATCCATGGTGAAGAAAAACACTTAAAGATAATTAGGTTATACTATCCTTATTTCATTTTGTTTAGCTTACAATGTATATAAGATTTTTTTTTATCAACGAATATATCACAATTTTAAAATTAAAGATTCACAATTTAGTATTTTATAAAATAATAGTAATTTTTCATATATTTATTTTCTTAATGATTTTATATAGAGAATTCTTGGTTCAATTGAATTCATGCTACATCCATCTATGCTCCCTAGCATTTAATAAGTGCCATTTTTGAAAACACAACTGGTAAAATTAATTATAGTACACGTGAAGAGTTATGTTAGGGAAGTTCTTTTTTCATCAGTATTCAGTATTCTTCTATCGAAGTCAGATTAAAATATAAATTTATATTGGAAATTTCATATTAAGAAGGTAAAAAAAAAAATTTATATTTGAGGGAACTCGAACTCGACCTTGTTAAGGACCATGAATAAGTATTTACCATTTCACTATAATTCTTGCTGGTTATGTCACTACACCAAGATAATCTTTAGTGGCAAGCTTAATCGCCACTAAACATATATTTTTAGTGGTAATTAATATTTTTTTAAGTGTTTATAAAGTCTATAACGACATTAAATTTAATAATAATTAATTAATACAGATTAATACGTTGATATTCGCTGTCAATATGTATATGTTTAAAAACATTAATATATAGTCAAAATTAATTACCTACTAACAAAATATTATTCAAATTTTAAAATATAATGTACATGTAATTTACTATATCAAGCATGAAGAGGTTTTGAGCTGTAAATGTGATTCTATTCAAGTTTTTCATAAACTTTTCCTCCACGTGACAAAGTCAAATTAAGTGATATATACACCTTGCAAAAATTAAAAATCACTTTACTTCACAATACTACTAAGATATTCTCCTAAAGTCACAAATGGTTTCTTTTTACTCAATATATATTCGATACTTATTTGAAATATTTTTATCTTATTTGATATTTGATATTTATTTTATGTCGGTTTACTTTGGCTTTATGTTTTTTTAATCAATTTTCTAAGTTTGAATTATTGTTGTACGAATATGTTTTACGTGGTAGAATCAATTGTGAAATCTTTGAGAATTCTCTTTACCTAACCTTAGAATAAAAATTCATTATTTGTTTGGTGTATTTGTTTTGTGTTATACGACTAAATGTCTTCAGAAAATTAATCAAAATTGACTTGATGATAATTTGTATACATAGCATGATAAGGACATTACATCTATTGATAATTAAACTATATTATATAATATATACTATGCAATTGGAATTTGGAGCTGGATACAACTAATTAATTAAGTATTTAATAATGATTTTCGATCTTTTCAATTATTAGTATATAATTTTAACTGGACACTCATTGATTTACCATTTCAATTAAGTTTCATATGGCTCATAAATATCGCGTCAAATACATAAACTGATTCTTAAATTTGTTGGTTTTTTTTCCTTTTAGGTACCTCAACTACATTATTTTTCTATTGATCATTGAACCACACATTTCTAAAACACTGTTGGTTGATTTTGATCGACTTTTCTATTGTAAATGCCTTCAATTGTGTTCGAATTGTAATAAATTTGATTAAATCCACTGAGACAAACCGTGTTAAGTCTCATTGTTTTCTAATGAGTTCAATGAATTAAGTGAAACAAACGTATTCGCGACCATTTTCACTATCACCTTGGACTACTGGTTGTGGAACACATAGTTATCATCTGATTAAACCCCTCCGAATCTGTTCCCATCAGACAACGGTGTTTGTTTAAACGGAACAAATTATGGAGGTTTAATGATTCAACAAGAAAATGACATAATTGAGGTACCTGAGGAGAAAAAACCTAACAAATTTAGGGATCAGTTTATGTATTTGACCTAAATATCGATTCACAAATCTTCTTTTTGAATTAAGTTCTATATGCATGCTTTATTGTCATTTTTTGAGATTTATTGTGCGTTACCCACATGAGTCATGACCAAGCATTAATGGTCACCGAAATTGCCTTCTTCTTATGTGTGTGCGTCACTAAGTTACTTTCAGCGTAATAAATCAAAATCAAGCTAAAACTCGATCATATTTTCATAGTCATTTCATCGAATTATTAATTTTAGCGTCGATAAGGTTAGAATAAATAAATTTTTTAAAAAAATACTCTTAACTGATCAGCATTGTTCATCTTAGATCAAATCTATATATTTTATTACTTTAAAAAATCTCAAATTTTCTATATATTCTTCTCAATATAATATTTTCAGTAAGTACACCTAATTACATAGATAAAGGCGTGTTACTTCACAAGTAGTAATTAAGTTCTATTAAGATATGTGAGTAGTACATACGCTTGATTAGTGTATAAATTAATGTTTAGAGAAATTAAGCAAATGTGATTAGAAGAACACTTTAAATATTTAAAAAGTTGATTTTTAAACAGTGTTGGACTTGGCGTGTTGGGGAGCAAAAAGAATACTAAAGTAGTATTGGCCAATCTATTCACCTTTTCTCTTTTAAATTTCTTGTTTGTTTGTTTCTACTTTTACATAATATTTTACCAAACTAAAGTTTTATCAAGTTAAAAAGGAAATTCCACTAGCAATAGATTATTTTAAAAAATTTATCAATGTAATTTTTGTATATTTAAAGGGTAAACATGTGTTTTATACCATATGAGAAAAGATAATATGACTTGTAAGAAGTAGTCTACCTCATGTTGTGACCTAAACTTTTGAAAAATATATTCAGTATGAAATTAAGTTTCTTAAAAAAATGAAGAAAAGATTTTTTTTGATGAAAGTAAAAAAAATATGTTTTATAAGTGATATTTCATACGAATCGTGTTTCTCCACCCTTTAACAAACTTCATCTTCACGCTCAACTCACCTTATAACCCCCATTTCACATGCCTACTCCACCTCAAAATATATTTCTTTACTTACATATCAAATGTGTTAAAATAAATAAAAAATTCACTTATTTTCCTGAAAGACATATTCATTTATACCTAACACAATAGACAAATTCGTTTTTATAGTGTTATATGTCATCAAAAAATGAATGGAAATTTTAGATGGTTTGGATCAAATACTCTCATGTCAAAAGTTATAGTTTATGATGATAAATTGTAACTTTGTTTTGTAATTAAATCCATACCTAATAAACACTATATTTGATAATAATTCTGATCCGAACCACTTTAACCCCTCATAAAATTTAGGTCACATACATAAACATGTTCCTAAAATTGTTGGGTTTTTCCCTTAGGTACCTCAACTATGTATTTTCCTGTTGAATCACCCAAAATTTATTCCTTTTAAATAACGATGGTTGATGTGGAACCAGATTTTGTGAGGGATATTAATAGAAGATACATATGTTGTTCTAAACTCATTAATTCAATTAATAGTGAAAATATTCGAGAATAATTGTGTTTTACTTCAAGTCATTTGAATACATTAGAAAACAAATGATACTAACACACAGTTTGAATTAAGGGTGATTCAATAGGAAAATTACGTAGTTGAGGTACCTAAGAGAAAAAATCCAACAAATTTAAGGATATGTTTATGAGTTCAGCCTAAATTTTAGGCATAATACATAATTGTGCCCTTTAACTTGGCTTCGAATCACATTTACACCCTTTAACTTTGGGTGTGCACAAGTAGACACTTAAACTTGTTTAAAGTTGAACAAATAAACACACGTGTCCTACATGCCATTTTTTATCCTACGTGTATTGTGCCATGTAGGACTCATGTATTTATTTATTTAAAAGTTGGATAGTTAGAGTACCTGTTTATGCATTATCAAAATTGAAGGTTAAAGTTAAAATTTAAAGTTAAATTTATGATCTAATATATGTATTATGACTAAAATTTATCATACACATAATATTGATATTACCCAACATAGAATAAGAGTTTAACTTTTTAAATTTTGTAGGACCTATAAAAGCATGCTCAAATGGAAGGGAGTGAAAGGATAAAGAAACTAAGGTTTATGGAAAGCCAAGAAGAGAGAGGATTCCGATACTATTAAAATGACAAAACGAGGGAAGAACGACAAAGCATAATATAAGGGCCTCCTCAGAGAGGAAAAGGAGAGAACGAGAGAGAAAGCAATTGCGGAGGCGTACGCAAATGGGAGAATCTAGATTTAAATATATAATTTTTGGATGTGACGCCTTTCTCGAACCCTCACATTGCTCCTGTGTCATTTATTGAATTAAAAGTTTTTTAATAATTAATTAAATTTCATTCTTGATTTTACATAATTGTTGAATTGAACATTAAGGGGGCGTTTGGAGATGTATTAAAAGATATATCCTGTATTAGATGTGGTATTAATTTAATAGCCATGTTTGGATAGGAAATTGAGCTATGTATAACTAATCCTGGATTCGTTAATACTCCTACTGGTATTTGTGGTGTATTGCTAATACCTTCCTATTTTGGGGTATTAGCTCTAACCATGGACTATTCTAGGTAAAGACAAATACCCCTCAACTCCTTTTTAATATTTAATTTATTTTTTGATTTATATTTTATATTTATATTCTAATAAAAGTTATTAATAAATAGCTTACCACTTTTATTATTTATATATCATTTTTTTTTGTTTCTAACATATGAATTAATTATCTATTTATTATTAATATAAATATTATAATCCCGACTAATATGTTAATATTGATGTATGAATTTAAGAACATATTCATAAGTAAATATGGTCTCTTAATGAAAGTTCTTTAAACATTACCCAAGTACTAAAACAGAGTGTTGTATTATATACCCCACACATTCGAGTATAAAAATAGTTAACTTATTTTTCTATATTTATTTTATAATTTTTATTTTATTTATGATAAAGATTTCTTAAAATTTATTGATATAAAACAAAGTTCAATAAATTTCCTCTATAATCATTATAGTTTGGTGTTAACCTTTTGATTATAACTCTAATTTATTAAGATGGAAAATTATTTACACCCTCTCAAATAATTTAATTGAGAAATATTGAACATGACATAAAATTTTATTATTCTCCTAACTAGTTTACAATGTTATAAAAAATAATATTCTCCGTTAATTATCTACTTGATCAAGTACATGAAATACAAAAATACTCATAATCACTCAAGGGTGAATTGGAAATTTTTTTTTAAAAAACATTTCACCACACACAACTTATTAAGAAACCATGAACCAACACTTGATACAATATCCCTGCATTGCTAATCCCTGCATTGCTAATCCCTGCATTACTAATTCCTGCATTATTCATTTTTGTACCAAACGACCCCTAAGAATATATTAATTAAAAACAATACAATATCATTGTGTATATATATACACACACCTCTATAGAAACACTGCTATAACTCTCTTTTTTCAGCCTCTTTCTTCTCTTTGAAAGAACAAATCTCCATCTCTCTACTCTCGCCGGCAAAAATGAAGGTCTCGCCGGCGGTACCACTTTCCGTCACTCTTCTTCTCTTCCTATTTCTCTCCACCACCACATACGCTCACAACATCACTAAAATCCTCGCAAAACACCCTGAATTCTCCACCTTCAACCATTACTTAACCGTTACACACTTAGCTGCTGAAATCAACCGCCGACAGACCATCACTGTCTGCGCAATTGACAATGCCGCCATGAATGTTCTCCTTGAAAAACACCTCCCTACTTATACTCTCAAAAACGTCCTTTCTCTCCACGTATTCGCCGATTACTTCGGCGCCAAAAAACTCCATCAAATCACTAAAGGAAGTACCCTCACCGCCACAATGTTCCAAGCTACCGGCGAAGCTCCTGGAACTTCAGGGTACATCAATATCACAAATATGAAAGGTGGGAAAGTTGGTTTCGCTAATGAAGACAACGACGGCCATTTCGCTGCTACTTTCGTTAAATCCGTCGTGGAAATGCCGTACAACATCTCCGTTATTCAAATCAGTCATATTCTCACTTCCGCCGCTGCTGAAGCTCCGGTAGCTGCTCCAAGTGACCTTAACGTCACTACATTAATGGCGAAACAGGGATGTAAATCATTCTCAGATCTGCTGAAATCTCACCCAGATGTAGCCAAAACCTTCGCTGAAAATGTACAGAGTGGGTTAACAGTGTTCTGCCCCACCGACGGCGTAATCACCGCCTTTATGCCCAAATTCAAAAACCTAACAAAAGACGGCCAAGCTTCATTACTACTATACCATGGAATCCCTGTTTACAATTCCATGGGGATGTTGAAATCCAACAACGGATTAATGAACACTCTAGCTACTGAAGGTAAAAAAAAATACGATTTCACCGTACAAAACGACGGAGACGATGTGAAATTGGAAACAAAAGTTGTTACAGCAACAATCTCCGGTACATTATACGACGAAGAGCCGTTATCCGTTTACAAAGTCGATAAGGTTTTACTCCCCAGAGAATTATTCAAAGGAACTGTAGCTGAAGAACCAGCTCCAGCTCCGAAAGGTGCAAAGAAAAAGAAGAAGAGCAGCAAGGGAGGAGACGATGATGTTGACGACGACGGTGCACCGGAGCCCAGCCAGGACGACGATGAAGATCCGGCGGATGATTCAGCAAATTTGAACTTCGCTAATAATGTGAAGAGTAGTGGATTGTTTGTTACAGTTGTAATTAGCATTATTTGTGTTGCCATTATTTGATAATAATGGAACCATAATGTTATTTTGGCTTGCACATAGATATATTTTCTTTTTTTAAAAAAATTGTTTTTGAAAGAGTTTTTTTTGGTATTTAATTTTGATTGTATTGTGCAATTGCATTTTTTTTATCCACATTGTAATTTGTATTTGAAAAAAAAAATACAATAAAATTGCATCTTTTTATACCGTTTAATTTATTTGTTACCATTCAAATACTTAATTGTTGATGATAAAAGTCTTATTCGATCTTATACTAATTTTATCTTTTACTCTGAAAACGAAAAAAAGTTATTATAAAAGAGATTTAACGATGTGAAAGGGCAAAATAATAGCAATTTCTCATGTGTCGGTGTGAAGGATTTTTTTTTTTTTTTGCTTTTTGATTAAAAGAAAAGAATATATATATTATCTTCTTTTTTCCTCTTTAGGTTTGCATAAATAATGTGAAGTACCAAACAAAGGAATAAAGCCGTTTTATTTTAGCTTTTTAGACTTTAATGATATGATGACAGATTAATATTATTTTATGTGTTAAATAATTGGAAGTTTGAATGATGCAATTTGGAATTATAAAATCATATACTTGAATAATTGGTATATGACGAGATTTAAACGTGGCATAGTGTCGGTGCTTTTTATTACTGTAAAATTTTATTTTATTATAATGTTTTTTGAATCTTGGAGTACTGAATTTAATAATTTTGGGTTGGTGATATTAATGACTAGTTGGCCAATAACATTTTCTCAAAGAAAAGACGACCTACATGTTAAATCATCCAGCTAATAAATTTCACAACTCACATGATAAAGTATCCAAGACAAATAAGTCTATTAATGTTAGACTCATTACTAAATTTTATTAAATATTTTAAGTTATCGTTTGATCATAAATATTCAAATATTTTTAGTAAATATTATTTAGGTTAAAATCTATCATGTGTTAGGTCATAGTATTTGAGAAATATATTTCACTTTTTTAGAAAAATATGATTTATATCCATAAGATTTAAAAACATTAAAACTAACCATAAGTTTGTATTACAAGTCAATTGAATATTTGTTACAACAATAATAAATAGCATGCGGTAATTTAGAGTGACTGCAACAACATACATCGTGAAGTTAACAAAATACATGACTTTTTTTTATCTTGAGCCGATTGTTCATCATTTTCTTCAATAATAATATCATCATTTAATATTCACCGGATATTTCATCACTATTTTGAAATTAACGTAAAAAATTATGTAATACAACGTATACAACAACTATAGAGGTTGTGTTTGTAAAAGATAAAAGTTTGGGGTAAAATTTTAATTTTTAAAAGATCCAAATAATGAGATTTGACCCAAATACTAGAAAAAACTAGTATTTAGGAATTTGGGATATTTGCCAAAAATATTTACCATATAATGACAAGGTGTATGGACAAACACTATTTGCCAAGTTTCCCCCCCAAATATTATTTGAGAATCTATGGCCAAACGGGCCCTAAATTGTTTATATATTTTTAGTATGTACATGAAAGTTAATAACTTTATAGTTATCTTAACAAATCTTTAGTTGATAGCCGAAGGGGGGGAGACCCATGTGTACGATTTTTAGGGGGATTTGATCGAAAAATCGGCCGACGCCCACCCGATTAGAGGGACTGAGAAACTAATTGACGTCTATACTTAAAGAAGGATACATATTTATATGATTAACTTATCCACGTAACGAACGTTTGAATGAGTATATTATCATGCGTTCATCAGATGCTCAATTGATAACATGTTATTATAAATGTCTAAATAAAATTTGTTGATAAGTTAAAAGAATTCTCAATGTGTTAAATCAGTATTATTACGTAAATATAGTGTAATTTGTTTTAATTAATTAATGTTGTAATGGAGAGTATAACTAATGTTACGAGAAGTATTTCGTTACATAACTTTTTTCTTACTCTCTTCCGTTTGCTTTTATTTGTCATAGTTTTCTTTTATAGAATGAAACGATAAAATCTTTGACTAACATTTTATGATATATTTTTTCATCATATTGGTATGTAAAAATTGCAATTTATAGTACTCTTTGTATAGTGTTTGAATATCGAAAGTTTTTGTTCAAATATCAAATTAACATAATCTAATTTAACTTTAAAAATTAATCAAATTGACTTTCGAAAGCGTAACATGACAAATAAAAAAAAATCGACCGAGATATTGTTTTCTTCTCATTTAGGCCTCGAAATAATGAAGTGTGTCCATTCCCATGATTGTCAAATTATTACTAGGGAAAAGGATCAAAAGTACCCTTAAACTATTCGAAATAGCTCATATATACCCTTAAACTATATTTTGGTTCAAAACTATCATTTCCGTTATACTATTGGGTCAAAAGTATCCTTCTTATTAACGGAAGTTGTTAAATGCCACGTGGATACCATATGGATGCCACATTGCATGCCAATAGGATTCCACTGCCACGTAGACTAAATAGAAAGGTTCAAAAATACCCTTAAACTATCCGAAATAGCTCATATTTACCCTTAAACTATATTTCGGCTCAAAACTACCCTTCCCGTCAAACTATTGGATCAAATGTACCCTTCTTATTAATAGAAATTGTTAAATGACATATGGATGTCAAATTGCATGTCAATAAGGTTCCACTTCCACATAGATTATATCCCTAAATTATATTACTTCCCCTCTCATTTCATTATTTCAGAAATGATATATTCACCTGTTCTCCCTCATTTTGCGGCTAGGATTTCATACTTTTCCTCGTGGCTGAGTTTCAAAATGGATATTCATACTTTTGTAGGTTGTTAAATATTTTTATTTTTTATTTATGTTTACGACTTTCCAAAGCATATCGTTAGGATTTCATACTTTCCCCTAATTTCGGCAGCTAAGGTTTCTAGCTTTCTTTGGGCCTGAGTTTCAAAGTGGGAATATTCATGGTTGTAGGTTAGTAAATATTTTTTCTTATTTTATATTACGTTTACGGTTTCATCAAGCATGATAGTTAGAATGTCACAACTTTACCGTCATTTCTGCCAACGTTGCATAACTTTCTTTGACTGATTTCAAAGTAATTTTTCGTGACTTTTACACACAATAAATAAGAAAAAAGTTGACAACCTATAACAACAATATCCACTTTGAAACCCACGACGAGAAAATTCAATAAACAGAACCTTAGCCCGCGAAATGAGGGAGAAGGTGTGAAATCGTTTCTCTAGAAAATAATGAAATGAGGGGAAATGAGTAATTACGATTATGGATTTAGAGTCACTGTGGCACATGTGAAATTTTAATAACTTTCACAATAAGTCACTTTTGACCCAATTTTTGTCGGGAAGGGTAGTTTTGAGCCGAATATATTTCAAGGGTAAATATGACCTATTTCGGATAGTTTAAGGGTTATTTTTGAACCTTCATTTAGTCTACGTGGCGTGGAATCATATGGCATGGCAAGTGGCATCCATATGGCATCCACTGACATTTAAAACATTCCGTTAATAAGAAGGATACTTTTTGACCCAATAAGTATAACAAAAAGGATAGTTTTTGAACCAAAATATAGTTTAAGGGTATATATAAACTATTTCAAATAGTTTAAGGGTATTTTTAATCCTTTTCCGTTATTACTATAACACAACTCGTTGAGCAAGAACAAATTTGGCGTGGATTATACTTATCAAATTTTAAGATTCAATGAGTTCTGGTTCTAACTTTGAGATTCAAATTGCAACTCCACATGTTAAATATTACTCCTTGCTTATAATTTTAAGATCGCGAGTTCAAAAAAAGAACATAATACACTATAGACCAAAATATTATGAACTCAGCTACCCTAAATCTTCTAGTTGTTTCTAGCTGTGTGATTTTGATGATATACGTAACTTATTTGAAAATTTCACTATAATAATTAACTAGTATTTTCTTTTAGTAAACAATACTTCATATATATAACAAGAAGATCATGTAGCAAATTGCTAGTGATTGTAAAAACAGTACATCGAATTATCCAAACAAAAACAAAGTGGAAAACATACATCAATATGATTACTTCAAACATATCCAAGAACCAAATATCAATATGGCTTATATATTGCCAAAACATTATATATAATCAAACAAACTAGAATCTTAATTCTTCCAAATGGAAAAATCTTATTACAAATATTATTCTTATTGCAAATATATGCATAAAAGATAAAACTTTTATTATTATGAGTATCATATACTATATATTATTAGAGTATAAATAGCACTTCTTGGCAGAGTGTCCACTAGTTGTAATAAGAGCAGAGAAGCCAGTGTATTGTTCCTCTTTCTTGGCTATACATATATTGGCTATCATTTTAGAGAGTTCACTTTGGTTCACCTTTGATTGACTTGCATATTCTTCCATTGCCATCCACTAAAAAAAAAAGTTTCTTACTCAGTTTCATTTTACGTGTCTTAGTTTAAATAGATACAGATATTAGAATAGTAAAAAGACTTTTAAATTTTATGGTTTGAAATTAAACACGTGTATAATAGAAAATGCACTTTGAATGTTATAGTCTTAAACATATACCAGATGAGATATTAGAATAATTGTTACTCAATTTAAATGTCTTATTATTATTTCTGGTTTGTCTAAAAAAGAGTACCTCTCTTTCCATATCCAACATCTACTTACATGGTAAGTTTAAGACCATAAGATTTAAAAGACTATATACATATCTTTAATTCAAGACAATAAGATTCAAAAATCTCTTATTTCTTAAACTTCGTATTCAATTAAACAATAATACTTAAATTAGAACAAAAAAATACTAATATATATAAAAGTTACGTTTTTGGAAACCAACTAAAAGGAAAGTACGACATATAAATTGAACCAGCTTTGAGTAAATGTATATATACCTTAGCTTCCTCAATCTCAGCATCTTGCTTGTTGATAGTGAAATTAAGTGGTTTCAACATGCATATGAAGACAAATCTGATTTTTCCAAAGAAATGATTGTGACTTGTCCCTGGCATGGAAATATTGTAATTTTAATACTTATATTGACATTTTATCAAAATATAATTTACACTATACTTTCGAGTTTCAATGATGAAAATGGATGGATAATTCATACTAAAGGCAAAGAAGTTCACCAATTTCTGTCTCAATCTAATAAAAATAAAAATAATAATAAAAAAAGGTTTCTATATAGTTTTCTGCACCATATTTTATTTATTTTTAAAAACAAAAAGAACAAAGTTAGTATTTTTATATATATACTTATCTTTCTCTTCTTTCACACTTCTCTAACGTCTAAATCGCTCCATACATATATCCTCCCCCTAACAATTAGAAAATTCGTTAAAAAAAATAAAATAATTCGTTAACGAACTTGATTCGCTAAATCACAATAACTTTCTTTCTTCAATAATATATGAGCACACAAGTAGAATTAGTCATTATATCAAAAATGATTATTAGGCGTCCATTATTTTTAAATAGTTCACGGTCCAATACTATTTTAAGCGACAATTAACACTTTGTGTATATGTTCCTAAAGTCTTTAGTGACATTGATTCTAATAACATCTAACTGATGCTGTAAGACCTTTAACAACTTTTTATATATTACTATTTAATCTGGCCTAAATTATTTTTATTTATAAGAGCGAAGAAGTCACATTTAAACGTTAGATATTAATAATTTAGTATTAAAATTCTCGTTCAGTTAGTAGATCTATGAATGGAAATGATTAGGAAAAAAGTTAATATATAAAAAAAGGAACACATGTTTATGTCAAATACAATTAATAATAAGTAATAATAATAATATATAAATTTTTTAAAAAAAAAGTAAAATGAAAAAAGGGAACAAAATATAATTTTTTTTTGACCTCGTCAACACACCCCAGTAGGAGCTCCTCCCAGTCCAGTCCATATTTCCAGATTTCTCTTTAACTACAAGTACCGCATTCATATTGTAAAATTATAAATTAATTTTTAAACTTAAAATTTTTCATAATTTCTTTTAAACATTTTAAATTATTTCATTATTAACTTATATTACTTTTTAAGTAGTTTAGAAATATTTAAATTTTTATTTCAAAGAAATTAAAATTTTCATACACAAATGCGCGATTAAAGTTAAACTGTTTGACTCTCGAAAAATGAAAAGTGTCATATAAAATGGAACAAAGGGAGTAAATTTGTGCTCCATCAATCCACAATTGTTTGACTGGTATACTAAAAATAGATGTCCAAAATTAATTATCAATTTAAACAATCAAGAAATAATAAGTTATTTTTTTTTTTTTTTTCAATTAAATGTCTTTAATAATCACTCAATTTTTTTCAAATTGAGGTTATGTACTTTTTGATATTCTTGATATAGTAGGGTTATATTAATCGTATTACGACTTGTATTAAATTTTCCTTAAGGGGAGTGCATGACCTTACCTAACAAACATTTGTGGATAGAGAGAGTATAATCGTATAACATATTTAAAGACCTTAATATATTTTAGCATGTTCGAAATCATAAATTTCAAAAAAAAATAAATTATATTTTCTTAAACTTCGTATCAAGTCAATTATATCATAATTAAAATTTTAACGAACCTGTCCGTCTTGATCGAGGACGAAAGCACCGATACCAATACGATAGAAGCTTAGCAGAAAAGTATGAGGAATTTCATGAGGAATCATAAACCGCAATCAATATTGCCTCTGTCATGATGATACCAAATCCCTCCTACATTATTTAATTTTATCATAGTATTTAAGCATATATTTTATCTGAAATTTAAAATAATCTCATGTTAAATAATCATTATTAGTTATTTTTCATCATGAATAATAATTACCTTACTGCTGCTCATCAACAAGATAGCACGTTCTATAGGTAACTTAATAATCCAACACCCTTCTTTCCTTCCCTCAAAATCGAAGGAAAATAAAAAAAATTAATTAAAATTGTGAAGATTTTCTTTATCGATGATTGGTTGTGGCTATTTCGCTATATATATATACAAAAGGTTGTTGCTATTTCGCTATACACATATACAAAAGAAGCAATTGTATAATCTGTTTCGGTGTACATATACAAAAGAATCAACTGTATAATATGTATTTGTATAAAGCGAGAAAGAGAGAAAGACAAAAGAAAACTGGGCAAGAGAAGATCATAGTTGTATAATAACAAGTGTATCGGACGAAAATATATGCATTTGTATTTGTATATATACAATTTTCTCTCCTTTTATACAATACAAAACTCATGGTGTTGTTGTGTGTATCTATATATAATATATATCTATATTATATAGTGTTTGTAATAAAGTGAGAGAAACGAGTGAGAGTGACAAGCGAGATCTGGAAGAGTGCAAGCGAGATCTGGAAGGGGGAGATAGGGGAACAAAAACAATTATTTAGATATAAAATTTTAATCTTCGCTTTAATAACCACAAACAACAGATTTTCTACATTTGTGTTTTTATAAAGCGAGGAGGCGATCAAGTTGCCAAGTGTCGAGTGAATTCCAACCATGGAAGAGAGCGACAATAGCAAACAAATTTGCTATGGAGTTACAATTAAATCAAACTATATTTACAACATTTAATTTGAATTAACAATTTTCTATTATACACATTTTTCCTTATCTGCAATTACCTTTTTGAGTGATTTAATTAAGTAATATAGTTATCACACGATACATATACTAAACTTAAATATTACGATCGAAGTAAATATCAATATAGAATAGATATATACCTTTTATCCTCCAATGAGAATGGAAGCTTGAGCATAGTCAATGCACTTTAAGAAAATCCATAGCTCCTCTGTTCTTCATATTCACAATAACGCCTCCAAATATCTTCATTGCCTCAAATATTCCATTTCATGTCAATTGGCCTCTTCAAAGAATCCATAATTATAGCTCTTTTCAAACACAAAGAAAACATAATTTTTAAGGTAAAGAAATCTGAACTATTTAATTAATGCAATCATAAGTAAATATAACTTTTTCTTGAAAAAATAGTAAAGATATATACAATCAAATTCGTTGCATGCCCCTCACTACTTCTTAGGTTAGACTCAGTTCTAAAGAATCTTTCCAAGAGCAACAAATATATTGTAAAATAAGCTATAGCTTAAATCGTATTCGATGATATTTAGAGACAGATTTAAATTTTTTATAAAATTCGATTCGAAATTTATCATGTATATCCAAATAAGTAAGATGATCTTTTAAATTATTATATTTTTAATATACGAGATTCAGAATTTAAACTTTATAAAATCTAATTCGAAATTTACCATGCACAACCAAAAAGGTAAAGAAGATTTTCTAAATTTGATTTTCCTCTTAATTTTTATTCCCTGCTCTCAGTGAGTTTTTTGTGGATATCTTGCTATTAATAATAAAATGATAAATTTAAAATTAAATTATTTCTAAATATAAAAATTTCTCTTAACAGATTAAATATTGTAACATATAAAATGAAACGACGAGAGTAATATGGTCTAGTACCTCAGAGTATATGGTAAAATTGGATATGATTTATTATGAAAATTTTAATGAGCTGATCAAATGACACGTGGAGACGCATATGCAAATCAGTAGAGAAAATAAATAAAATTTACAAACTTTCATAAGTATATATATTTGCAAAATACTTGAAACTATTTTAAGTTATATAAGCAACTAGGAAATAAGTTTTTGTTAAGCTAATTAATCAAAGTGACACTAATTTAACGTACCAATTAGCAAAATATATGAGAAATTGATTTAGAGTAGCTTGAAAATATTGTAATTAAAATGCCCTATTTATACAAGCTGGATAGATGAAAAAAAATACATAATTTTTGAATGGAAATTAAGAAGAAATTTACATGGCAAGAAGCACATTTCTAACGGTCGTCTTTTAGATAATTATATAGTTTAATATTACTTTCCTCCGATTTACTTTTTCTTGTCCATTAAATATTTCAAATATAAATGTTTTTTTATTTATAAAGTACTTTAACGTATTAAAAAATGATAATTATTTTTGTCAACATTTTTAATTTTAATGTTCCACATGACATGTTTAAGATCAATATGATTAAAGAATATTTTGGTAAATTTGACATAACTTTAATTTAGAATCACAAGATTAAAAAGTTTCTTTCTTTTGTTAATTCCGTTCCAGTCCAAACTAAGTCATCAAAAAAAAAAATTTTTGAAACCGGAGGGGAAATCCTTCTCCAGAAAAATAGAAATTTTCCAATATTTAATTTATGAAAATTTGTTTCTTGCTCTGCATTTTCCTAGTGAGCTGCATCGACGAATAATAAGTCAGAAAATTATGTTTTTTAGCATATATTTATCGTGGTTGGGATACTTAACGTATTAGTTATTTATTTCTCAAATTATTTTGTAAAATATGAGTATTATCGTTATTATACATAATTTATCATATCAATTATTATTTTTTTAAAATATATAAAATTTAATGTGAACAAGTAAAAATAAACGAACGCGGAAAACAAATACTTTGTTATCACATGTTCGGACATAACTTGGTAATTGTTCAGACCTGAGTAGAAAAGCCATATAAAAAGACAAAGTCAAATTAGCACAAGCCAATAATCAAAGCGTGTTGATTGTACAAATTAAACATCAATACGTCCAATAAACGTATGCATCCTTTGGCGTCGCAATGTATTTATGTTATGATCTGATGTTCCTGAGCGGACCCATGTATCTAAGAGGGTGTATGTGTGACTCGATAATTTTTTTAAAAAATTATATGTATATATATAGACTTTTAATAAAATGTATATATATTTAATTGTGAATCCTAACAATCAAAAGTTGCTTTGGGTGCACTGGTTGAACGCATTAGTTTTTTGTGCGACTGCGCGAGTTTGATCCCCAGTGAAGGCAACAATTTTTTAACTTTGAATTTGAAAGCCTTTTCTTAGAAAATGGTCCTTAAAGTATGGGAAGTGCTATATTTTGATCATTAATACATTTTGCATGATCCATATGGTTCTTAATGTATTTTGCATGATCCATATAGTCCTTAACCCTCAGTTTCACTATCCAAAAGCTTTCTCGTTCTCTTTCTAAGTCAAAAAATTTGTTCAATTTTCTCCTTCTTCATTTCAATCAAATTTCATTGTGAGATACATTTCATACTTTCTTAGAAATTCCAAAGAATATATATATAAAAAAAGTGATTTGTGGCAAAAAATCAACCCAACTTAAAATTCATTCTGGCCTTCTCATTTGGCCCCACCCCCTTTCTTAACTATCCTTTTTTGTCATCCGATTTCATTCCTTTATAAGTGAATTTTAAAAACAAATAATTTCCTCTAACACAATTCTAAATAAAATATTAGACTCTAAAATTAAAGTCCTACTCCTATTATACCTGCGTAAATTAGAGGAAATTAAAGTCCTTTAAAAATAAATGATTTTGATTCTTGTGTTTTGAGGTGGATAAATTTTTGACGAAAAATAGTTCTTTTCAACCAAGTGTTAGTTTTCGAGAAAATTTTTTCGCGTTTTATGGATGAGTTTGATTTTCAATCACTTAAACGGATCCTGGAGAAATAATATTCATTGCTAAATATAGCCCTAGAATACGAAATGAAGTGAAAAAACACTATATTCAACAAGTGTCTTGTCAATCGGATATTAATGATAATGAATATTCTCAAACTAGATTCGAAACGAAAAATACATCGATTTTGTAAAACATGGATTAAGAGTTTATTTTCTAGATGGTTGGAGTATAATATGAAGAAAGATATTGTATTTTGTGTATGTTGCTAACGTTAACCTTGTGTCACTCCTAACCTTATCTTTGAGTCACTCTTAGTAGTGGACTCCCTACCTTCAAATTCTGGGTTCGCCTCTGAATATTACTGTAACAATTAATGAAAAAAAGATTAATATGACCATAATCAATGTGAGATGACTTTTGCTAAGAAGGTCTTGCTAGGAACTTTTGTTTTAATAGTCAACTATTAATTTAGCAAATAAAGAACAAAAGTAAAAGTTGAATATAAAATAATATAAAGTATTGTATATTGATAGGGATCCAAAATAAATCTTAGTTTTAGTTTTGGAGATGTTATTCTTTGAGGAATTCCAACATTAGGGTTTATCTTTTTGCAGAGTAATTATTGCTATTGACCTAACCAATAAATCATTTTTAGTGATTCCAACATTTTCTTCCGCATATATCGTTATTTTCATCGTTCTATACGATCTCTTAAAGTTATTCGTACGTTTCACTTGAACATTTAAATTTATCTTTATTTCTATTCAACACTTTATTTGTTGAAAAATTATTTTTATTAGATATAAAATTGTACACTTAAAGTATGCTGAGGGGGTTAACCCAAATCTCCTCGGCAAAAAATTATGTTTTGTATTTAAGGCATAATAAAGATTTTTTTATGCATATATATTGATTATGAACCTCCTGAATATAAGAATAGAGGTTGACTTAGTAATTTAGGGGCTCAAACAACTACTCTCTTTTTCTCATGAATTCCCTCAACGGATATCTTGAATCCGCCACTGATTGTCATATCAGAGCAAGTGTAGTATGCACATATCATATATTGACTGATTGTCAAAAAAGTGTTAAATATGTATCAATTTGACGGGTATAGATATTCAATAGGAACAAACATTAGTTGATGTGTTTAAACGAATTATGCAGACAACTTTAAGTGATTACAGATGACCTAAGTCTTATTAAAAATTGTACAGTGAAACTATCTATCTTCAATCATCTAGCTAGATATTGAGTTGGTTTACAACCCTAGACCCCTCCTCTAATTTTGAGCGTACATTACTTTATATCTCAATTACGGCCATTTTTTCGCGACTCCTTTTATCGTTTTAAAATCATTTCTGACTCTTTTTTTTTCTTTTTTCTATTTGATTTTTTTAACAAAGAAAAAGCTATACATTGATAAAATCAAAGTATGTTGATGCAAATGCATGGAAATTAAAGGCAGTAGTTGAAAGTAGAAGTTTTGGGTTTGGAATTACGTAAAAAGAGATGGGAAAAAAGGCTCCACTATGAGTCATCTAATTAATAGTTATTGAAGTTAAAGACATGTAAACATGACTTCTTCTTGGTTTTGTAACTTTCCACGTTATCATGTGTATGTCACAATCTAATCCATTAGTCAGTAATGCAAGAATCAGTTAGGAGTATCATTTTATGCGAAAATTATTTATTTATATATCAATTACTTCACCTTCTAAATATCCTATATAAAATAATACATAATATTTATACATGTATTAATTATGTAAGTTTCAAAATTATCAATCAAACGTCACATAAATAACACAAAGGTTGTATTATTTCATATCTACCTTATAAATATAGTATAAGTCATACAACAAAAATTAAATATTAATAACAGAAACCTAATTCAGCTATCAAACGATTCTTCAATTTTGTATTAGTTTTTATATATACGTACAAGCATGATTAAAGATATAATTATCTCTGAAAATGTATAATATTAACGAATGTGGAGAATATTTTTATAAACATAATATAATTGCCTCTTTAGTATTTTCAATTTACGAACTCTCTCTAAAACAAAGCATTAATATCTTCTTAAATATATTAAACATTGATTTCCTCTTTTAAAAAATATTGAAATAACCACTTTTCTTAAAGGGAGAGCAATCATTAGAGATATCGGAGAAAGTGAATATGAATGGCAATTTGAAGAATCAACTTGATCATTGGTTGTGTATCCACATTACTAATTAATGCTGAATAAATTTCATTGGAACTTCTTAACAATTTCTCAGGAAAAGGATCATTGAGTATGAAAACTAAAAATAAATACCTTTTTTCCGTTTTAAATAATTGCCACGTTTTACATATACAACTGAAAGTTATGTCTATTTCGCTATACATATATACAAAGAAGCAATTGTATAATTCGTTGGTTCCTCTTCAAATTTGTATATTTTTGCTGCCAGACCATTTGTATAAATTGTTGTTAGCCTCTCATTTGTATAAATTGTTGTTAGCCTCTCAGTTTGATTGTATGTGTTTATGTATCTGTATAAAATTTGAATTTATATACAATTGAATCGAATTTTATAAAACGAGAAAGAAAGAAATTATATACAATTTGAATTTGTATAAAATGAGAAAGATAGAAAGGCAAAAGAGACTTGGGAAGAATTCAATTTAATCGTTGTATAAACAAGAAAAAGAAAAAATTATACATTTGAATTTGTATAAAAGGACTCCCCCCGCGCCTGCGCGCCCCCCCGCGCCTTGACGCACTCGCCCCCTCTTTCTTTGTCTCCTTCTCCTGTCTAGGGACGGGGATTATCTGTCTCTACGCATGTGTCTATACCATTTCTCTCTCGTTTTCCAATACCCAACCGGAAAACACAATTTAATACATTCTATTGTATAAGCAAAAGAGGCGAGCGAGCAAGAGAGGGAGAGTACGCGCTGTCAACGCCCCAAAACGGAGCCGCGAGTGCACCCACACTTTTCCTACTAATGTGAGTCGACCAACCAATCTTACTCACAACATTCTACCCATAACTCACATAATAATGTGGAATACTTAAAACCCTAATAAATCGATTAAATAACTTCAAATTTTCATCATTATCCCAACATCGGGAAGTTCATCCACCACAAGACCATCTATCCTCAAAATACTAAATCTAAGAATTCTAGAAACTAACACAATAACAGCTAGTCACATGCGGACTTCCAGGCATCAAGACATGAAGAAGAAGATCCAGTCCAAGCTAGAAGCGTTGCCTCACCCCTGAAAATCCGACGTGAATGAAGACTGGCTAGAGTTGGCGGTTGAGTTGAAGACATTGTACGTTTGCTGCACTCCACAAATAACAAAGAAAAACAATACACTAGGGGTCAGTAACCAAACCAGTACTGATAGGTATCTACACCGGCCCCTCAAATAGAAAACTATTAAATACCAGTTAATTCATAAAATCAAACTACAATACTCAACAATGTTAGCAACAACAAGTACTGTAATTCATTATAAAGACCCAAGCCCCATGAGGACTCCGCCTCAATACCATCTCATTTGGAAAATATGTTCATTAATTTGGAATATTATCATATTTCAAGATTCATTCTCTTTCTATCGGTGGTCGGAACGTACACTCCGATCTTCATCATACTATCCTGGTGTCGGAACGTGGACACTCCTATCCTCTCATACTATCCTGGTGCCGGAACGTGACACCCCATCCGATATTCTATCCTAGTGTCGGAACTTGAACCCGATCCATATTCTATCCTGGTCCCGAACGTGCACCTCCGATCCTCTATTACTATCCTTTTGTCGTAACGTGACACACATCCTCTAAAAGGATCCATGTCCATACTGAGTGATAACTATTATTGTATGAAAACTCCGCTAAAGGTAAGAAGTATCCCAATGACCACCGATTCTTTCTATCACACATGCTCGACGCATCTTCCAACCTTGAATCGTTTTCGCTAGCTTCAGACTCGCCATCGTTCCTGGGGTGGAAATGCATTACAAGTCCAACCGAGACCCTAATTCCGCATGCAATGTTCTCCAAAATCTTAGAAGTAAACTGCGTACCCTATATGATTGATGGACCGTGTAACTCCATGCAATCGAACATCTTGAGCATATAAAGTTTGGCTAACTTCTCTGCGTGTAAGTCCCCTTGACCGGAATGACTGGCAGACTTAGTTATCTGTCCACAATTACCCCAAATAATCAACTTGCCCACTGTCTTTGAAGAACCAACCATCGAAGTCCAGGCAATTCTCTCCTCCTCTCTCACCTTCCATTCGGAATGGGCATGCTCTGAGTGTTCCTCCAGGCCTCTGGTGTTCATACTTTACTTGCTGACAATTTGGACATTTGGCAACAAAATCAACAATGTCGCGCTTCATTCTACTCCACCAAAAGTGTTGCTTAGGTCACGGTACATTTGGTTGGCACCAGGATGTATAGAAAGATCCGTAACTATGAGCCTCTGTAAGAAGAGTGTGGATTAAATCAATCGTGTGCACGGGGCCCACATCCCTTCCCTTAATTCTCAAAACACTCAAACCTTCCTCATCCATATTGCTTTCTTAAGCCTCTCTCGCAACACTATATCCCGAATTCGGCTTAGTTTCTCATCATTTCAACGCTGTTTCCCTTGATCTTATCTAGAAAGAAGATCTCGCCCTCCACACTGGCCAAAAATCATTCCTTCTCATTTACTTCTAACCTCATAATGGTCATTAGCCGAGTCCTGAAACTCTCTAGCCAATGGCTCTAGAAACTTGTAATGGGCTAAAACTACCATGCTCCTGCTTTTCTACTTAAGTCGTCTGCCACAAACATTAGCCTTTCCTGGGTGAGACCAGATGGTAACATCATAATCCGTCAGTAAGTTTCCATCCATCTCCTCTGTCTCAAATTCAAATCGTTCTGAGTAAAACATACGTATGCTACGAGATCGCATAAGACTCACACTTTAACCCATATAGATAGTGTCTCCATTGCTTAATGCAACACACTACTGCAGCCAATTCTAAATCATGGGTCGATAGTTACGTTCATGCACTTTTATTGCCTCGAAGCATAAGTAATCACATTCTTCTCTTGCAATTCGCACTCACCCAAACAGAATAGGATGCACTCCACAATAAACAATGAAGTTTTTAACCCCTCTCTGGCAAGGTAAGGATAGGTGCAGTATCAGCAAGGTCTTTGAGTTTTTCTGAAAGCTTCCTCACATTCCATCCGACCATACACATGGAACGTTCTCTGCTTAGTCAATTTCGTCCAGTTGGGAGGCATAGAGAGATCCCTTGACAATCGACGGTAGTAGCTGGGCTAACCAACAAAGTCCTTATTTCTGACCATTAGTATGTCTACCCAATTTCTCACTGCTCAACTGCAAGGATCCACCATCACTCCATCCTTAGAAACCACGTGCCCCAAAAAGGACACTGATCTAGCCAAACTCACACTTTGAGAATTTGGCATAAAGCCTTTTCTCCCTTATTACTTCCACACGATCTCAAATGCTCCATGTTTCCCTTCTTACTCTTGGATTATATCAGTATATCATCATAATCGTCACAAATAGATCCAGATATGGCTAAAATCCCATTTATCAAGCTCATAAAAGCACAGGGTCATCGTAACAGCCCAAAAGACATTACTAGAACTCATAATGCCCATACCTGGTCGCCGAAAGCGTCTTGTGCACTCTTTGCCCGTATTTTCAATTGATGGTAACCAGATCTAAATCAATTTTTGAGAAGGCACAAAGCACCTTGTAACTGATCGAACAAATCATCAATCGGGGAAAGGGTACTTTGTTCTTCTTAAACAGTACTTGGTTCAATTGCCGTTGTCTAACTATTCACATCCGAAAACTTCCCCCTCCCTTCTTCTTCACAAATAAACACCGGAGCCCCAAGGGGATGCCTGGTCTAATGAACTTTACTTAACAACTCTTGAGTTGGCCTTTACACTCCCTAACTCTGCTGGAGCCATTCTATCCGGAGGGATGGAAATGGGGCAGTACCCGGCTCCATCAATGCAAAAGTCAATATTCTATCCTGTGGCATACCAGGAATTCTGGCAGGAAACACACACCAGAAACTCAACAAGGACTAACTCGGAAAACCGACTCAATTAAGGTACTTTGGTAGTATCATCCCGGGGTGTGCAGACAGCCAAACCCCGTTACTAACCATTTCTCTAGCCTAATAAAGAATGATACGACTGGAGTGGAAGTGTAAGTCCACCCTCCCATCACTAAACGCGGATCTGTTCCCAGGCTGCCAACGTTACAGTTGTAGCTTACATCTAAGATTGCAAAATTTTTGCCTAAAGCCAAGTCCCTACGCCCAGAATTACATCGCAATCAACCATCTCTAAGATATACCAAGTCCTACAGAGTATTGCAACTTCCCCCGAAAAGTTACAAAACAAGACCTATACAACCTTTCACCATCCCAGACTCCCCCCCCGTACTAGAAACACAACAGGCATGTCAATCAATTCACAATGTAAATAAGACGCGTAGCAAATGAGTAAAGAATCCATATGAAAATGTGGAGCCAGGAATCAATACTACAGAAGCCATGCAATCACAAACCAAAAGATTACTGGATACACAGCACTGATGTCTCCACTTCCGACCACCCAGGAAAGCGTATAGTGGGCCCTCTCACCTTTCTCTGCCCATTGCCCCTACCTATTGGTTGTTTAGTAGCTCCAGTTTGCCCGTCACCCCGGCCGTTGTTTGACCACCATTACCTTGCCACCACGCCCTCCAGAATGACCGGCCCTCTTCCATGACCACCTCTACCTCTGACTATTTGAGGTCGTAACTGCTGTTTTGGACATACCCCCCTCTGATATGCCCAGTCTCCCCACAACCATAACACGCTCTTGATTCAAGCAAGGGCTCTATGAGAATTCCAAAGTCCCCCCCCCCCCCCCCCCTGGGGATACCTCCAAACTCAGCAGTTTTGACCGGTCTGCGGTGGACCCCCCAACTACGTCCTGCAGTAAGACTGAATAGGTAGGCTGGATACCCTCCTGAACCCGCTCTCTGGAGTTAAGAACCATTAACCTCACCTCCCTTACGAAACCTTTTAGATGTCGCTGCCATGGTGACGTCATCTGGCTCACTCTCCCTCCACCTCTTCACACACGAATTCTACCCTCTTGAAAGGATTTCGCTGAAGCCGCTACCTGTAAGGCGAAATCCGCAAATCTGACCTCAACCCCTCAAAAACGACGGCAGAATCCGTCTTGTGACTAAACAAAGCTGGGGCTATCTGGATTAATGCACGGAACTTAGCCTCATACGCAGTCACCGACCTCTTGCCTTGCTCTAGGCCCAGCACTCATCTCTCCTCCTATCCCGCTCGTTTCTTCTTCTCCCTCTCCTCTGTTCTTTCTATTTTTCTTTCCAAACCTTTTTCTTTTACCAAACCCTAATTAGCATATAATTAAGTATAAAGATGATAAATACCACCCAACTAACTTGTTGTCAAGGTTCTCCCTTTTAACCCCCAAGTAAATAATATTAACATTAAACCACTCAACTTTATAATTATAAGCAGGAATAGTCCCAAACAACGCACCTGAAAATATTTAACAGAATCCGCCCACGTCAGGGTCCCGCACCTGTGATGGCCCTCGTGCCTGTCGCGGTCCTTCCTGCTGCTTCCGTCCAAGTTTCAGAGACTCCAATTCATTAAAGAGTCGTGACGCCCTCCTGCCTGAGACGGTCCGTCCTGCCATCCCCTTCGTGACGTTCAGAGAGTCGCTCTCCATTACCCAAATTTCTAAATTCCTAGTGGTTTGAAACGAGACTCCTCGCGTCCCGTCGTGCCATGACGGTCCTTCGTGGGATCCGTTGCAATCAGCCAGTTTTTCCAGAATACCATCGCTGCCAAACGACAACAGGTCGTTACACAGGCGACGAGAATATGAGGGAGAGAACGACTGAACAAACAGTTGCTATGAAAACAAAAATACATCAAACGTAAACGACAATAGTTATTTTACTTATTAGTTTAAACATTCTTATATAATTATTCCATAAAAACTAATATAAAAATATTATTTGACTCTACAAAAATAAATTATATACATATTTTAAGATTGTTGGAAATACCTGGCAAGAGTCGCAAATTTAACTGTTTCTTTTGTTATTGCCGTCCTACAAAAGATTCTCTTTTTAGATTAAATTCATTTTGACAGCTCTTAATCAATTGTTAAAAATAAATTAGGAAAAAAATTACTAATAGTAAAATAATATTATTGTTTCACTATTTTTGGTTTCCCCTTATAATGGGCACAAGTGTACCTCATCTAAATATGGCACTTTTGACAAAAACTGAAAAGAAGATATAACAAAAATGAACCAAATCCAACATATAAAATTCAGATATATAATATTTATGATTTTATATATTGACATAGCTTAAAGTTATTTGTATTGTTAAGATTGGAAAGGTGAGTGTCTTAATAATTCACATTTTTTAGGAAATAACTTAGAAAGCATTTTACATTTCAATTTAAAACAAATGTGATACATATCTAGTCCTTATAATATAACAACAATATCATATTCATAAGGGTAAATCACATAAATATGATATATCAAAAAATATATTCACCCTCTATAATAATATAATTTTTCTAATTGATTATAATAATTTTTTTGAAATAAAAAAAAATATCATCGCTTCGCCTCTTTTCGTACCCTTTTTTGTTTTCCTCCTTTTCTTCTTTTATTTTATTTCTTCTTCTCTTTCTGTCATTTTTTCTTTCTCCTTCTCTTCTTCTTTTTATTTTTCTTTTAAATGAAATTTTCGTCTAACTAACTTTCCTCAAATTATTTTTTGTTCATATTTCACTAAAAAAAAAAATTCCCAGAATCACGACGTGTAAAGGAACAAAATGATTAAAAACTTGTATAAAATTATATTTTCAAGCAGAAGTTTAAATTTTTTAAAATCAAGCAGCAAAAGTACAGCATTGATGGTCATTATAAAGTTTCAAATTTAGAATTCATTATTTGATCTTTCGAAATTTATAGTTTGGATAGGTTGTTTCTACAAATAATTAAAAATGACGTTTGGAGTTTCTATCTCAACTTTAACAAGGTTTGATTAAGTTTATACAATTAATTTTAGGAAAAACATTAGATAAAATTCAAAAAAGGTGAAGTTTACGAAACTGTGTGGCAATTGCATAAAAATTGTATTAGACATGTTTCATAATTGTATTGAACTTGTATTAAAATAATTTGAGTAACATATTTATAACATAGACACAATACATTTGCAATGCACATTGCAAACATCGCTCTTTTTTTTAGTGATACAAATCAAAATAATTTATAAGATATCTATATATGTTACACGTTTTATTATGAATAGTACATTTATAATATATATTGCACACTTCACTTCTTTCTTTGTGATACCAACAAAAATAATTTAGGTAATACAATGATAGTACATTTATAAGACACACAAAATATATTTTTAATACTTATTGCAGTCCTCACTCATTTTTTTAATGATATAAATTAAAATAATTTATAAGAGATAATATAAATTTTATTCGTGAACAATACATTTTTAACACATATTGCAAACATTACTCACATTCGTAGTGATACAAATCAAAATAATTTATAAGACACATATAATACATGTTTTATTCATGAATAATATAAGTTTAATTCAGATTTTCAATCCTTCTTAATTCTCTCTTCTTATTCAACTTTAATACTATGTAATACACTTTTAATGCAAATTTAATTCATTTTGAGTTTATTGGTTGATTTGTTGCTATTGGATTACTTGTTTAATTCATTATTGATACAAGTTTAGTTCACTTCTATAGACGAATGTAGTTTTTTATTATTTACGTCCTTCATTTATGCTTGATTCTTTCTTCGAATTCAACTTTAATATTTGTGTTATACAAATTTAATTCATTTTGCAGTTAATTTGTTGATTTGTTACTATTAGATTATTTGTTTAATTCACTATATAGATCATTGACTGGTTTACTAGTGGTGTTTTTTTATTCATGCTTAATTCTCTTTTATAATTCAACTTCAATATTTGTGTAATACACTCTTAGGTTGATTCATTTTGCAGGTTATTCATACAAATTTTATTTAGTTTACTGATCATAAAATGTTATTTCATTTGCTACATTTTTTATTCATGTTTGATTCTATTCTAATTCAATTTGAATATGTACGTAATACATTTTTAATTCAAGTTTAATTCACTTTGTTGTTTATCATATATCTTCATTTGTTACAAAGATGAATCATATCTCAAATATCACTTTTCTCTTATGAATGCGCCTTTAGATTTAAGAAAGTATAGACCATAAAGATGACATCATATCTTCAAATCTCTATTTATTTAAACCTTCATATCTTCATATATACTCAAATCTACAAATTCTCATCAACACATTTATTTGTATAACCTTCATTACAATGGATATTGTCGACACTCCAAAGCAATAATAAATAATTAATCAACTTCTTCTACAAACTAAGCAGCCCTAATTTTTTGATTTATGAATCCCTAATTTTTTTTTATAGATCTTTCCTTTGATAAAAACCTTTTTTTTAATATAATATTGAATTAGCACGGAAGAGCATAGAAAAAAGAGTTGCAGGGAGAAAAAGAAAGACAGAAAGAGTCAAAGAACATATAGAGAGACGATACAGAGAGATAAGAAAGAGAGAAAGAGGTGCATGGAGGAAAAAGAAGAAGCGAGAGAGTGAAAGAAAAGGAAAAAAAACGCAAAAAGAGAAGTTAAATCTAATAAAATAAGTATACATAATATTGTTTATATATTGCTATAAATACTAATAATTAAAGAATATATCTAAAAATAGTAATTATTAATTAAAATGGACTCACTCAAGTAATTAACCCTACTCATAATATGATATCAGTTATTATTATTATTATTATTATTTTGTGTCCAAAGCTCGTATTAAAACTCCAATCAAATTTAGATTGCATTCTGCATAATTTATTTGGAGAAGTATTTTTTTTATATTCAATGATTTCAAATATTAATAATTGAGTACTTACACATATTTAAGATAAATACCATACTAAATTCGATTGAATTCATACTGAACTTCTAGCTCCGCTCTTGACGTTGCTAGGTATATGTTAAATAATGATACTTGACAACTGCAAATAATAAAAAGAAATATTGCATGTGATGAATATTATTAATATTAAAATATATGTGACGTAAATATTGGTTTTTAGTGATATAAATTAAAATAATTTACAAAGACATACAATAGCAAATTTTATTCGTTAACACTGCATTTTAACCATATTGCAAACATTAGTTATTCCTAGTGATACAAATCAAAATACTCTAAAACAACATATAATGCATGTTTTATTTCATGATAATCTCAAGTTTAATTCAGATTCCTTCAATCCATCTTATCTCCAATCTCTTATTTCACCTTTAATTCTATGTATACATTTTTAATGCAAATTTAATTTATTTTGAGTTTATTGGTTGATTTGTTGCTATTGGATTACTTGTTTAATTCATTATTGATACAAGTTTAGTTCATTTCTATAGACGAATGTGGTTTTTTATTATTTACGTCCTTCATTTATGCTTGATTCTTTCTTCTAATTCAACTTTAATATTTGTGTTACACAAATTTGATTCATTTTGCAGTTTATTTGTTAATTTGTTACTATTAGATTATTTGTTTAATTCACTATATAGATCATTGACTAGTTTAGTATTGGTGTTTTTTTATTCATGCTTAATTCTCTTATCTAATTCAACTTCAATATTTGTGTAATACACTTTTAGGTTAATTCATTTTGCAGGTTATTGGTTGATATTTTGTGGTTGATCACTTGTTTAATTCATCATTCATACAAATTTTATTTAGTTTACTGATCATAAAATGTTATTTGTTTGCTACATTTTGTATTCATGTTTGATTCTATTCTAATTCAACTTTAATATATATGTAATACATTTTTAATTCAAGTTTAATTCGTTTTGTTATTTACCATATATCTTCATTTGTTACAAAGATGAATCATATCTTCAAATATCACTTTTCTCTTACGAATGCACCTTTAGATTTAAAAAAGTATAGACCATAAAGATGACATCATATCTTCAAATCTCCATTTATTTATACCTTCATATCTTCATATATACTCAAATCTACAAATTCTCATCAAGTATGAACACAATTATTTATATAACCTTCATTACAATGAAAATTGTCGACACTCCAAAGCAATAATAAATAATTAATCGACTTCTTCTACAAACTAAGCAGCCCTGATTTTTCGATTTATGAATCCCTAACTTTTTTTTATATATATAGATCTTCCCTTTGATAAATTTTTTTTATATATATATAATATTCAATGATCAGCATAGAAGAATTCAGGGAGAACATAAGAAGATAGGAAAGAGTCAAAGATCATCATTCTAGTCAAGCATACGGCTCCAGAGCTAGACAAAGAACGCACCATCCTAGAAGAACATAAAGGTAGAGAAGATGTTTTGCCTGGACTGTAAAAACAAGACATGTCAGATTCAGTGAAAGAAAAGGATAAAAAACGTCTTCGTTAGAAAGAGTGAAGTGTAAATCTAATACACATAATATAGCACTACTGATTTACTTCTATATTCGCTATAAATATTAATAATTACAAGAATCATATTTAAAAATAGTAATTATTACGATTACAATGGACCACTCCAAGTAATTAACCCCTAATCCAAATAATGACAATCAACTATCTTTTATATTATTTATTTGTGTGTTCAAGCTCGTATTAAATTCCCAATCAAATTAGATTGCAATTCTGCAGATTTTATTTGTGAAAGTATTTTTTTTCACTAGTCACAATTGATTTCAAATATTAATAACTGAGTACTTACACCTATTATAAATAAATACTATACTAAATTCGATTGAATTACACATACTGAACCTTCAGCGCCGCCCTTGACGTTGCTAAAAGGTATTATTTTAATAATGATACTTGACATTGCAAATATAAACAGAATATTGCATGTGCATGTTTATTAATGTTAAAATATATGTGACGTAAATATTGGCTAAAATTCGTAGCTAGTGTCATAAAAGATCTTAACAAGCATTGAATGATTCTACAAACCTTGTAAATTGGAATACGCACTACTCCTTCCTATAATTTTACGTGATAGTTGACTCAGAAAAATTAAGAAAAAGAAAAAGATTTTTAAAAATTTATGTATGATAAAAAATAATTCGTAATGGTAGATTAATTTATTAAGAATAAAATAGAAATTTAAAAATTAAATTATTTCTAATTTTAATGAAATGACATTCTTTTTGAACAACTAAAATAAAAGAGTGGTACGAAAAATTTTTGTGACGATTTTTTTTTTTAAAAAAAAAACTAGGGTAGGAAAAGGAGAAATATAAACGAATACAACATAGGGAATCAACTCTCACGAAGAGCTGCTTGGAACCGATTAGGGGTTCATCGGAATTTCATTCGTTGGAAAATTACACTATAGATTTAATATTAATATATTGATTTTTGAGTATGTATTTATGAGAAAAAAAATATATCTTAAGCTATCGTAAATGATATGCAGATACTCTTAATCACACTTTTGAAATATTAGTGACTCTGCCGTTCAAAAATTAGAGTATATATATCATTTATAGTAACGTATATACACGTGTCATAATCTAATCCACCAATCCGACATTTATGAAATATTAGATCGACGAATAAGGTTGCGCTACATGTTATTATTTAGTCTTTCTATTAGAATAAAGAAAATATATTATCTAGTTTTTGAATGACACGAATAACAATGTCCAAAAGTATGTTGAAAGAATTCTGGATAGTATTTATGATAGTTTAAAAGTATATTTGTTCCTTTTATACGTGGATACTATTAACATACTTGCTTCTTTTTTGAATCTGTCTCCATCACTACTCACGAACAAAGTGAACGTTTAAATAGTAAAATTGATTAATTTTTTTTTCATTACTATTCACGAACAAAGTAAAAGTTCAAATAATCAAATTGATAATTTTTTTTTGTAGCCCACAAAAAAAAACATGGTGTGTTGATTTTTATAAAGGAAAAAATAGTGAGAGGTGTAAGGAGTGTAAATAGAACACGTCAAAGAATTAGAAATCAGGTGGACAAGAAGAGCCACCAATAAAAATGGTGGTGCAAATTAAAAACTCCATTTTCTCTTATTTGTCTGTTTGTTCCTCAAACCCCATCTTAGTACTACTAAAGAATTTTCATAAGAAAGGAAGAAAAATTGGAACTTTATGATAGTGAATTAGTTAACTGAAAAGAAACAGAAATATAAAAGTGAGTTGCCAAGAGTGCACGCCAAGTGTTTGCTCATTTTACACCTTTCTTCAAAGCATTAGAAGAGCAAATTAAGTGACCTAACAAGTTGTTTGTGGTCCACAAGAATTTGGTTAAAGTTTGATTCACAATTTAAAGAGAGTTCTGGTTTTGATTCTTGTTGTTGTGCTTAGCTTCTTCTTCTTGCTGCTCATTGTAAGTGATATTGCTCTCTTAAAAGTATTATCTTTTGAACTCTTATGCATATTTTTAGCAGTGGGGTGGGAAAAGTTTCGACCTTTTTTCTTCTTAAAATTGCTATGATGGGATTTGTGTGAAAACAGTGATAGTCCAAAATTGAGTTTTTTCCCCCTATTTTGTTGTTAACAGAACCTATTATTCCCTTTTTCTTGTCTATGTTTGTATTGTCTGCTGTTTTTGATCAAAGAACTTACGTATTCTGGCAAGTGTACAAGAGGTTTACAGTTCGATGGAATGTTCCTGAATAGAGGAGAAGTTAATTGACTACTATCTTGACTGAATGAAATTAGTTCCTGGAGATAGGTGTTGATAAGGCTGCAGAAAGGTCACGTGGTAATTCGGCAATATCTGGAGTAAATTTTGTTGAAGAAGATCTCACAAAATTAAAGAAAAGAAACAAAACATCTGGTCCAAAAAGCAATTCTCCTAAGAAGAAATTCAATGAAAACCGCTTTAACTGTGCATCCTAACAATCAAAAGTTGCTTTGGATGCACTGGTTGAACGCATTAGCTTTTTGTGCGACTGCTCGAGTTTGATCCCTAGCAAAGGCAACAATTTTTTAACTTTGAATTTGAAAGCTTTTCTTTGAGAAAATGGTCCTTAAAGTATGAGAAGTGCTTTATTTTGATCTAATACATTTTGCATGATCCATACGGTTCTTAATGTATTTTGCATGATCCATATAGTCCTTAATCGTGAGTTTCACTATCCAAATGCTTTCTTGTTTCCCTTCTAAGTCAAAAATTTGTTCAATTTTCTCCTTCTTCATTTCAATCAAATTTCATTGTGAGATACATTTCATACTTTCTTAGAAATTCCAAAGAATATATATATAAAAAAAGTGATTTGTGGCAAAGAATCAACCCAACTTAAAATTCATTCTGGCCTTCTCATTTGGCCCCACCCCCTTTCTTAACTATCCTTTTTTGTCATCCGATTTCATTCCTCTCTAATTGAATTTAAAAACAAATAATTTCCTCTAACACAATTCTAAATAAAATATTAGACTCCAAAATTAAAGTCCTACTCCTATTATACCTGCGTAAATTAGAGGAAATTAAAGTCCTTTAAAAATAATGATTTTGATTCTTGTGTTTTGAGATGAACAAATTTTTGACGAAAAATAGTTCTTTTCAATCAAGTGTTAGTTTTAGAGAAATTTTTTTCGCGTTTTATAGATGAGTTTGATTTTCAATCACTTAAACTGATACTGGAGAAAGAAAATTCATTGCTAAATATAGCCCTAGAATACGAGATGAAGTGAGAAGATACTATATTCAACAACCGTCTTGTCAATCGGATATTAATGATAATGAATATTCTCAAACTAGATTCGGAACGAAAAATACATCGATTTTCTAAGACATGAATTAAGAGTTCATTTTCTAGATAGTTGGAGTATAGTATGAAGAAAGATATTGTATTTTGTGTATATTGCTAACGTTAACCTTGTGTCACTCCTAATCTCACCCTTGAGTCAGTTTTAATAGTGTACTCCTATTTTCAAATTTTGGATTCACCTCTGAATATTAATACAACAATTAATGAAAGAAAGATTGATATGACCATAATCAATGTGAGATGACTTTTGCTACGAAGGTCTCGCTAGGAACTTTTGTTTTAATAGTCAACTACTAATTTAGCAAACAAAGAACAAAAGTAAAAGTTGAATATAAACTAATATAAATATTTTATACTGAAGTGCTCCCACAATCAATCTAGTTTTAGTTTTTAGGAGCTGTTTATTCCTTGGAGGATTCCAACATTATGGGTTTAATCTTTTTTGCGAGTCATTATTGCTATTGACCTAACCAATAAATTATTTTTAGTGATTCCAACATTTTCTTCCGCATATATAGTTGTTTTCATCGTTCTATATGATTTTTTAAAGCTATTTGTACGTTTCACTTGAGCATGTAAATTTATTTTTATTTCTATTCAACACTTTATTTGTTGAAAAATTATTTTTATTAGACATAAAATTGTACACCTAAAGTATGCTGAGGGGGTTCATCCTAACCTCTTCGGTAAAAAATTATGTTGTGTATTTAAGGCATATTAGAAAAAAATTATGCATATATATATTGATTATGAACCTCTTGATTATAAGAATAGAGGTTGACTTAGTAATTTAGGGGCTCAAACCACTACTCTCTTTTTCTCCCGATTTCCCTCAACGGATATCTTGAATCCGCCACTGATTGTCATGTCAGAGCAAGTGTAGTACGCACATATCATATTTTGACTGATTGTCAAAAAAGTGTTAAATATGTATCAATTTGAGGGGTATAGATATTCAATAGGAACAAACATTAGCTAGATATTGAGTTGGTTTAACAAACCCTAGATCCCCTCTCTAATTTTGGAGCGTAACACACTTTATCTCAATTACGTTCCGTTTTTCGCGACTCCTTTTATCGATTTAAAATCAATTTTGATCCTTTTTTTTTCTTTTTTCAATTTTGTATTAGTTTTTATATATACGTACAAGCATGATTAAAGATATAATTATCTATGAAAATGTATAATATTAACGAATGTGGAGAATATTTTTAAAAACATTACATAATTGCCTCTTTAGTAATTTTCAAATTATATAGAACTCTCTCTAAAAAAAAAATAAGCATTAATATCTTCTTAAATATATAAAACATTATTTCTCTTTTAAAAAATATTGAAATACCACTTTTCTTAAAAGGGAGGAAGCAATCAATTTAGAGATATCGTGAGAAAGTGAATATGATGCAATTTGAAGAAATAAAAATTGATCATTGGTTGTGTATCCACATTACTAATTAATACTGAATAAATTTCATTGGAACTTCTTAACAATTTCTCAGAAAAAGGATCATTGAGTATGAAAACTAAAAATAAATACTTTTTTCCGTTTTAAATAATTGCCACGTTTTATTTTCGTAGAGTTGATTTAATTATTCCTTTAAACTAAATTAGATTAGATATTTTAAATTATTAGATTATTACAAAAGGACAGATTTCACATATATCAAACACAAAATTTAAATTTGTATCTATAACAAAGTTTACATAATTGCGCTTCATAGCAAACATATATGTGGGAATTGCTATATATATATACACTGAAAAGCTATGCCTTATTTCGCTATACATATATTACAAAATCAACAATTGTATAATTTCGTTGGTTCCTCTTCAATTTGTATAAGTTCGCTGGCAGACCATTTGTATAATTGTTGTTGCCTCTTTTGTTATAAATTGTTGTAGACTCCTCTCAATTGGATTGTATGTGTTTATGATCTGTATAATATTGAATTTATATACAATGAATCGAATTGTATTAAACGAGAAGAGAGAAAAATTATATACAATTGGAATTTAGTAGAACGAAAAGAGAGAAAGAAAGGCAAACAAAAGAGACTTGGGAAGAGAATATAAATTGAATCGAATTGTATAAACAAGAAAGAGAAAAAATAATACAATTTGAATTTGTATAAAACGAGAAAGAGAGAAAAACAAAAGAGACTTGGATAGAAAAATATTTATATTGTATAATTATAAATGTATAGGACGGGGATATATGTATTTGCTTGTGTATATACAATTTTCTCTCGTTTTATACAAACAGAAACACAATTTATACAATTCTATTGTATAAAGCAAAAGAGGGAGAGTGGCGAACGAGAATATGAGGGAGAGAGGAGACTGACAAACATTTTGCTATGGAATACAAACAAATTAAACGGTGACTACTGTATTTATTTTACATTATTAGTTTAACATTTTATACAATTATTCCATTAAAAAATAATATAAAAATATTATTTGACTCTAAAAAAATATTATAACAAATATTTTAAGATGTGGAAATACCTGCACCGTCTCAAATTTAAGTGTTTCTTTTTGTTATTGCCTTCTAAAAAAGAGTCTCTTTTAGATTAAATTCATTTGACAAGCTCTAATCCATTGTTAAAAACCAAATTAGCAAAAAATTACTAACTTAGTTAAAAAGAAAATTATATTATCGTTTATCACATTTGTGGTTCCTCATTAATATGAAAGCTGTCATATCTAAATATGCATTTTAAAAAAAATGCAAAAAAAAAAATAATAACAAAAGATGAACCAAATCCAACATAAGATAAAGTATTTATATTTATGATTTTATGATTGACAAGCTTAAAGTTATTTGTAGTGTTAAGAATGGAAAGGTGAGTGTCTTAATAATTCATATTTTTTTAGGATATAACTTAGAAAGCTTTTTACATTTCAATTTAAAATAAATGTGATACATGTTGGAATACTCAACAATGGTGATCATCTACACCAAAAACAATGTGAAGCCATGGCAGTCGATTAAGAAGAAGAAGAAGACATTTAGAGATACTGATTTGGAGAAATGGAAAGTAACCTTTCCTGTATTCATTATCTCAATATATATACAAGGGAATTAGAGTTGTGTTTAACAAATACAAAAAATGTAAAAATTAAAAAATGTGGACTTAATAATTTCAAAACTTTTTAAACTAACTTATGTGACAATCTAACTAAAACATCTAACTAACATAACTAACAAACTAATATAATTAATTGTTAATACCCCTCCTCAAGTTGGCAGTGATGATCTACAGCAAACTTGTTGAGTAAGCTGAATGTTAACCCAGTATAAGAGCCTTTGTGAGTAGTTGCTAGTTGTTAGTGGTTGGAATATGATTGTTAGTGAAATGAGCCCCTCCTGAAGTTTATGCGTTACGAAGCAGTGGACAATCAACTTCAATAGGTTGGTTCTTTCATGGAAAACAGGATTGTGAGCTATGTGGAAGTAGACGACTCACAAAAGACAGGGGATTGGTTGAGAATCAGATATGTTAGAGCATTTATCAACCTGTGAAGCACAAAACCAGCTAACTACAACCAACCTGATGGATCTTATTCTGCTTCGCAAGAAGATAGGAAGAAGTGAGATGGTTTCCTATTTCTTGTTGATTTCCAACCGATTGGACTGTTTCAAGTAAAACTAAATAACCACTTACTGATCTTCTTGAGTCTGAAGGATGCCCCAGTCTGATCACAATATGCTTTGATTGAGCAATAAGGATTCTTGGATAAAATGAAGGCCCAGAGGTGATCTTGTTTTCAAGTACTCTAAGAAGATGAAATGCTGCCTGCAGGGTGTGGAGTGTTCTGGGGTCTTGCATGAATAGGCTCAAATGTAGAACACTGAATGCTATGTCCAGTCTAGTGTTGGTAAGAAAATTCAATTTTCCCATTAATTTTCTGTTAGTATGTGGGATCAGGTAGTGGAGGTCCTTCTTTGATCTAGTTGGATATTTGAGCATCAAGAGGAGGATGTAAGTAACTATGACATAACAGTCCATATTCTTTAGCAAAATCTTATACAAACTTATCTGAGAGACAAGTACCCTCCTGGTATGTCAAGATCTCTAATACCAGAAAATAATTGCAATCGACCAAGATCTTTAATCTTAAAGGTGCTCTCCAAGTAGCCTTTAATTGTTGTATCTCAGTAGTATTGTACCTGTGAGAATAAACATCATCAACATAGCCTGCACAAAAACAACTAAGCACAGCCTTTTGTAGCAAAGTGAGTAATCATGATGTGAATGTACATATCCCCGGGAGGGATAAAGCTCAGTCAACTTGCATAACATTGTGACTGCATTGTTCAGACCATAAGGAGACTTTTGACTTGCACACTAAGCTTAAATCATCCAACTGCCAGCCCTTGTGGTAGTTCTGTATACTTCTCATGAAGTCACATGAAGAAAGGAATTGTTCACATCAAGCTGAAAACATTATCCCACCTTTTTTAACAACACAGCAAAATCAAGCTCCTCCATGCGTCATTTTACCACTGGAGAGTATGTCTCTGTATAATCTACCACCAGTTGTTGAGTGTAGCCTTTAATACTAGTCTGCTTAAACCCTTTCAATGCTACCATAGATTTATTGCTTCACTTTATACAACCATTTACACCAATTGCTTGTTCCCTGCAGGTAATCTCACAAGATCCAAGTAATTATTTTCATAAAGGCAAGATCAAACTCTTGAATCATGGCATTTTGCCATGCAGGGACTTAGACCTGCTCCTTATAAGATAAGGTTCACTATCATGGCAAATGGTTTTCAACCAGTGCTTGACTAAGGATGCAATGCATTGGGATTAATGTAATGATGTTTAGTGAACATGGCATTTAAAGAAAATCTTTGGTGAATGGGAACAGACTGTGTGGAGGAATAGGAGTTTTAGGATAGGGATTGAACAAATGTATTTCAAATGTGAAGGGATCTTGCTTCCTTTGTGATCTTCTGGTATTATTGTAGGGGGAGAAGAGTGGAGAAGGTGTGATGAAGTATTCGGTTGGAATTGATGCATACTATGGCTGGAAGATTAGGTGATTAGATTGAAGAAGTAGATGCAACATCTGTATTGATACCAAAGTACTATCAAATATTGAATCTATACATCATAAAATCATTTGAAGAGAGAAAAACTGTCTGTCCTTTGAGAAACGCTATACCAGAATAGAAGGAAAACATATTTGTCGGAAGTCAATGTGGAAAGGAAATAAATTTATGAATACGACATCCCTCGACACAATGTACTTTTTGTGGCAAGGACTCACACCTTGTATCCCTTTTGTTCCACAAGGTAACCTACAACACATGAGGGTGGTTATAGGTTGTAGTGTATCCCCCTGAACTTTGGGTATTTGGATAACATAAGACACCAAAGCTCTAGTACTAATTTGATTTTCTATTATATTACAACTTCATAAGGGCACTTATTCTTCAGGTAGAATTGAGGGGAGCTATTTATGAGGTGTGTTGATGGAAGATACATTCCCTCAGTATTTCATGGAAGCTTTCGATTGAACAGAAGAGTTTTTTGCTGTATTCTAACAAGTATGCTTTCTTTCCCACTCTGGTTGTTTTGTTGGGGTTATATGGACAACTCTTTTGATGGATCTATACTTTGGAATGAAAAGAAAAACTTGTTTCATTGTATTAAACTCTAGTCCATTTCTGATCTAACATTTTGATTGTGGTTTGAAATTGATTTTTGTCATATTCACAAAGCTTTTTGAGAAAACTGGGAAGGCATACTTTGGTTACTAAACAAATGAGTCCAAGTTGGATCTACTAAAAATCATGACTATAGTGATGAAATATTTGTAGTTGTCAGGGTAGGGGTATGATGATAAGGGAACACATATATTCAACATGAAGAAGTTCCAAAAAATGGAATTAGAGTGTTGTGACACTTGACTAAAAGGATAATCTTCTTGCTTGCCAGAGACAAATTGGTACACTATAAAAGGGTTGTTTGTTTGAAAAACTGGCTGGAATTTGTAGGTATGTTTCCTTCATTTTCGGCTAAAGGACGATGACCAAGTCTATTATGCCACAAGAGGTCTTCACAAATGTTCAGAAAGAATAGTATCAGAAGTAAGAAGAACACACCGTAGGATCAAATACATTTGTTAGTATCATGTCTAAGGCTGTATGTTGTAACTGGACCCACTATTGCAGACAAAGAAGAATTATGATGTATGTGAGATATGCAGCAAACATGTGGTGAACAAGCAAGATCTTCAGACATCTTGAAACAAAGAAAATAAAGTTCCTTCTCTGCTACATACAACACCTGAGGCCTCTTCACTGAAGGACGCGGTAGTAAACAAGGACCACACTAGTGAATAAACTATATTGCCTTTCATTGAAATGAGTTAAATGAGTGAAATGACACTAGATTGTATTGTAAAAGAAGTTACATATAGCACATGCTGAAAAAACAATTTCATATGTGATTCAATACATTTTCAAAATTCTTATCACCTTAACTTTGTACCATTAGAGTAAAGAAGAGACAAGAATAGGATTAAGACATGTTGAATATGGTAGTGAGCATTTGTTATGTTAAGGTTATAGATTTGATGCCCCCGAATCAATGACCATAAGTAGCACTTGATTTGAAAAATTAACATGACGGATTGTCAAAATTAATACTGAAGACATACTATAAGTACCCCAAAAATTCAAAGAACCAGCTTCCATGTTGAAAATTGTTTTAAATCAGCTCCTTCACTCGAAAAGTCTGCAAAAGTTTCATCATGTATCATATTGATCTTTAGTAGTAACTGTGACCTTTTGATTATGTGGACCTTGCATGCATCTTCTCTTGTGCAGATAGTCATATCATCAGAAGATCCAGAAAATTAGCTACAATTCTCCTCCTCTATATTCATGATTAGTGTTTTACCTAGCATTGAGATACATTGTTACTTTAGTGGATTATGATTATCCAATCACTTAAACACTTTATCCATGTTATGTCCGGTCTTTTTGCAGTAACTACAAACCATAACACATTCTATGCTACTGTAGGCTGAAAAATAGTTGGATCCTCCATAATTGTTGTTTATTTTCTGAAGTATTTCCAGAGAGAGGTATCATTAGAGAATGATGTTTTTTAGTTCCTTCTTGTGATCCCTTTCCCTTATTATAGATGAGGTCACATTTCAAGAATTGATTCCATAGAAATTTGATTAGGGTTTGAATTCTCTTTGCTTCTCCCTCTTGAAAATCACAAGGAGAAAGCCTTGTCCATGTGGAAGAGGTTATATAAGAATGTTACGTTTATCAACGTATACACTTCATTCATTCCCATTAAAAATTGTATCAAACGTCATCTTGTTCGCTTTGTACAATCCATCGTAGCTCCAACAATTGCAAGCACAAAGAACACGGATCTTACATTTAAAGTACTCAATTCTCCCCAAAGCTTTTTCATTCTAGTTGTACTAGAATGTGATATCACACTTCCTTGTGTGAGATCATTAATCTCCTTTTGAATTGATATAACTTTGCTATTAGTTTGATCATATATATCTTCCAAGTTCCTTCCAAAGTTCTACTGAATCACTAACATACTCTACACTATCTGCAATTTCATTAATAAGAGAAGTTTAGGATCCAGGAGGTTACCAGATCATTCACATCTCTGCCATTGATGCGACTGGTTTGATTTTCAGCTGGGTAACACATCTACCATCGATGAATCCACGCTGTTCTTCAACTGATAAAGCTCGCATAAATCCCTCTTATCAAGGAACATTCCTGTTCCATTCAAAATTGAAATGGAATCAGTACCATACCAGGAACCATATCGGAGGATGGATGTAAAGAGTATTATGTGTATCACCATTAAAGAAGTTCCTCTTGTGTTTGTGAAGGAACATTTTCAGAACTTGTCATGATGAAGAATCGACCTAAACACAAGACAATCAACTAAACAAAGAAGAATCACAGAAGATCAGAGCAGGAAACAAGTTAGGAGTAGCCTTGCTCTGATACCATGTTAGAATACTCAACAATGGTGATCATCTACACCAAAAACAATGTGAAGCCATGGCAGTTGATTAAGAAGAAGAAGAAGCAGAAGACATTAGAAGTACTGATTTGGAGAATGATAGTTACCTTTCATGTATTCATTATCTCAATATATATACAAGGGAATTAGAGTTGTGTTTAACAAATACAAAAATGTAAAATGTAAAATGTGTGACTAACTTTCAAACTTTCTAACTACTTGATGTGAACATCTAATTAACATTCTAACTAACATAATAAAAAAATATATAATTATAATTGTGATTAATACATATCTAGTCCTTATAATATAACATCAATCTCATATTCACAAGGGTAAATCACATAAATATGCTATATTAAAAAATATTATTTATCATCTATACAAATAATTTTTCAAATGATTATTAATAATTTTTGGAATAAAAAAAATACCACTCTTCACCTTTTTTCGTACCCTTTTTTATTTTCCTCCTCTTCTTCTTTTTATTTTATTTTTTCTTCTCTTTCTATGTCATATTTCTTTCTCTTCTACTTCTTCTTTTATTTTTATTTTAAATGAAATTTTCATTAAAATAACTTGCGTCAAATTAATTTTTGTCCATTATTCACTAATATTTTTTTTCAGAATCACGACGAGTAAAGGAACAAAATGATTAAAAACTGTATAAAATTATAATTTCAAGAAGAAAGAAATTTAAAATTTTTTAAAATCAAGCAGCAACGATACAAAACATGACTAACATTTATGATAATGTTCAGCATATTGATATGACAAAAATTGCAATTATAGTCCTCTTTGTATATTTTTATATATCTAAAGTTTTTGTTTAATCATTATTAAATTAATATATCTAAGTTAACTTTGAAAATTAATCAAATTTGACTTTCGAAAAAGCGCAACATGACAAAACAAAAAAATCATAGAAAAAATTGTTTCTTAATCAATTAGCCTCAATTCCCATGAGTCAAAGTATTACTATAAAACAACTCGTTGAAGCAAGAACAATTTTTTTTTTTGTGGTCCGTGGTTATTTATACTTATCAAATTTTAATATTCAATGAGTTTTGGTTCTATTTGTCTGTAGCTGAGTGATTTTGATGATTTACGTAACTTATTAAAAATTTCACTACAGTAATTAACTAGTATTTTTTTAGTAAACAATACTTCATATACATAACAAGTAGATCATGTAGCAAATTGCTAGTGATTGTAAAAACAGTACATCGAATTATCCAAACAAAAACAAAGTGAAAAACATACATCAATATCAATATGGCTTATATATTGCCAAAACATTATATATGATCAAACAAACTAGAATCTTAATTCTTCCAAATGGAAAATCCTTATTACAAACATTATTCTTATTGCAAACATATGCATAAAAGATAAAAAATTTATTATTACGAGTATCATATACTATATATGATTAGAGTATAAATAGCACTTCTTGGCAGAGTGTCCACTAGTTGTAATAAGAGCAGAGAAGCCAGTGTATTGTCCCTCTTTCTTGGCTATACATATATTGGCTATCATTTTAGAGAGTTCACTTTGGTTAACCTTTGATTGACTTGCATATTCTTCCATTGGCATCCACTAAAAAAAAAAAAAAGTTTCTAACTCAGTTTCATTTTACGTGTCTTAGTTTAAATAGATACAGATATTAGAATAGTAAAAAGACTTTTAAATTTTATGGTTTGAAATTAAACACGTGTGTAATGTATTAAAACATTCTTTGAATGTTATAGTAGAATATGTGATTAACAATTGTTATTAACTTCGCTCAGTATAAATATCTTATTATTATTTGTGGTTTGTTTAAAAAGGAGTGTCTCTCTTTTCATATTAAACATCTAATTACATGGTAAGTTTAAGACCATAAGATTTAAAAGACTATATACATATTTTTAATATTCAACATCTATTTTTATTTCTTAAGCTTCGTATTCAGTTGAATAATAATACTTAAATTAGGACAAAGAAAATACTAATATATATAAAAGTTACGTTTTCGGAAACCAATTAAAAGAAAAGTACGACATAAATGAAACCCAGCTTGAGTAAATGTATCTATACCTTAGCTCCTCAATCTCAGATCTTGCTTGTTGATATGATGAAGTAAGTGGTTTTAACATGATATGAAGAAAAATCTGCATTTTCCAAAGAATGGATTTTGTGACTTTGTCTGCAGGGAAATATGTATTTTAATTATTATATTGACAATTTTATCAAATATAATTTACACTATACTTCGAGTTTGTAAATGATGAAAATGAAGGATTTCTACCTAAAGGCAAGATTAAAGTTCAAACAAATTCTTTGTGTCTCAATCTATAAAAAAAACATAATAATAAAAAAGGTTCTTATAGTTTTTCTAGCACAATATGTTTTTTAATTTTTCAAAAAAAAGAGAGAAGAATTTAGTAGTTGCTATATATACTTACTCCGTGTTTTGTTCTCTTAGTTCAATCTCTTACGGCTCCAACATATATCCTTCCCCCTACAATAGTAAAATCGTTTTAAAAAAATAAAATAATCGCTACGAACTTCATTGCTAAATCACTAATAAACTTTGGTAATAATATATTGGCCAAAAGTATTCATTACCCCCTGCTACTTGAAGCTTTTATTCAGGACCACCTCAAATTTTATTTTTGTCGATTACCCCCGCGCACGAAACGATAGTGTCCACAGCGCACGAACACTAGATAAATATTTTTGCCACCTAGTTAAAATTTTGGCCACCTAGTTAAATATTTTGCCGTTTTCGGTTTCTAGATAAATATATATAGATAATAACCCAACCTTCACAATTCAAAATCAAACTCTCTCTTCGCAGGGTGAAAATTCATATAAGTAATTCACCAAAAAAATGAATCTTTTCAATGAAATTTTCGATATTCTGGGGTCGATGAGACGTTTTTAAACTCAACCAAATGCTTGACAAAATGCAAAGAGGAAATTTGGTTAATGAAAAAACTTAGGTATTGATTAAGAGAATGTTGCAGCTCATAGAGTTGAGATGCAAAAGAGTGTTTCTCTATAAGAGGAAAAATTTTGATTTGGAACTTGAGGGGATTGTGTTTAAAGAGAGATTCCCGGACGTCCTTGAGAAACTCTGAATTGAAAAGGGAGAAAAGATTAAGAAGAATAAAATGAAAACATAAAAGATATTTGGATCATTTGTCTTTTTATTCCATGTTATCTCGTCTTTTGCGGAACCAGGCAACTGGGCAGAAGCAAGGCCATGCTTTTTGGCCTTAATGGTGCATTGAATAGCTAGAGAATAGAGAGAGAAAAATTCTTAAAATAAGCCAAATTGATTAAAAAAAAAAAAAAAATAGATTTTTTACGTATATTACCGTTGTAACTTTATGAGGTGGCGAAAAATGATTGTCTCACGCTGCTTTGTAGAAGTTTAATTCAGTTTCTATGCAAGGTGGACAGAAAAGGTGTACGTGTTCGATGAAATAAGCAAGTCAGGGGGGTAATTAAAATAAAATAAAGTTTAGGTGTACACTGAATAAAAAGCTTCAAGTACAGGGGGTAATGAATACTTTTGCCTAATATATTAGAACAAACACTAAGTAGAATTAGTCATTATATCAAAAATGATTATTAGCGGTAATTAATTTTTAATGTTCACTCACTAAGTATTTTTAGCGATAATTAACACTCTGTATATATGTCCCTAAAGTCTTTAGCGACATTGATTCTAATAGCATCTAACTAATGTCTGTAAGACTTTAACACTCTTTATTAATATTTATATTTAATACTGCTAAAAATTATTTTTATTATAATGAGTGAAGAATTCACTATTTAAACTTTAGATAATTTATCAATTTAGCTATTAAAATTCTCGTTCTATTAGTAGATCTATAAAAAAAATATGAACACATGTCAATGTCATAATAATAATAATATAAATTTTAAAAAAAAAAAAAGTAAAATGAGAAAAAGGGAAAAAATATATATTTTTTTTGACCTCGTCAACAACACCAGTAGGAAGCTTCCAGGTCCCAGTCATATTTCCAGATTTCTCTTTAACTACAAGTACCTGCCAATGTCATATTTTAAATTATTAAATTATATTTTTAACAGTAAATTTTTCATAATTTTTTTTTTAATATTTTAAATTATTTATTATTGTAACTTATATTACTTTTTAAGTAGTTTAGAAATATTTAAATTTTTATTTCAAAGAAATTAAAATTTTCATACACAAATGCGCGATAGTTAAACTGTTGACTCTCGAAAAAATGAAAGTGTTTATAAAAGTGGAAAAAAGGGAGTAAAATTTGTGCTCCATCAATCCACAATTGTTTGACTGGTATACTAAAAATAGATGTCCAAAATTAATTGTCAATTTAAACAATCAAGAAATAATAAGTTATTTTTTTTTCAATTATGTCTTTAATAATCACTCAATTTTGTTCAATTGAAAGGTTATGTAAACTTTTGATATTCTTGATATAGTAGGGTTATATTAATCGTATTACGACTTGTATTAAATTTTCCTTAAGGGGAGTGCATGACCTTACCTAACAAACATTTGTGGATAGAGAGAGTATAATCGTATAACATATTTAAAGACCTTAATATATTTTAGCATGTTCGAAATCATAAATTTCAAAAAAAAAATATTATATTTTCTTAAACTTCGTATCAAGTCAACTATATCATAATTAAAATTTTAACGAACCTGTCCGTCTTGATCGAGGACGAAAGCACCGATACCAATACGATGAGAAGCATTAGCAGGAAAAGTATGAGGAATTTCATGAGGAATCCAATAAACAAGCATCAAATATGTTGCCTCTGCATGATGATACCAAAATCCCTCCTACATTTATTTAATTTATCATATTATTTAAGAATATATTTATATGAAAACTTAAAATAATCTAATGTTAATAATCAATTATTAGTTATTTTCATGAATAATAATACCTTTACTGCTGCATCAACAAGATGAGCAAGTTCTATAGGTAACTTAATCCAAACACCCTTCTTTCCCTGACCATCAAAATCGAAGGAAAAATAACAAAAATTAATTAAAATTAGTGAGATTTTCTTTATCGATGATTGGTTGTGGCTATTTCGCTATATATATATATACAAAAGGTTGTGGCTATTTCGCTATACACATACAAAAGAAACAATTGTATATCTGGTTCGGTTTTGTACATTACAAAGAACAACTGTATCAGATATTTGTATAAGCGAGAAAGAGAGAAAGACAAAAGAAAACTGGGCAAGAGAAGATCATAGTTATATAGTAATAAGTGTATCGGACGAAAATATATGCATTGTCTTTGTAATCTTACAATTTTCTCTCCCTTTATACAAACACAAAATCAAGTGTGTGTGTGTGTATTATATTATATATATATATATAATATTACTATATATATATATCCTATATTTGTGTTTGTTATAAAGTGAGAGAGACCGAGTGAGTCGTGAACAAGCGAGATCTGGAAGAGTGGCAAGCGAGATCTGGAAGGGGGAGATAGGGGAACAAAAACATATTTATATATAAAATTTTATCTCGCTTTATAACACAAACAGATTTTATACATTTGTGTTTTTATAAAAGCGAGAGAGGCGAGCAAGATTGCCAAGTGGCGAGTGAGATTCCACCAGGGAGAGAGGCGAAAATAGCAACAATTTGCTATGGAGTACAATTAAATCAAACTATATTTACAACATTTAATTTGAATTAATAATTTTCTATTATACACAATTTTTCCCTTATCTGTAATTACCTTTTGAGTGATTTTAATATAAGTAAATATATTTATCACACGATACATATAGCTTAAACTTAAATATTACGATCGAGTAAATATCAAATATAAATAGATATATACCTTTATCCTCCAATGAGAAATGGAAGCCTTGAGCATAGTATGAAATTTAAGAAAATCCATAGACTCCTCTTTCTTCATATTCACAATAACTCCTCCATAATTATCTTCAATTGCCTCAAATATTTCCATTTTCATGTCAATTGATGCCTCTTCAAAAGAATCCATTAATTATGAGCTTTTCAAACAACAAAAGAAAACATAATTAGGTAAAGAAATCTGAACTATTTAATTAAATGCTAATCATAATTAAATATAATATTTTTCTTTTAAAAAAAATAGTAAAGATATATACAATCAAATTCGTTGCATGCCCCTCACTACTTCTTAGGTTAGACTCAGTTCTAAAGAATCTTTCCAAGAGCAACAAATATATTGTAAAATAAGCTATAGCTTAAATCGTACTCGATGATATTTAGAGACAGATTTAAAAATTTTATAAAATTCAATTCGAAATTTATCATGCATATCCAAATAAGTAAGATGATGTTTTAAATTATTATATTTTTGATATACAAGATTCAGAATTTAAACTTTATAAAATCTAATTCCAAATTTACCATGCACAACCAAAAAGGTAAAGAAGATTTTCTAAATTTGTATATTTTTGACATACTATAAGATTTTGGTGGATATCTTGCTATTAATAATAAAATGAAAAATTTAAAATTAAATTATTTCTAAATATAAAAATTTCTCTTGACAGATTAAATATTGTAATCTAGTACCTCAGAGTATATGGTAAAATTGGATATGATTTATTATGAAATTTTTAATGAGCTGAATAAAGGACACGGGAGAACGCATATGCAAATTTCAGTTAGAAGAAAAAACTTTCATAAAGTCTATATATTTGCAAAATACTTGAAACTATTTTAAGTTATAAGCAACTTGGAAATAAGTTTTTATTAGCTAATAATCAAAGTGGACCAATAATGTAAAGTACCAATTAGCAAAATATATGAGAAAATGATTTAGAGTAGCTTGAAAAATTGTATTTAAACTGCACCTATTTATTAAACCAAAGCGTCTGTATGAAAAAAAAAGACATGATGTTGATGGAAATTAAGAAGAATTTACATGGGAAAGAAAGAAGAACATTTAACGGTCTCCGTCTTTTAGCAATAGGATATAGTTTTAATCTTACTTTCCTCCGATTTACTTTTTCTCGTACATTAAACATTTAAATATAAAGTAGTTTTGAATTTATAACGGACTGTAACGTATTAAAAAAGGATATAGTTAGGTTTTGTCACATTTTTAACTTTAGCTTTCCATATGGCATGTTTAAGATCAATATGATTAAAGAACATTTTGATAAATTTGACATAAGTTTAATTTAGAACCACAAGATTAAAAAGTTTTCTTTCTTTTCTTAAACTCCGTTCCAAGTCAAACTAAGTCATCCTTTTTGAAACGGAGGGAATAATACTTTCATACATAAAAATTAGAAATTTTCCAATATTTAATTTAATGAAAATTTGTTTCTTGCTATGCATTTTCCTAGTGAGCTGCATCGACGAATAATAAGTCGGAAAATTATGTTTTTTAGCATATATTTCCCGTGGTTGGGGTACTTAGCGCATTAGTTATTTATTTTCCAAATTATTTTTTAAAATATGAGTATTATAGTAATTATATTTAATTTATCATATCAATTATTATTTCTTAAAAATATATAAAATTTAATCTGAACAAGTAAAAATGAACAAACGCGGAGGAAACAATATACATGCGGTGGGCGGGGCGAGGGGGGGGGGGGGGGGAGGGGCGGCGGGCTCGGAACATAACTTGGTAAATTGTTCATTACATGAAGTAGAAAGCGCAAATTATAAAAAATGAAAAGTAAATTAGCACCAAGGCCAAATCATTAAGGCTCGTTGTTGATTGGTACAAAATTTAACATACATACGTCAATATAAAACGTATGATCTGAGTTCCAATTGTATTAGTATATGATATGATGTTAACAGGGGCCGATCCACATGCACCCGCGAGGGTGTATATGTGACTCGATAATTATTTTTAAAAAAATTGTGTGTGTATATATATATAGAGAGAGACTTTTAATAAAATGTATATATATTTAATTGTGCATCTTAACAATTAAAAGTTTCTTTAGGTGTACTGGTTGAATGCATCAGCTTTTTGTGCGACTGCGCGAGTTTGATCCCCAGCGAAGGCAACAATTTTTTAACTTTGAATTTGAAAGCCTTTTCTTTGAAAAAATGGTCCTTAACATATGGGAAGTGCTTTATTAACTTTGAATTTGAAAGCCTTTTCTTTGAAAAAATGGTCCTTAACATATGGGAAGTGCTTTATTTTGATCATCAATACATTTTGCATGATCCATATGATTCTTAACCCTGAGTTTCACTATCCAAAAGCTTTCTCGTTCTCCTTCTAAATCAAAAATTTGTTCAATTTTCTCCTTCTTCATTTCAATCAAATTTCATTGTGAGATACATTTCATACTTTCTTAGAAATTCCAAAGAATATATATATATATAAAAAAGTGATTTGTGGCAAAGAATCAACCCAACTTAAAATTCATTCTGGCCTTCTCATTTGGCCCCACCCCCTTTCTTAACTTTCCTTTTTTGTCATTCGATTTCATTCCTTTCTAATTGAATTTAAAAACAAATAATTTCCTCTAACACAATTCTAAATAAAATATTAGACTTTAAAATTAAAGTCCTATTCCTATTGTCCCTGCGTAAATTAGAGGAAATTAAAGTCCTTTAAAAATAAATGATTCTGTTTCTTGTGTTTTGAGATGGATAAATTTTTGACGAAAAATAGTTCTTTTCAACCAAGTGTTAGTTTTAGAGAAATTTTTTTCGCGCTTTATAGATGAATTTGATTTTCAATCACTTAAACGGATACTGGAGAAAGAAAATTCATTGCTAAATATGGCCCTAGAATACGAGATGAAGTGAGAAGACACTATATTCAACAAGCGTCTTGTCAATCGGATATTAATGATAATGAATATTCTCAAACTAGATTCGGAACAAAAAATACGTCGATTTTGTAAAACATGAATTAAGAGTTCATTTTCTAGATGGTTAGAGTATAGTATGAAGAAATATATTGTATTTTGTGTATGTTGTTAACGTTAACCTTGTGTCACTCCTAACCTCACCCTTAAGTCACTTTTAATAGTGTACTCGTATTTTCAAATTCTGGATTCACCTACTGACAAGTAATACATAATTAATTGAAAGAAAAGATTATATGATCATATCAGGGAGAGACTCTTGCTACCGAAGGTCTCGCTCAAGGAACTTTGTTTTATAGTCAACTATAATTAGCAACAATAACCAAAGTAAAAGATTGATATAAACTAATACTAAAGTATTTTATACTGATAGGGATCCAAAATAAATCTTAGTTTTAGTTTTGGAGTTGTTATTCCTTTGAGGAATTCCAACGTTAGGTTTATCTTTTTGCAGAGTAATTATTGCTATTGACCTAACCAATAAATCATTTTTAGTGATTCCAACATTTTCTTCTGCATAATAGTTGTTTTCATGTTCTATATGATTTCTTAAAGTTATTTGTACGTTTCACTTGAGCATCTAAATTATTTATTTCTATCAACCTTATTTTGTGAAACATTAGTCATTAGACATAAAATGTGTACACCTAAAGTAGTTGAGGGGGTAATCCTAACCTCTCGGTAAAAAATTATGTTGTGTATTTAAGGCATATTAGAAAAAAATATATATTGATTATGAAATCTCCTGAATAGAATAATCAAGTTTGACTTAGTAATTAGGCTCAACCACGACTCTCATTTTTCGCCCGATTCCCTCAACCGGATATCTTGTATCCCCGCCACTGATTGTCATTCAGCGAGCAAGTGGATCACAGTCTATTTTGACTGATGTCAAAAAATTGTTATATGTATCAATTTGAGGATATAGAGAGTCAATAGAACAAACATTAGTTGATGTGTTTAAACGAATTATGCAGACAACTTTAAGTGATTAAAGATGACTAAGTCTTATTAAAAATTGTACAGTGAAACTATCTATCATCAATCATCTAGCTAGATATTGAGTTGGTTTAACAAACCCTAGATCCCCTCTCTAATTTTGGAGCGTAACACACTTTATCTAATTTACGTTCCATTTTTCGCGACTCCTTTTATCGTTTTAAAATCAATTCTGACTCTTTTTTTTTTCTTTTTTCTATTTGATTTTTTTAACAAAGAAAAATCTATACATTGATAAAATTAAAGTCGTTGATTGCATGCATGGAAATTTACAGCCGTAATGAAAGTATAATTTTTTGGGTTCGGAATTACGTAAAAGGAATATTGAGGTGACAATACATTAGTCTAAATCTAGCAAGTAAAAAGAGAGAGAAAAAAAGGCTCCACTATGAAGTTAAGACATGTAAACGTGACTTCTTCTTGGTTTTGTAACTTTCCATGTTATCATGTGTATGTCACAATCTAATCGACCTGATTTGATATCTGATTAGAGTTATATATGTATCAGTCAGTAATGCAAGAATCAGTTAGGAGTATCATTTTATGCGGAAATTATTTATTTATATATTTATTATTTCACCTTCTAGATATCCTACATAAAATAATATATAATATTTTATATGTATTAGTTTTTATGTTAAGCTTCAAAATATCATCAAACGTCACAGAAATAACAACAAAAGGTTTGGTAATTATTTCATATCTACCTTATATATAGTTAAGTCATCAAAAAAATTAAATATAAATAACAGAAACCTAATTCCATCTATCAAACAATTCCTTCAATTTGTATTACTTTTTTCGTATATACGTACAATCATGATTAAACATATAATTATCTCTGAAAATGTCTAATATTAACGAACTGTGGAGCAATTTTTATGAAACATAACATTTGCCTCTTTAGTAATTTTATTATATAGAACTCTCTCTAAAAAAAATAAGCCTTATATCTTCTTAAAAATATATACAACATTATTCTCCTTTTAAAAACATTGAAATAAACCAACTTTTCTTAAAAGGGAAGAAGCAAATCAATTTATAGATATCGTGAGAAAGTGGAATATGAATGCAATTTTAAGAAGTCAATTGATCATTGGTTGGTGTATCCACATTACTAATTACTACTGATAAATTCATTGGAACTTCTTACAATTTCTCAGAAAAAGGATCAGTGAGTATGAAAACTAAAATAACTCCTTTTTTCCGTTTATAAAATAATTGCCACGTTTTATTTTCGTAGAGTTTGATTAAGTATTTTTTTAAAAACTAATTAGTTAGAATATTTTACATTATTAAGATTATTACAAAAGGGCAATTTCACATATATCAAACACAAACGTCAAATTGTATGCTATACAAATTACATAATTGGCGCTCCATAGCAAACATAATATATGTGTAATTCGCTTAAACTATACCAACTGAAATTATGCCATTTCGCTATTTATATATACGAAGAAGCAATTTGTATAATTTCGTTGGTTCTCTTCATATTTGTATAATTTTCGCATGGCTAGACCATTGTATAAATTGTTGTTAGCCTTCATTTGTAATAAATTGTTGTTACCTCTCAATTTGATTGTATGTTCTATGTATCTGTCATAAAATTTGAATTTATATTACAATTGAATCCAATTGTAATAAATAGAAAGAGAAAATTTATATATGGGGGGTGGGACGCTAGGGAGAAGGGGGTGGTGGGGGGTGAGTGAGCAATTTGAATTGTATAAAACGAGAAAGGAAAAGGCAAAAGAGACTCGGGAAGAAGAATATAAATTAATCGAATTGTATAAACGAGAAAGAGAAAAAATAATACAAGTGATTGTATTAACGAGAAAGAGAGAAAAACAAAAGACTTGATAGAAAATATTTATATTGTATAATTAAAAATGTATTATTACCGGGGATTATGTATTTTGATGTGTATATACAATTTTCAAAAAAAATCTCGTTTTATCCAACCAGAAACACAATTTATACATTCTATTGTATAAAGCAAAGATGGAGCGACCATATGGGAGAGTGGCGAACGAGAATATGAGGGAGCGAGGCACTGACAAACATTTTTGCTATGGAATACAAATACAGTTAACCGGTACTACTATAATTTATTTTAACATTATTATTTTAACATCGATACCATTATTCCATTACAAATAATATAAAAAATTATTTGACCTCTAAAAAGTATTATACCAATATTTTAAGTTGTGAAATACCTCACGTCTCAAATTTAAGTGTTTCTTTTGTTATTGCCTTCTAACCAAGAGCGCTTTTAGATTAATTCATTTTGAACAAGCTCTTAAACCATTGTTAAAAAACAAATTTAGGAAAAAATTACTAACTTTATAAAAACAATTTACGTATTTCCCACTATTTTTGGTTCCTCATTAATATGACAAGTGTCACTATCTAAATATGCAATTTTTAAAAAAATGAAAGAAACTATAACGCAAATGAACCACATCCCAACATATGAATCCCATGTATTTAATATTTAGAATTTTTAAGTATGACCTAGCTAAAGTTATTGTTATTGGTTAAGAATGGGAAAGGTTATTTGTCCTTCATAATTCATTTTTTTAAGATATAACTTAGAAAGCTTTTTACATTTCAATTTAAATAAATGTGATACATGTTAGAATACTCAACAATGGTGATCATATACACCAAAAACAATGTGAAGCCATGGCAGTCGATTAAGAAGAAGAAGAAGACATTTAGAGATACTGATTTGGAGAAATGGAAAGTTACCTTTCCTGTATTCATTATCTCAATATATATACAAGGAAATTAGAGTTGTGTTTAACAAATACAAAAATGTAAAATGTAAAATGTGTGACTAACTAACTTTCAAACTTTCTAACTAACTTGATGTGACATCTAACTAACATTCTAACTAACATAACTAACAAACTAATATAATTATATTGTTAATACCCCTCCTCAAGTTGGCAGTGATGATCTTACAGCCAACTTGTTGAGTAATGCTGAATGTTTAACTCCAGTAAGAGCCTTTGTGAGTATGTCTGCTAGCTGTTCAGTGGTGGACACTATGATGTAGTGAAATGAGCCCCTCCTGAAGTTTACTGCGTACGAAGTGACAATCAACTTCAATATGTTTGGTTCTTTCGTGGAAAACAGGATTGTGAGCTGTGTGGATAGCATACTGACTATCACAAAAGACAAGGATTGTTGAAGAATCAGATATAGTTAGCTCATTTATCAACCTGTGAAGCCAAACCAGTTCACCTACAACCTTCCTGATGGATCTATATTCTGCTTCTGGAGAAAATAGTGAGATGGTTTCCTGTTTCTTTGATTTCCAACTGATTGGACTGTTTCCAAGTAAAACTAAATAAACACTTACTGATCTTCTTGAGTGTGGACAGGATGCCTAGTCTGAATCACAATATGCTTTAATTGAGCAATCATGATCTTTGGATAAATGAAGGCCCAGAGTTGGATCTTGTTTCAAGTACCTAAGACGATGAACTGTTGCCTTCAGGTGGTGATTCTGGGTCTTGCATGAATTGGCTCAAATGTTGAACCTGAATGCTTGTCCAGGCTAGTGTTGGTAAGGTTCATTTTTTCCCATAATTTCTGTAGTATGTGGGATCATGTATTGGAGTTTCCTTCTTTTGGCTCTTAGTTTGATTTTGGATCATGGAGATGTAATGAACTATGACTATAACATCATTTCCTTTTAGCAAATCTAATATAAACAACCTTCCCTCTGGGAGAAAATACCCCTCCTGGTATGTCAAGTATCTCTATCCCAGAAAATAATCAATCGACCAAGATCTTTAATCTTAAAGGTTCTATCCAAGTAAGCCTTTAATTGTTGTAATCTCATTAGTATCTGTCTCCTGTGGAGAGTAACCTCATCCTACCATCGCTGCAACAAAAAACAACTAAGGCACCATCCTTTCTGTGAAAAGTGAGTAATCATGAATATGAATGTAACATATCCTCCGAGTGATAAAGCTTCAGTTCACTTGGCATACCATTGTTCGACAGTTTTGTTTTTCATAACCATAAGAGACTTTGGGAGCTTGCACACTAAGCTTAAAATCATCCCACAAGCCTTTGGTAGTTTCATGTATCCTTCCTCCATGAAAGCACATGAAGAATTGTATGCCATTGTTCACATCAGCTGAAACATATCCCAACCTTTTTAACAACACATGCAATCAATCTCCTCCCTGGTCATTTTTACCACTGGAGAGTATGTCTCTGTATATCTACACCGCTTGTTTGAATGTATCCTTTAACTATTAGTTTGGCTTTAAACCTTTCAATGCCACCATCAGATTATGCTTCACTTTAGACCCATACATCCAATTGCTTGTTTCCCTGCAGGTCATCTCACAGAGTCCCCAGTATTCTTTGCATAAATTGCACAAACTCTTGCATCATGGCATTTTTCCCTGCAGCACTTAATGCTGCCTCCTCATAAGATAAGGTTTCACTATCATGGCAAATGTTTTCAACTCATTGCTTGACTAATGGAATAGTAATGGTCGAGTTTGGGAGTAATGTGGGTGAGTGTTTTGGTGACATGGCCTCTAGAGCGACAAATATTTGTGAATGGGAACAGGTGCTGTGTGGGTAATGGAATAGGAGTTTTTAGGATAGGGGATTGACAAATGTGATCTTTTCAAATGTGGCCAGGGTATCCTGCTTCCCTTTGTGGATCTTCTGTGTATTATTGTAAGGAGGGAGGAAGGTGAATGAAGTAATTAGGTGATATGCTACTATGAGATGGATATTAGGGGATAAGAGTGATGACGTATGATGCACATCTGTAATTTTTGATTTACCAAAGTACTATCAAATATTGAATCAATACACATCATTAAAATCCTTTGAATAAACTGTTCTGTCATTTGGCGAACTGTAACCAGGAATAAAGGAAAAACATATATTTGTCTGAATCAATGTGAAAGGAACAGATTTTCATGAATACATCCCTGGACACATGTACCTTTTTTTGTGGCAATGCTCCATCAACCTTTATCCTTTTGTTTCCAAGGTAACCTACCAACACACGAGAGTGGTTCTCTGTGTGTTTTTATCCTCGTGAACTTTGGGTAATGTTGGATCACAATAACAACCAAAGATCTCAAGTTGACTATATTTGGGTTTTCTCTTATATAAAACTTCAGTAAGGGCCCTTATTCTTCAGGTCAGATTGAGGGGAGTCTATCTATGAAGGTGTGTTGTTGTAAGTAGTACATTTCCCCCATATTTCATGGGAAGCTTTGATGAAACAGAAGCGCTCTTGGTGTTCTAACAAGTACTTATGCTTTCTTTCCACTATGCTATTTTGTTGGGTGTATATGGAACAACTCTTTTGATGGATTATACTTTGGGATTTAACGCCAAAACTTGGTTTTCATTGTTATTAAACTCTAGTCCCTTTCTGATCTAATCAATTTTGATTGTGGTTTGAAATTGACTTTTTGTCATAATTCCACAACGTTTTTTGAGAACTTGTAAGGCATTAACTTTTGGTACTCACAATGAGTCCAAGTTGAATCTACTAAAATCATCTACTATAGTGATGAATAAGTTTGTAGTTCTCTGGTAGGTGTATGATAAGGACCCCTATATCACATAAAAGTTCAAAATGGAATTAGAAGTGTGTGACACTTTGACTAAAAGGTAATCTTTCTTGTCTTGCCATACGGAAAATTGTACACATCACGGTTGGTTTGTTGAAAAAACTGGCTGGAAAATTATAGGTATTTTCCTCATTTTCGCAAAAGGCACATGACCGAAGTCGATGATTCCAAATAGGTTACCCCATGTCAGCATATATTAGTATCAGAAAGTAGAAGAACACACAGTAGGATCAGTACATTTGTTAGTATCATGAAGTCTGTATTTTAACCTGAACATTATTGCTTAGACAAGAATATGGATTGTTTGTGAGATATGCAGTCAAACATGTGTGAACTTTAGTCAGGATTCTTCGACCTCTTGAACAAATAACATAAAGTCCTTCTCTGCACTACCAAGCACCTGAGGCCTCTTTACTTGAAGGGGCCTGTAGTATACAGAAAACACTATTGAATAGAATATACTGCTCTTGAAAAGAGTTGATGAGTGAACTAATACTAGATTGTATTTTAAAAGAGGTACTATAGCATCTTGTGTAAAAAATTTCAATGTGATCACTACATTTTCAAATTCTATCACCTTAACTTTGTATCACATTAGGTAAAGAACAAGCAATAGGATAAGAATGTTTAATATTGGTTGTGAGGCATTTGTAAGAGTTATATGATTTGATGCCCCCGAATCATGATCCATAAGTCAGCACTTGATTTGAAACATTCACATGAAGGATTGCCAATCCAATAGATGAAGAACTACTATAAGTACCTTCAAATTCACAGAACCAGTGTCCATGTTTTGAATTGTTTTAATCAGCTCCTCAACTTAAAATTCTGGGGCAAAAGTTTCATCATGTTTCTCAATAATGATTCTTTAGTAACTTGACCGTTTTGATTCTGATTACCCTTCATGCAGTCTTCCTCCTTTTGCAGCATATCATAACATCAGAAGATCCATGAACATAGCTACAACTCTCCTTCTCTAATATTCATGTTTAGTGGTTTTGCCTAGCATGAATCCATTGTTTTTCCTGTTATCTGATAGGATATCCAATACCTTATAACCCTTCTCCCTGTATGTCCTGTCATTTTTTGGTCAGTAACTACAAACCATACCCTTCTATTGCTCTGTTAGGCTTAAAAATAGTTTGGATCCCTCCATAATTGTTTTTATTTTTCCTGAAGTATTTCCAGAGTCGTTATCATTAGAAATGATGCTTTTGAGTTCCTTCCTGTTGATCCCTTTCCATTATTATTAGATGAGTTACATTCAAGAATTGATTTCCTAAATTTTGATTAGATGGTTTGAATTCTCTTTGCTTCTCCTCTTTAATCAACAAGGCGAAAACCTGTGCCATTGTTTTTTGGAAGAAGGGGTTCTCATAAGAATGCTTACCTCTTACACAGTATACACTTCCTTCATCCTATTAAAAATTGTATCAAACGTCTATCTTGTTCTTGCTTTGTACAATCCTCCTTAGCTCCACCATTGCAAGCACAAGAAACTGATTCTTTACATTTAAAGTACTCAATTATTCCCAAGCTTTTTTCATTCTAGTTAATAGATGTGATATCCAAACTCCTTGTGTGAATTACTAACATATAGATTAATAAATAGTATAAAAATAATATTAGTATTTACTGTGTCCTAATCCTAGTCCTATTAGGTTATTACTCCTTCATCCTATCCTATTAGATTAAGTACTCCCTCCTATATCTCCTATATATCTACCATGTATTCCCCTAACACTTGAATCAATCAATATTCCTTCATGGTATCAGAGCCAGAAACCTAGATCTTCTTTTCTCTAGGTTTTTTTTCTCTCTTTAGGGCACCGATCGTTCCTCTCTTCTCTTTGCGGCGCAGCCAATACAACCGAGGGGTATCCTCTCGATTCACTCCTTCTGCGTTAAACTCCTCTCAGGCATCTTCATTCCGATTCCTGAAAAATTATCGACTAAATTACCCCTCATGGAAAATACCGTTCTTACCGCCCTTGAGGACCAATTACCTTCTCAAATATGGCCGATGAAGCACAGAACCGCCGCCAGCAGTCATCACCGCCAAACGGACAAATCAAGAAAAAACCAATCCGGCCCATGCCCGCCTGTAAGCCTTGGATGGCAGATCCGATCATGCTTTGATTAACGGTCATCTCTCCCACGGTTCAGAAAACTCCGATCCTACACAGACTACTTCAGCCCTATGGACGGCCCTCGCACCACGCTATGCTCAATTTCCCACTCTCATATTTTTCAATTGCTGATCGTCCTCCACACAATTACCAAAGGCAACGAAAACCTATGGCGGAGTATTTAACGAGGTCTCCACCCTCATCACAACCTCGACACGGTGAAACTATATCATTCCCCGGAAAAAGATCGCGTCATGTTCGTCGTTCTGGGGCCCCAATCGCTTACCTCCTTAAACAGGCGGTTCGCATCTCACAAAACCCCGCCCGTTTACCTGGCTAACTCTCTCCTCGTGGCTAAAAGTGAAGAAATCAACGTGGACTAGGAGATCAAACTTCTTTCTCCGAGAAGCCCACTGTTATGGAGACCCCGGCCACCCGCCCTCAACCGCAAGCCAGAACTATCACGGGGCGTGGTTGCGGCTGCATGGGAGCCGCGGCGGCTACGACGAGAATAGCGGAGGTCGCGGGGCGAGCGGTCGGCAGGGCAGTCGTCCTCCGTACTCGTGTAGCAGCACGGCAGCAACAACAGCCTGCACTCTTCGCAAGCTGCGGCAGGCACTTACGAGCGCTGATTCATCCAACTTTGTCAATCTACAAAAACAGGACGCACGTGTTCGTTGCTGGTTTCGGTATGAAGGAGAGCCAAAATAGTGATGACCTGTGCCAAGTTATTCATCTCAAGCCGGCCCTTCCTATGAATTGTTGTTGGATACTGGGCCCACATTCACGTTACCTTCTGATCATCCGGCTAACACTCCAACTCCATATCATGGCTTCCAATTGGTATTACTATTGGCACGGTGCAGTCCAAACTTAATATTTCTCAACGGGCACGGGTACCATTAAAAACCCCACCGCTACTTTCACCTAGGTCTTACCCCGTCCTTTTTTGAAACCATCTCCTTTCAGTTCACCAATTCCCAAAGACACTAATTGCTCACTCTTGTTCACCTCTAATGATTTTCAGAGCCTAGCCAATACTACTAAGAGGGTGATTTTCATGGCCCTTGAAGCATGGTCTGTCGTTTCTTCCTGGGCCAAGTTCGTACAGACCCTAACCCACCCCATTTTCAGAGCATTCCTTAGGCTCCAGGGGATCTTTCGGCTGATGGTCACAGTCTGTTTGGCACAGGCGTCATGGGTCCACTCGTCTATCAAATAATAATTCTTTAATGTCTCAATTAGGTTTTTTCTTCCATTCATGTAACATTGTGACCTCCTGTTCCATTGCTAAATCTCATAAATTACCTTTTACTGTTATCTGAAAAGCGTACAACTGCGCCGTTTCAACTTATTCATCTGACCTATGGGTCCTACTGTTGTTCCTTCCTTTGCTGTTTCGCTATTTATCTGTGTTTTGTGGATAGATTTTAAAAATACACTTGTTGTACCCACTAAAACATAAATCACCGGCATACCCCAACTTTGTCACTTTTGAAAAATGGTCAAACCCAATCAATTCTCATGTAAACTTTTTCGAAGGTGCATGGAAAGGAATTGTAAATAACATCTTTGCCCAGTTTCTACAATCCTGGGACTATACATAAACCTCTTGTCCATACAACTCCCGAACAGACGGGTTTGGCTAGCGTAAGCATCGCCATCTCATTTAAATGGGGTCTCTTTACATCAATCTCATCTCCCTGTCTCCTTTTGGTAGAAGGCTCTAGCCACCGCAACACCTCATTAACAGAATGCCCAGTCACACCCTCTCCAACAATTACTCCCCTATCACTCCTTGTAGGCCAAGAACTGCCGATTTATACATCTCCGCGTCTTGGTGCTGCCCTATCCTTGGCTACGCCCTCATATACTCACAAATTACAACCCCTGATCCCGTCCTATGCTCATTTTTTTGGGCTCCTCATCCTAACCTCCAAGGGTTTCGCTGTCTTGACCCACAAACTCATACAGTCTACATATCTCGTCATTGCCAATTTGTCAAATGAGTTTTACCCTACGAGTCTTTTCCTCCTCCAACAAAGTACCTCATTCATTTGCGGCTTCCCCTTTTTCTAACATCTCACCAGGTCCCTCACACCTCCCACACCTACACCCTACCCAACATACCCCCTCATCACCCCTTCGACCGTCACCCACAATACACCTCAACCAACCAACCCACAACGCACAGGAACCAACCCGAACCACCTCATACCCACAACATCTCTCCGCCCACTCCGTTTTGGGTCCTTTCCCCGGCCCACCGAATCACCAACGCCCGGTGCCACCCCTCAATAACTCATCCCATGTTTACCCCGTGGCCAAAGCCTGTATCTTTAAACCCGAAACCTTTCGGCTACCAATACTACCAATCCACCCCTCCCTAGAGTAACCAACACCCTACTCTTTTCCTCAAAATTCTTATTGGCGTCATTCTATGGATGACGAGTTTTAAGGCCGTTTGACTATCAGAAAACTTGGGTTCTTATACCTAAGCCCCCATAGCGCGGCAACCCAGTTGGCTGTAAATGGGTTTACAAAATTAAACACAATGCAGATGACATTAATTTCCAGGTACATGCTCGTTTTGTTGCTAAAGGCTACATTAGGAGTCTGGGCTTGATTCCTCCGAGCATTCGTCATGTTTATTCGGCAGGAAACCAATTCAGTCTGGTACTGTCACTCCCGTGCGCAAGCAATTGGCTTCACATCCAGTTGGATGTTTCCATATGCTTTTTCTTATGTCAGCTTTGATGAAACTTCTACATGACGCAACCCCGGGCTATTTGATCCTCGTTCCCTCATATGTTTTTGAAAACTCCAGAAGTCTCTGTATGGGCTCAGCAAGCCCCCCGTGCTTGGTACACACGTCTGAAAACATTCCTCCGGGATTCCCGGCTTCACGTGTTGCGTACAACGACACGATTTTGTTTTACTCGACCATTCAGCACCGGTACATCATTCTTATTGTCTATGTAGCTGATTCATTATACAGGCTTAACTGCAGCTCTCATTCAGGATGTCCACTCGAGCTGTGTCATACTACCTTCAAAATGAAGGACCTTGGCCCGTTCATTATTTTCTGGTATGAGGTTTTCTCGGACCTGCACGGTTGTTTCCTTCTCAGTCAAAATATCTCTAGATCTGTTTCAGAAAGCTGACTGGAAAAATGCACCAGTCAACCAACACCGATGGCAGTCTCTTCGTCTAACCGATGGAGCCACACCCCTTGCCGATATCACCCCACTTCCGCATCCTCATTGAGCCTACTATCTGGTCATTTACCCGTCCTGACATCCAGTTTGCTGTCACCAGTGCCTCGCAGCCATGCAATCATACCAAGTGAACATGCTTACATTGTGCTAAAACGCATTCTCCATGTAATTTTTGGCACTCTTGGTCGTGGTTTTAATCTCATCGACCCGGGGACTTTGGAGCTTCGGGGTTTCTCAGAATTCAATTGTCGATGATAAAAATGAACAGAAAATCTACATCGGGGTTTCTCGTTTTATTGGGGCCGAACCTGATCTCCTGGTGTACAAAAAAACAACCCAAGGTCTTTAGGTCCTCGACTGAAGCTGCATACCGCTCCCTTGGTCTTCTTGCTGCTGAGACCATGTGGCCACAATATTCTTCGGAAAACTCCGCGCCACTCACACTTTTCTGCTTCTCTATTGTGACAACAAATCACCATCTGTGGTGGCCAAGAATTCCGTCATACAACACCAGAATGAAGCATGTGATACCGATTGTCCTTTGTCTTGCGATGAAGTTTCAGGCCGGTACATGACTGTGCATTATTGTACCACTGAAGAAAAACAGGCTGATATTCTCACCAAGCCTCTTTTTTCCGAGCCGGACAGCACGAGGACCTAAGTTCCAAGCTTACGTTCGATTGTCTGCTTCACAGCTCAGGCTGAGGGGGGAAAAATTAACAATAGTATTAAATAAAATAGTTATTATAAAATAATATTAGTATTTATGTTGTACTAATCTAGTCCATTAGGATTCAGTACTCTTTAATCCTAGTTCTTATTAGGTCTAGTACTCCATCATATATCTCCCATATATATTATCCCCATGTTTCCCTTAAAAACACTGAAGTACAACAATATTCCTTCAGAGATCGATTAATCTCCTTTTGAATTTGATTAAATTTGGCTCCATTAGTTGGATCAATATATCTTCAAGTTCCTTCCAAGTCTATGACACTAACATACTCTACACTATCTGGAATTTCCTTAATAAGAAAGTTTAGGATCCAGGAGGTTACCATATCATCACATCTCTGCCATTGATGCGACTGGTTTGAATTTGCAGCTGGTTTAACACATCTACCATCGATGAATCCAAGTTTGTTCTTCACTGATAAAGCTCGCATAACTCCCCTTCTCCAAGATCTATATCCTGTTCCATCAAATTGAACTGGAACCAGTGTCTTACCAGTACTATCGGAAGGATGTATGTAAAGTGTTGTGTGTATCACCATTAACAGAAGTTCCTTGTGTTGAAGGAACATTTTCAGAACCTGTCATGATGAAGAATCGACTAAACACAAAAAAATAAACTAAACAAAGAAGAATCAACAGAAGATTCAGATCAGGAACAGCAAGAGTAGCCTTGCTCTGATACCATGATAGAATACTCAACAATGGTGATCATCTACACCAAAAACAATGTGAAGCCATGGCAGTCGATTAAGAAGAAGAAGAAACATTTTAGAAGATACCGATTGAGAAGAGGTGAAAGTATCTTCCTGATTCATTATCTCAATACTATAACAAGGCAGGAGAGTGTGTTTAACAAAATACAAAAATGAAATATGTAAAATGTGTGGACTAACTAACTGTCAAACTTTCTAATAAATTTGAGTGTGACATCTAACTAAACATTCTACAACATAACTGAACAAAACTAATATAATTATATTGTTAATATACATATCTAGTCCTATAATGATAACATCAATGCTCAATTGGCACAAGGGTAACTCACCTAAAGTATGCTTATTAAAAAAAGAGAGGGAGGCAGCGGAGGAAAAAAGAAGGGGGCGAAGCGGAGGAGAAGAAGGCGGGGGAGGAAGGAAAAAAAAAAGACCACGCGGCACAGGGGCGGACCCGGGGGGAGGGGAAGACCGCGGCGGAGGGGGAGGGAGGGGGGCGGCGCGGGAGCGCAGGGCGGGGCGGGCGCAGGGCGGAGGCTGGGGAGTGGGCGGGGGAAGCTGCCTTCTTCTTTCCTTGATGAAATTTTCATTAACAAACTTTCGTAAATTAATTTTGTTCCATATTTCACTAAAAAAAATTTCCCGCTCACGACGAGTAAAGGAACAAAATGATTAAAAACTTGTATAAAATTATATTTTCAAGCAGAAATTTAAATTTTTTAAAATCAAGCAGCAAGAGTACAGCATTGACTGACATTTTAGGATATTTTTTTTTATCATATTGATATGCAAAAATTGCAATTCATAGTACTGTTTGTATAGTTTTTATATATTTAAATTTTTGTTTAAATATCAAATTAATATAATCTAATTTAACTTCAAAAATTAATCAAATTGACTTTCGAAAGCGGAACATGACAAACAAAAATCGATAGAAAATAATTGTTTCTTAATCAATTTAGCCTCAATTCCCATGATTGTCAAATTATTACTATAACACAACTCGTTGAGCAAGAACAAATTTGGGGTGGTTATTTATACTTATCAAATTTTAATATTCAATGAGTTTGGTTCTATTTGTCTGTAGCTGAGTGCATGATTTTTGATGATTTACATAAATGATTAAAAAAAAAATTTCAGTATAGAAAATAATTAACTAGTATTCTTTTTAGTAAACAAAATACCTTCATATAATAACAAGTAAATCTGTAGCAAAGGCTAGTGATTGTAAAACAGTACATCGAATTATCCAAAAACAAAAACCAAACGTGGAAAACATACATCAATATGATTACTTCAAACATATCCAAGAACCAAATATCAATATGGCTTATATATTGTCAAAACATTATATATGATCAAACAAACTAGAACTTAATTCTTCCAAATGGAAAAATCTTATTACAAACATTATTCTTATTGCAAACATATGCATAAAAGATAAAATTTTTATTATTATGAGTATCATATACTATATAATATTAGAGTATAAATAGCACTTCTTGGCAGAATGTCCACTAGTTGTAATAAGAGCAGAGAAGCCAGTGTATTGTCCCTCTTTCTTGGCTATACATATATTGGCTATCATTTTAGAGAGTTCACTTTGGTTCACCTTTGATTGACTTGCATATTCTTCTATTGGCATCCACTACAAAAAAAAAAAAATACAGTTTCTACCTCAGTTTCATTTTACGTGTCTTAGTTTAAATAGATACAAATATTAGAATAGTAAAAAGACTTTTAAATTTTATGGTTTGAAATTAAACACGTGTGTAACGTATTAAAACATTCTTTGAATGTTATAGTAGAATATGTGATTAACAATTGTTATTAACTTCGCTCAGTTTAAATGTCTTATTATTATTTGTGGTTGTCTAAAAAGGAGTGTCTTTCTTTTCATATTCAACATCTAATTACATGGTAAGTTTGAGACCATAAGATTTAAAAGACTATATACATATCATTAATATTCAACATCTATTTTTATTTCTTAAACTTCGTATTCAGTTGAACAATAATACTTAAATTAGGACAAAGAAAATACTAATATATATAAAAGTTACGTCGTCGGAAACCAACTAAAAGGAAAGTAGGACATATAAATTGAACCAGCTTGAGTAAATGTATATATACCTTAGCTTCCTCAATCTCAGCATCTTGCTTGTTGATAGTGAAATTAAGTGGTTTCAACATGCATATGAAGAACAAATCTGATTTTCCAAAGAATGATTTGTGACTTTGTCTGCATGGAAATATTGTATTTTAATTAACTTATATTGACATTTTATCAAAATATAATTTACACTATACTTTCGAGTTTCAAATGATTGAAAAATGGATGGATATTCATACCTAAAGGCAAGAAGTTCAACAAATTCTGTCTCAATCTATAAAATAAAAATAATAAAAAAAAAAGGTTCTATATTAGTTTTCTAGCACAAAATTTTATTTTATTTTTTCAAAAAAAAAAGAGAAAATTTAGTAGTGTATATATTACTTACTCCTGTCTCTTCTTTCACTTCTCTAACGGCTGCCATACATATATCCTCCCCCTACAATTAGTAAAATTCCTTAAAAAAATAAAATAATTCGCTACGAACTTTATCGCTAAATCACTAATAACTTTCTTAAAAATATATTAGAACACTAAGTAGAATTAGTCATTATATCAAAATTAATTATTAGCGGCAATTAATTTTTAATATTCACTCAATAAGTATTTTTAGCTACAATTAACATTCTGTGTATATGTCCCTAAAGTCTTTAGCGACATTGATTCTAATAACATCTAACTAATGTTTGTAAGACTTTAACACTTTTTATTAATATTAATATTTAATACTACTAAAAATTATTTTTATTATAATGAATGAAAAATTCACTATTTAAACTTTAGATAATTAATCAATTTAGCTATTAAAATTACCGTTCCATTAGTAGATCTATGAATGGAAATGATTAGGAAAAAATTTAATACTATAAAAAAAATATGAACACATGCCCATGTCATAACAATAATAATATAGTAATAATAATAATAATATAAATTTAAAAAAAAAAGTAAAATGAGAAAAAGGAAAAAATATTAATGTTTTTTTTGACCCCGGGTCACCAACACAGTAGGAAGCTTCCAGGTCCCAGTCTATATTTCCAGAGTTCTCTTGGTAACACAATACCGGCCAATGTCATATTTTAAGTATGAAAGGGAAAATAGTAGGGTTTAACAGTAAATTTTCATAATTTTCTTTGTACATTTTAAATTATTAATTATTGTAACTTATAGTACTCTTTACGTAGTTTATAAATATGTAAATCTTATTTCAAAGAAATTAAAATTTCATACACAAATGCGCGATTAAAGTTAAACTGTTTGACTCTCGAAAAAATGAAAAGTGTCATATAAAATGAAACAAAGGGAGTAAATGTGTGCTCCATCAATCCACAATTGTTTGACTGGTATTAATCGTATTACGACTTGTATTAAATTTTCTTCAAGGGGAGTGCATGACCTTACCTAACAAACATTTGTAGATAGAGAGAGTATAATCGTAAAAACATAGTAAAGACCTTATATTACTTTAGCAGTTCGAAATCTAAATTTCAAAACAAAATTATTATTTTTTCTTAAACTTCGTATCAAGTCAACTATATCAAATTAAAAAATTTTACCGAACGTCCGTCTTGATAGAGACGAAAAGCACAGGATACCAATACGATGAGAAGCATTGAGCAGAAAAGTATGAGGAATTTCTATGAGGAACTCCAATAAACAAGCATTCAAAAAAATATGTTGCCTCTGCATGATGATACCAAATCCTCCTACATGTGATTAATTGATCATATTATTTAAGCATATATTTATATGAATTTAAAATAATCTAATGTTAATAATCAATTATCAGTTATTTTCATGAATAATAATACCTTTACTGCTGCATCAACAAGATGAGCAAGTTCTATAGGTAACTTAATCCAAACACCCTTCTTTCCCTGACCATCAAAATCAAAGGAAAAATAACAAAAAAAAATTGTATAATCTGTTTCGGTATACATATACAAAAGAATCAATTCTATAATATGTGTTTATATAAAGCGAGAAAGAGAGAAAGACAAAAGAAAACTGGGCAGGAGAAGATCGTAGTTGTATAATAATAAGTGTATCGAACGAAAATATATGCATTTGTATTTGTATAGAAAATTTCCTCTCCCTTTATACAAACACAAACTCAATGTATATATATATTTGTGTTTGTATAAAGTGAGAGAGACGAGTGAGAGTGGCAAGCGAGATCTGGAAGGGGGAGATAGGGGAACGAAAACATATTTATATATAAAATTTTATCTCGCTTTATAACACAAACAAATTTTATACATTTGTGTTTTTATAAAAGCGAGAGAGGCGAGCAAGATTGCCAAGTGGCGAGTGAGATTCCACCAGGGAGAGAGGCAAAAATTGCAACAATTTGCTATGAAGTACAATTAAATCAAACTATATTTATAACATTTAATTTGAATTAATAATTTACTATTATATATAATTTTTCCCTTATCTGCAATTACTTTTTATGTGATTTTAATATAAGTAAATATATCTATCACACAATACATATAACTTAAACTCAAATATTACGATAGAGTAAATATCAATTATATATCGATATATACCTTATCCTCTCAATGAGAAAATGGGAAGCTTGCGCATAGTATGAAATTTAAGAAAATCCAAGGATCCTCTTTCTTATATTCACAATAATTCCTCAATAATTAGCTTCAATTGACTCCAAATATTCCATTTTCATGTCAATTGATGTAAAATTGGAATGATTTAGTATGAAAATTTTTAATGAGCTGATCAAGTGACACGTGGAGACGCATATGCAAATCAGTAGAGAAAAAACTTTCATAAGTATATATATTTGCAAAATACTTGAAACTATTTTAAGTTATAAGCAACTTGGAAATAAGTTTTTATTAAGCTAATTAATCAAAGTGACAATAATTTAACGTACCAATTAGCAAAATATATGAGAAATTGATTTAGAGTAGCTTGAAAATATTGTAATTAAAATGCCCTATTTATACAAGCTGTCTGTATGGAAAAAAAATACATGATTTTTTAATGGAAATTAAGAAGAAATTTACATGGCAAGAAGCACATTTCTAACGGTCGTCTTTTAGATAATTATATAGTTTAATATTACTTTCCTCCGATTTACTTTTTCTCGTCCATTAAATATTTTAAATATAAATATTTTTTTATTTATAAAGTACTTTAACGTATTAAAAAAAGATAGTTATTTTTGTCTACATTTTTAACTTTAGCTTTCCACATGACATGTTTAAGATCAATATGTTTCTTGCTATGCATTTTCCTAGTGAGCTGCATCGACGAATAAGAAGTCGGAAAATTATATTTTTTAGCATATGTTTCCCGTGATTGGGATACTTAGCGCATTAGTTATTTATTTTCCAAATTATTTTTAAAATATGAATATTATAGTAATTATACTTAATTTATCATATCAATTATTATTTCTTAAAAATATATAAAATTTAAAATGAACAAATAAAAATAAATAAACGCGGAAACAATATCACATGGTCGGACATAACTTGGTAATTGTTCATACATGAAGTAGAAAGAGCCAATATAAAAATGACAAAGTAAATTAGCACCAAGTCCAATAATTAAAGGCGTGTTGATTGGTACAATACTTTTGCTAAGAAGGTCTTGCTAGGAACTTTTGTTTTAATAGTCAACTATTAATTTAGCAAATAAAGAACAAAAGTAAAAGTTGAATATAAAATAATATAAAGTATTTTATACTGATAGGGATCCAAAACAAATCTTATTTTTAGTTTTGGAGATGTTATTCTTTGAGGAATTCCAACATTCTTTTTGCAGAGTAATTATTGCTATTGACCTAACCAATAAATCATTTTTAGTGATTCCAACATTTTCTTCCGCATATATCGTTGTTTTCATCGTTCTATACGATCTCTTAAAAGCTATTCGTATGTTTTACTTAAACATTTAAATTTATTTTTATTTCTATTCAACACTTTATTTGTTGAAAAAATATTTTTATTAGATATAAAATTGTACACTTAAAGTATGCTGAGGGGGTTAATCCAAATCTCCTCGGCAAAAAATTATGTTATGTATTTAAGACATATTAAAGATTTTTTATGTAAATATATTGATTCTGAACCTCCTGAATGTAAGAATAGAGGTTGACTTAGTAATTTAGGGGCTCAAACCATGACTCACGATCCCCTCAACGGATATCTTGGAATCCGTCACTAATTTAGTCCATGATCACCGCAGTGTATTCCGCATATCATATTTTGACAGATTGTCAAAAAAGTGTTAAATATGTATCCATTTGAGGGATATAGATATTCAATAGAAACAAACATTAGTTAATGTGTTTAAACGAATTATGCAGACAACTTTAAGTGATTAAAGATGACTAAGTCTTATTAAAAACTGTACAGTGAAACTATCTATCATCAATCATCTAGCTAGATATTGAGTTGGTTTAACAAACCCTAGATCCCCTCTCTAATTTTGGAGCGGAACCCCTTATCTCAATTCCTTTTTCATTTTTCGCGACTCCTTTTATCGTTTTAAAATCAATTCTGACTCTTTTTTTTTCTTTTTTCTATTTGATTTTTTAAACAAAGAAAAAGCTATACATTGATAAAATCAAAGTCTGTTGATGCAAATGCATGGAAATTAAAGGCAGTAGTTGAAAGTAGAAGTTTTGGGTTTGGAATTACGTAAAAGGAATATTGAGGTGACAATACATTAGTCTAAATCTAGCAAGTAAAAAGAGATGGAAAACGTGACTTCTTCTTGGTTTTGTAACTTTCCACGTTATCATGTGTATGTCGCAATCTATCATACACGATCTAATCCATTAAGTCAGTAATGCAAGAATCAGTTAGGAGTATCATTTTATGCGGAAATTATTTATTTATATATTAATTATTTTACCTTCTAGATATCCTACATAAAATAATACCTAATATTTATATATGTATTAGTTATATAAACATCAAAATTATTAATCAAACGTCACATAAATAATACAAAGGTTGTATTATTTCATATCTACCTTATAAATATAGTATAAGTCATTCAAAAAAATTAAATATAAATAACAGAAACCTAATTCAGCTATCAAACAATTCTTCAATTTTGTCTTAGTTTTTATATATACGTACAAGCATGATTAAAAATATAATTATCTCTGAAAATGTATAATATTAACGAATGTGGAGAATATTTTTATAAACATAACATAATGCCCTTAGCAATTTTTCAATGTTATAGGAACGCTCTCTAAAAAAAAAAATAGCATTAAAGATCTTCTTACTTATATAAAACATTTTTCTCTTTTAAAAAATATTGAAATACCACTTTTCCTTTGAAAGGGATGAAGCAATCCAATTTAGAGATATCGTGAGAAAGTAATATGAATGCAATTTTGAAGAAATAAAAATTGATCATCTGGTTGTGTATCCCCCATATACTAATTAATACTGAATAAATTCATGACTTCTTAACAATTTCTCAGAAAAAGGCTCTTGAGTATGACAACTAAAAATCAATACTTTTTTCCGTTGGGTGAATAATTGCCACGTTTTATTTTCGTAGAGGTTGATTTAATTTTCTTTCTAAACGTAAATTAGAGTTAGATATTTTAAATTATGATGTATTAACAAAGTGCAGATTTCACATATATCAAACACCAAAATTTCAAAATTTGTATGCTTAGCAAAGTTTACTAATGCGCTCCATAGCAAACATATTGTGTATCGCTATATATAGTACAACTGAAAGTTATGCCTATTTTCGCTATACAGTAAACAAAGAAACATTGTATAATTCGTTGGTTCCTCTTCAGATTGTATAATTTCGCGACATCCATTTTGTAGAAATGTTTTTACCCTCTATTTTTATAAATTGTTGTTAGCGCCTCAATTTGATTGTATATGTTTATGTTCTATATAATTTTGAATTTATATACATTGTAATCGAATTGTAATAAAAGAGACAAGAGAGAAATTATATACAATTTGAATTTGTATAAAAGCGAGAAAGTATAGAAAGGCAAAAGAGACTTTGAAGAGAATATAATTGAATCTATTGTATAAATGAGAAAGATAAAAAATAATCCAATTATTGAATTTTGTATAAAACGAGAAAGAGAGAAAAACAAAAGAGACTTGGATAAAAAAATATTTATATTGTATAATTATAAATGTATAGGACGGGGATATATGTATTTCCATGTGTATATACAATTTTCTCTTGTTTTATACAAACAGAAACACAATTTATACAATTCTATTGTATAAAGCAAAAAAAAACGAGCGAGCAAGAGAGGGAGAGTGACGAACGAGAATATGAAGGAGAGAGGCGACTGACAAACAGTTTGCTATGGAATACAAATAAATTAAACGGTAATTTATTTGACATTATTAGTTTAACATTCTATACAATTATTCCATTAAAAATTAATATAAAAAATATTATTTGACTATAAAAAAATATTATGACAAATATTTTAAGATGTGAAAATACCTGCACCGTCTCAAATTTAAGTGTTTCTTTTTGTTATTGCCTTCTAAAAAGAGTCTCTTTTAGATTAAATTCATTTGACAAGCTTCTTAATCATTGTTAAAAAAACAAATTAGGAAAAAAATTACTAACTTTAGTAAAAATAATATTATCGTCTTTCACTATTTTTGGTTCCTCATTAATATGACAAGTGTCACTAATCTACATATGCATTTTAAAAAAAATGAAAAAAAAATATAACGAAAATGAACCAAATCCAACATATAGAATCCATCTATTTAATATTTATGATTTTATGTATTGACATAGCTTAAAGTTATTTGTATTGTTAAGAATGGAAAGGTGAGTGTCTTAATAATTCATATTTTTTTAGGATATAACTTAGAAAGCTTTTTACATTTCAATTTAAAATAAATGTGATACATATCTAGTCATTATAATATAACATCAATCTCATATTCATAAAGGTAAATCGCATAAATCTGTTTTACAATATAATTTTTCTAACTGATTATAATAATTTTTTTGGAATAAAAAAAATACCACTGCTTCACCTTTTTTCGTACCCTTTTTTATTTTCCTCCTCTTCTTTTTTTATTTTATTTCTTCTTCTCTTTCTGTCATTCTTTTTTTCCCTTCTCTTCTTCTTTTTATTTTTCTTTTAAATGAAATTTTCATCTAACTAACTTTCGTCAAATTAATTTTTGTTCATATTTCACTAAAAAAAAATTCAGAATCACGACGAGTAAAGGAACAAAATGATTAAAAACTTGTCTAAAATTATATTTTCAGCAGCAATTTCAAAATTT